>JANAVB010029815.1:7275833-7397227 GCA_029216955.1 Iris pallida | reverse complement strand
AAAGATTTGATCATGACACCCTTTGGTTAGACATGGGCTAGATTGGAAGGCATCATAAAGGAGATTAGTGGCTTAATCAAGTAAAATGATACGTGATTATGAGACATTAGTTAAATGTGCTATTTGATTAAGAGGTGTGATATTATGTTTTGGGAAGATCAAGGGATATTATATTTGCGAGTGCCAAAAGGTTTGAGATTAATCCAAAGTTGAAATGAAGTTTATGTTTGGTGCATAAGGGATAAAATTTTCTTTTGTTAATAAATAAATCTAAATTCCTAGAAGAGTTTGACTTTTACCTCAACTACCTTGATTAAAGATTTTGAGATTTGAATTTCAAGAAAATTAAAGCTTGAGGAAATACGCATATTTATGTTGGAAAATAAGGATATAGATTCATTGGATATCTATTTTGATGAGAGTATGAATGGCGAAATCTATTTGGAGAAAATATCTATGTATATATAGATATGATTAAGAGAAGCAAATTTAAATTTATTTTTGGACTTATCTAATTTCGATCGTTCGGATAGCGGATTCGATATATAAATATAGTAGAAATTCAGGATTTTGTGAGTAAACTTTGGAGGTAAACTAAAGAGAATAAAAGGAAAATAGATTAAAAAAAGAAAAATAGAGAGGGTGGAATTTTTTTTTGAAGAATAATAGACGAAAGGTTGAATGCGAAAAGACATTGATAATTATATGAGGGTTATGACAATATCAAAAACACAAGTTGAATTTTGAAGATTGAATATAGAGAGGCCTTGGTGATTATGCCGAGAGTTATGGCGATAGCAAAAAAAAAGAGTTAGATTTTGAATATATCGTAAGATCGAGGTGTAAGAGATTCTTGTCTATTTTGAGTACACATTTTGTTGATTGAATTTGATAGTTGTCATGAGATATCTTCCAAATCATAGACATGAATTCATTTTCCTAGATATAGTAATATTCGATTATACAAAAATCAATCTCATTGTATGCCTTTTAACTTGATCAAATTTATATTGCCTTAACCCTACATACCCTATCTATTCCTAAATTTCGAGGATGAAATTCTTTTAAGTTGGCAGGATGTAAACCCCCTAAATTTTTACTACAATTTTTATTTTTGGTATTAATTTTATTTTTCGTATTATACGTCACAGGCGAGTTTGTATTTTTCGTATTTACTCGGCGAGTGCGAATATGTGTGAGGTACATATTTTTAGAACACATTTTTATATATAAATATAGCTTCCAAATAATAGGTAATAAATATTTTATTTATTTATTTATTTATTTTATTACAAAAAGTCTATTATTTAACTGTAATTTAGAAAGAAAGTTTTCTACATACTATTCTAGATTTATAAGAGATACATGAATTTAATTCATGTATATAAATATTGATTTTCGAAATTAATCAATATTATAATTTAGTATGATGAAAAAGATATTTAAAAATCTTGTTTGATTTACTATTTGATTAATCTTGATAATTTAAATTTTGAAGAGATTAATAGCTTTTGAATTTAAAGTTAGGTTATCTAGGTTTGAATGAGTAATTTTAATCCTTTTTTGATTTAAACCGTGGGATATCTAAGGGGAATTTAAACCCTCCCCGTCCTTATCTAAATAGGGACCCGACCTCCTATATAAGGAGATCCCCATTGCTTTTTTTTTCTCCATAAAAACTCCATACCAATTCCTTTCCACAACCCAGATGTGCATCGTGTCGGTGTCGTCATTCTCTTCCACTATTTTTCTTCTACTTTCTATTACAGTTACACCAATTTCTCGTGTCTCGATATTCGGACATGACTACCGAATACGTGAACCCATCCTACTGTGTCTGACACATCGACGTAGTACAAAAATATCACCCTAAATCCTAACTGCCCTGGCCGCCACCAGCCTTCGGCCAGGTGTCCAACGCATCCCTTGTCACCACCTCGACCACCCTCCTCTGCCAGCACCTTATCGCGACCCCATCAGACCCAACACCACCATCCTTGTCTCCGACCAACTACCGACCCTCCTCCCTGTCCCATGAACTCGTCAATACCACCACAACCACCAATAGCAGAACCACCAGCCCCGGCCAAACCCCGATACCGTCACGATCGGACCCCTTTCCCGACTCCCTGCCGCCTCGTCCAACTACACACCATCGCCATCACCGCCACAAATCACCATCACCACAAAACATAAGAAACCAAAATCAAGAGTTCTTACCTGAGTCGACCCACCGCCGACTGGGCCGACCCCGGAGCCATTGCGGTGAGATCCCTCCCGCGTGGTGTCACCGGCGAGGCAACACCCCACTCTTACCTGTGCTCCTCGCCGTCCTCGACGTGCAGTCGTCGGCGTCACGCACCATGCAACAGCGCGATGAGCCGTAGCCCCCGCGTCCGTCGAAGCCGGCTTCCTAGATCTGGTACCGCAGACCGAAAATACGATGTCCTTCGACGTACGAGTCCGTCGCCTCCCTCGTGTCGAGGTGACCGCCTCACCGCTGCCGCCGAGCGCTCCTCCCGCCAGCCACGACCGGAGCCGCCACCACCTCCCCAGGGGCACTGCCGGCGCCTGAGCACCGCGCCTCTCCGGCTGCCTCGTCCCTCCGACGATCGTCGACGACCGCCCCCGGTAACCTCCTCATCTCTTCCGCTTTTTCCCCTCTTTCCCATCTCTCTCTCTCTCTCTCTCTCTCTCTCTCACTGTATGAATTTAGGAAAGAGAACATTGTGTTTTAAAGAAGTTTATATTAATATTAATATTAATATTAATATTAATATTAATATTAATATTAATAATAATATTAATACTAATATTAATATTATTATTAATTGTTTTATTTAATGTCACGACCCGGTCCCAATTACTTGGATCGAATCGGATCATGCCCAGCCTGCACTGCTGATGAGGCGGCGGCAGTAAGCTGTATCTCCATATGCAGGTAATTAACAACTCAAACTAATTTGCCACAATTCTTTATTATTCGATAAATAAAAACTTGTCCAGTACAAAATACAATCTTAAATCCACCAACTGAAATAATATTATTTTTAAACAAAACTATCAAACTGGAAAATAGCATCTAAAAAGAAGTGACATCATCATCGGGTACGCCATCCTCAGGAAGCACAGCATGGTATAACTCAGGGTCATAGTAGCTACTAATCAGTAGCTCTGCATCCTCATAAGAACCTAAAAATATAGTCTCCAGTCAGGAGGGAGCAAAGTACAAATTCATGATATTTTAACAATTGAAATTAATAATAGAATTATGCACTTTTAAACAATTTAAAATAAATGATTTTTCAACAGTTAAAACAGTGTGATATGAATAGTTAATGAATATGACCGGATTGGGTTTGTTACAGTAATATCCTAGTGATATGGTATGGCTTATCCCCGTGTGTTTGAGGGGTAAGCTAATACGTTTAGTTATACTAATTGGATGTGGTCATATCCACTACACTACTCCCCCAGTCCCCAATAGTTACAGTAGTTACAGTCAATGCTCTCAAAGAGAGTTCCATGTTGTATCGTGGTTTAAACTTGCATTAAAACAATTATTAACTAATTGTAATCTACCACAAAAATGTACTTGCCTCAAATGATTGACTGGACGGGTCGATACGTCGGGATGGGAATTCAGGTTCTTCCTTGAAATCCTACATTCGGAAACTTGTCTCAGAAAACCAAAATCGCCAATTTTACTATACTAGTTGCAATCTCTAGTTGTGTCCTAGTCAATTTTAGTCTTTTGACTACGTTATCACAAACAACACAATTTATCTAGTGAGTTGCAATTAATTAAGAAAGATAACTATGTAACTAATTTTTGGAAAAAACTTTGTGTTTACCAGTTTATTGACAAAACTTTGTATTTTCGTATTTATAAATATAAAACTAAAACTTTTCTTTAAGTGAGAAATACGTGAATCATTATTTACAACTTAAATTTCTATGTGATAAAACATTCATTTTCTTTAATAAATAATTATTATCTTTTACTATGTTCTTACGACAAAACGATAACCAGAAATATAAAAGAAAGCAAAACAAAATTCTAAGCTATTACAATTTCTCACAACCAGAATAAATAAATGGGCTTATGCCCTTACAGACCAATTACATGAATTTAAAGAAGAATAAAAGTTTGGTTAGTCCTGAAAATTATCCTACAATTTAATAAAATAATAATTTAAATTAAATTAAATTTACTTTATGAGTCTCAGATATTGGTCCAATCGTCAAAAATAGCTAATGCCTCAACGTCCGGGCGAAACCGGTTTCGTTTGCACTTAGCCAGGGCCCATTGACAAATACGGTCGTCACCCAATAAATCCAAATATATTATTTTTATTTCGAAAATCATTTCTAAAATCATAAATAAATTTCATAGAAAATTCGGCAGTACTTCCTCTATTTTGATCAACCCAAAACTGGGAAAAGTGTGCCCTAATCTCCATTTATAAATCCCAAACCAGGAAATAATAAAAATCCAATTTCACAAGTATTTCCGAAGCATATTCAGAAACCCGAAAACCACAGAAACTTAGCACAGAACCAGAATCATAGTTTTCGAAAAAATCTGAAACTAAACAACCATCAAAAGTTCACAGAAGATGTTCCGAGATAATCTCGAAAATCCCAAAAGTAGAACCACAGGAAAAATCCCATAACTAATAATTCCGAGAACCCGAATTTAAACGAAATACTCGAACACGGAAACAAATCTCGAAAATCCCGAGATTCTGAAAATCTACCGCAAATGACCATAATGGTTTTCCCGAGAAAACTCGGAAGTTCCGAAGTTCTGGAAATTAGAAACATCACCAAAAATCACAGAAAACATTTCGAAAAATTCAAAAATGTTACGTCTACCAAATACCGAATTCCCGTTGCGAAATCAGGACCAATTTCATCATTGACAAAAACCCAAGGGACAACTACTGAGATTAACAGAGGTTACCCAAACTTGACGGAATCTGAAGTGTAGCCTTAGACTCAGAACACGCACATCTGCGGAACGAACTCGAGATCGGACAATGGTCGCGCCCACACGGAACTGGCCACTTGGGACGGGATATGCACGGCCAGAAAGGAATCGGGCTGTCGGGAACGACGACGGCGGCCTCAGAAACGACGACGGGCGGCTGGGCTGGGGTGCCGAGGACAGCGGGCTGGGCACGGCCAGAAAGTGGCGCGCGGATCGCCGGATCGAGGACCACAAGGGTCGAGCACGGGTCGCCGATGAAAGAGGTCACCGAGCGGGGTCGGCCTGGTTGGCCGCGGCAGGTAGGCGCTCGGCGGAGGGCGCTCGGGACTCCGGCAGTTGGCCAGGGAAGCTAGGGCTCGGGTTAGGTCTTGGTTGGAGAAAAATGGTGGATGAAATATGAGAGAAAGAGAGGGTTTATATAGGATCTGTCGTGGGGGTTACGGAAATGGAGAGTCGACGGTGGCTGGCGGTTTCGGGAGGAGAGGAGTCGGACGGTTTGGTGCTGAAGGGTCGGCCATAGCCGAACGACAGAAAAGAAAAGGAAAGTCCTTTTCCTTATCAATAAAGAAGGAAAGAGATAGTTTAAGTTTAATAAAGAAATTCTTTTTTTTAAATGATTACTATCTTAAACAATAGAATTAGAATTATTATAACTAATGGATTTTAAGAAATAAAATCAAATTTGGGTTTGATTTCCAAAATGGATCGAGATGAGTCCGGAACAGGTTCGGGACGGGTCAGGCCAAACTAAAATCCAGGAATTTATTAATAATACCATTTTTCCTAAATAAATACTTTATATTAATAAATTATTTAACTGAAAAAAATTAAGGATTCTAGACGAGTTCGGGACTTAGGAACAAGTTATGGTCTGGGTCAGCCAAAACAAAAATCCATATTTATTTTGAAATTAGAAATTTTCTATTTAGCTATTAATAATAATCTGCCATATTATTAATTTAGCAAACACAAAATTTTAATAATTAGAAAAAAATAACAAAACCAAATTTACGGGTTTCACAACCTTCCCTCCTTAATAAATTTCGTCCTCGAAATTTAAAGGATAAGGTTAGGAATTACCTCAGGTCTCAAACAAGTACGGGTACTGCTCCCGCATCTCATCTTCTCGCTCCCAGGTAGACTCGCCTGGGGAATTATGCCTCCACATAACTCTGAATATGGGAGTTACTGAAGTCCTGGTCCTCTTCTCGCCTTTGTCCAAAATCGCCACTGGCTTCTCTGGTACTGTGAGGCTCGGTCCAATCTCTAGTTCCGAATGATCCAAGATGTGACTCGAATCTGGGATGTAGCATCTGAGCTGCGAAACGTGGAAGATGTTGTGCGCGCCCTCAAGATTAGCTGGTAGAGCTAACTGATACGCTACTTCACCAATTCGGCTCAAAACTTCAAATGGTCCGATATATCTGGGACTCAGCTTCCCAGCTCTGCCAAATCTGATAGTTCCTCTGGTAGGAGAAATCTTCACAAAGACACTATCTCCTTCTTCAAATTCCAGTGGTCGACGACTGCTATCTGTCTAATGCTTCTGCCTGTCTTGGGCGATCCTGAGCTTGTCTCTGATTACCTTCACCTTCTCTGCTGCGTCAATTACCATCTATGGCCCTAGTAGTACTCTTTCTCCTACATCGTCCCATGCAAGTGGAGTGCGACAACGACGTCCATAAAGAGCTTCAAATGGGGTCATACCAATGCTAGCTTGGTAACTGTTGTTGTAAGAGAATTCTACTAAATACAAGTGGTCTTCCCAAGACCCTCCAAATTCTAAGACGCAAGATCTCAGCATATCTTCTAGCGTCTGGATGGCCCTCTCAGATTGTCCGTCAGTTTGGGGATAATAGGCTGTACTGAACTTCAGTTTTGTTCCCAAGCTGTCATGCAAACTCTTCCAAAAGTGAGAGATAAATCTAGTATCTCGGTCAGATACAATACTTACCGGTACTCCATGAATCTGGTAGATGTGCCGCATGTACAGTGCCGCCAACTTCTCGGTGGATAAACCAACCTTAAAGGAAATAAAGTGTGCCGACTTAGTCAGTCGGTCCACAATAACCCAAATAGTGTCCTTCCCTCCTTGGGATCGAGGCAGTTCTGACACAAAGTCCATTGTTATATGCTCCCACTTCCACTCCGGAATGTCCAGCGGCTGTAGAAGTCCTACGGGTCTCTGTCTGCTAGCCTTCACTTGTTGGCAAATCAAGCATCTAGCCACAAATCTGGATACATCCTTCTTCATTCCATACCACCAAACGATGGTACGTATATCCCGATACATCTTATTAGCTCCAGGATGTATGGAATACTACGACTGGTGCGCTTCTTGCATCAGCTCATTCCTCAATTTGCCAGATGGTACACACAGTCTCGTACCATTCTTCAATGCTCCGTCACTGGCGATAAAGAATCCTTCAAGTGTTCCTGCCAGCACTTCATCTTTGAGTTTGTAAAGCGTCTCGTCTTGGAATTGTGTCTCCTTGATTTTGTCCATCAGACTTGAACGCAATTGCAACTGCATCATGGTTGAGTCAGCTCCAGGTACAATAGCTTCTCACCCTAGTTCCTTCATCTTCTCCTCGGGCAGTACAATCTCCAGACCAAGTTTCTCTATGTCCTCCAACAAGTGTCGCTCCTTGGTCAAGAACATCGCCACTGGGTATCGACTAAGTGCATCTGCAACCACATTAGCCTTACCCAGATGGTACTGCAGGTCGATGTCAAAATCCTTCATCAGTTCCAGCCACCTTCTTTGTCTCATGTTCAGCTCTTTCTGAGTGAAAACATATTTCAGACTTTTGTGGTCTATATATATTTCCACTCTCTCCCCATATAGATAATGCTTCCATAGTTTCAATGCAAAGATGACCGCAGCAAGCTCTAGGTCATGTGTGGGATAGTTCTTCTCATGGTTCCGTAATTACCTAGATGCGTAAGCAATCACTTTCCTATTTTGTTGAAGAACGCAACCCAGTTCTTTTCCAGAGGCATCACTATAGATTGAGAAACCACCGGTTCCTACGGGTAGCGTAAGGATTGGTGCAGTGGTAAGCCTCTTCTTCAGCTCCTCAAATGCCGCCTGGCAATCTTCCGTCCAGATGAACTCTTCATTCTTCCGAGTGAGCTTTGTCATAGGTTCAGCAATTCTGGCAAAATCCTTCACAAACTTCCGGTAGTAGCCAGCCAAGCCCAAGAAACTTCTGATTTCAGCAACCGAGCTTGGGGTAGACCACTTCTCAACAGCAGCTATCTTCTTAGGGTCCACCGAAATTCCTTCTCCTGTGACAACATTGCCAAGAAAATCTACCTTGTCTAGAAAGAATTCACATTTGGATAGCTTACCATATAGCTTCTCTTTCCTCAAAGTTTCTAGAACTTTTTTGAGGTGCTCCTCATGCTCCTCTTTAGTCTTCGAATAGATCAGAATGTCATCGATGAAGACAACGACAAACTGATCTAGGTATTCATGGAAAACCTTGTTCATAAGGTTCATGAATACAGCAGGAGCATTCGTCAATCCAAACGGCATGACCAAGAATTCAAACTGCCCATACTTGGTGTTGAACGCCGTCTTGGGAATGTCCTCCTTCCTGACCTTGATCTGGTGGTAGCCGGATCTGAGGTCAATCTTCGAGAATACCTTGGCTCCACTGAGTTGGTCAAACAGGTCATCGATCCGGGGTAGAGGGTACTTGTTCTTGATGGTGATATTATTCAGCGCCCGGTAGTCGATGCACATCCTCACAGTTCCGTTCTTCTTGGGTACAAACAAGACAGGTGCTCCCCAGGGTGAAGCTCCGTCTCGGATAAATCCCAAAGCCTTCAGTTCATTGATCTGATCCTTCATCTCCTTGGCCTCCTTCGGGTTGACTCTGCAGCATCCCTTAGAAATAGAGGAAGAACCATGGACTAGGTCAATGGTGAACTCTATGTCTCGGTCTGGGGGTAACCCGGGAAGACTATCAGGGAAGACATCCATAAATTCTGCTATGATAGAATGGGGAGGTCCGGATTCTTTTGTGATAGAGGTGTAGGTAACACACTCCATATTCTCCGGAGTTTGAGAGGTTTCAAACTTCGGCTCTCCAGGTGGGCTGAAGACTACACATCCTCTGTGACAGTCTATCAGCGCATGCTGCTTACTCAACCAGTCCATCCCTAGAACTATATCATAATTGGGTAAAGGCATCACAAGTAAAGGTGCTATGAATTGGTGGCCTGATATGGTGATATGGCAATTACAGGTCTCAGTGATAGGTAAGGTCCTCCACTGGTCATGACTCTATATATCTTCTTGCTAAAACCCGTATCTATATGGTGTGCAGAGATAAATTTTGTAGATATGAAACTATGTGATGCTCCTGAATCAAATAAAGCTAAGGCAGGATAGGAATGCACATAAATGAAACCTGCGATGACATCAGCTGTAGGTTCCTGCTCTGGCTCTTGTTCCTCTGCTGCTAGGGCAAAAGCTCGCCTAGTCTTCTGTTGATGCTGCCCAAATTGTTGTTGTTGAGTGGGCAGAGGACCTTTCTGCTGAGTAGCTTCAGTCCGGTGGACCGCCGAGGGGTAGTCCTTCACTTGGTGGGTGGAAGACCCACAGACTAGGCAATGTCCTAGTCTCTTTCTGCAGATATTTGCTTGATGCCCCGGCCTTTTGCAATAGTCGCAGACAGGAATCTGCCTCTGAGGTGCCCTATCATTGTTTCTCGCCTGTTGGTTCTGCTGCTGGTGGTAGGAAGGCCGATTGTTGTTGTTGTTGGGCCTCTTCTGATTACCCTGAAAGTTGTTAGTTCCAGGATAATCCCTCTTTGAGTGAGCGGGTTGGCTCTTCTCTATATCTTGAGCTCGCTCCAGGATCTTTTTATAGGTCTTAGCACCGCCTGAGATCACATGGGTGCGAATCTCCTCTCTCAGCCCATGCCTAAATCTTTCAGCACGATCATCAGGGTCAGCCACAAGGTTCTTGGCAAAACGGCTAAGTTGGCCGAATTATGCCGCATATTCTCCAACAGTCATATTTCCTTACTTCAGGTTCTGAAATTGCCTCTCCATCTCCCGCAACTCTGATGTTGGGAAGAACTTCCTCTTGAACGACCTCTTGAAAGTGTCCCAGTCAATCTGCCTGTCCTGGAGTCGGGGTTCATTCCGATACCAAGTGCTTGCTACACTTTGCAGTTGGAGTCCCACTGCTTCAGCCTTGAGGTCTTCTGGAAGTCGAGCGACACTTAGGAGACGCTCCATACTATCGAGCCATTCATCAGCATAGACGATTCCCTCGGTTCCCTTGAAGGGTCGAGGGTTCTGCTTCTTGAAACTCTTAATATCGCCCACCTTGGCAATATGATTCCCATTAATTTAAATGGCCTTAATATTACATAAATTAATCCTTAGATTTATGTTTACCTTGGCAGGCCTTGGTTCCTGTTGAGCTACTTCTCCTCTCTCCAGTGCAGCCATTGCCACGCTATGGGCATTCTCCATGCCTTCTCTCATAATCACCGTCTGCTCGCGATGAGCTTCAGCTTGAGTTCTCTGGGCTTCTAGCACTCTTCTTAGCAGACCTATGAGGTCGGTGGGGTCCACAGGCACCGGTGGGGCAGCTGGAATGGGAAATACCACAGGGGGCTGCATATCCATCTGGGAAGATGATGGATCCACCGTTGTATTATGGAGACGGTCGGCTAGCTGCCGAGGTGTAGGATCCGGACTTGATTGGGGTGGTAGGGTATGATAGGGTGAAGATACCCCATCGCCAGCAGGATTGGTATTGTCAGTGGCCATTCTCTGGAAGGTTTAGGATATAAACATAAGCAAGGTAGCCTACCAATCTATAATCAAACAAAAATATTTATATATATAATTCGGACCTATTATTGTGACAAATCAATATTCTAGTGTTCTAATTGTCTCTAGATAGGTTTTCCTAAGTTGTTGATGACCTGCATGGGCCACCAATAAAAACATGTTACGACCCGGTCCCAATTACTTGGGTCGAATCGGATCATGCCCAGCCTGCACCGCTGTTGAGGCGGCGACAGTAAGCTGTATCTCCATATGCAGGTAATCAACAACTAAAACTAATTTGCCACAATTCTTTATTCGATAAATAAAAACTTGTCCAGTACAAAATACAATCTTAAATCTACCAACTGAAATAACATTATTTTTAAACAAAACTATCAAACTGGAAAATAGCATCTAAAAAGAAGCAACATCATCAGCGGGTACGCCATCCTCAGAAAGCACAGCAGGGTATAACTCAGGGTCATAGTAGCTACTAATCAGTAGCTCTGCATCCTCATAAGAACCTAAAAATATAGTCTCCAGTCAGGAGGGAGCAAAGTACAAATTCATGATATTTTAACAATTGAAATTAATAATAGAATTATGTACTTTTAAACAATTTGAAATAAGTGATTTTTCAACAGTTAAAACAGTGTGATATGAATAGGTAATGAATATGACCGGATTGGGTTTGTTACAGTAATATCCTAGTGATATGGTATGGCTTATCCCCGTGTGTTTGAGGGATAAGCTAATACATTCAGTTATACTAATTGGATATGGTCATATCCACTACACTACTCCCCCAGTCCCCAATAGTTACAGTAGTTACAGTCAATGCTCTCAAAGAGAGTTCCGTGTTGTATCGTGGTTTAAACTTGCATTAAAACAATTATTAACTAATTGTAATCTACCACAAAAATGTACTTGCCTCAAATGATTGACTGGATGGGTCGATACGTCGGAATGGGAATTCAGGTTCTTCCTTGAAATCCTACAGTCGGAAACTTGTCTCAGAAAACCAAAATCGCCAATGTTACTATACTAGTTGCAATCTCTAGTTGTGTCCTAGTCAATTTTAGTCTTTTGACTACGTTATCACAAACAACACAATTTATCTAGTGAGTTGCAATTAATTAAGAAAGATAACTCTGTAACTAATTTTTGGGAAAAACTTTGTGTTTACCAGTTTATTGACAAAACTTTGTATTTTCGTATTTATAAATATAAAACTAAAACTTTTCTTTAAGTGAGAAATATGTGAATCATTATTTACAACTTAAATTTCTATGTGATAAAACATTCATTTTCTTTAATAAATAATTATTATCTTTTACTACGTTCTTACGAAAAAACGATAACCAGAAATATAAAAGAAAGCAAAACAAAATTCTAAGCTATTACAATTTCTCACAACCAGAATAAATAAATGGGCTTATGCCCTTACAGACCAATTACATGAATTTAAATAAGAATAAAAGTTTGGTTAGTCCTGAAAATTATCCTACAATTTAATAAAATAATAATTTAAATTAAATTAAATTTACTTTATGAGTCTCAGATATTGGTCCAATCGTTAAAAATAGCTAATGCCTCAACGTCCGGACGAAACCGGTTTCGTTTGCACTTAGCCAGGGCCCATTGACCAATACGGTCGTCCCCCAATACATCCAAATATATTATTTTTATTTCGAAAATTATTTCTAAAACCATAAATAAATTTTATAGAAAATTCGGCAGTACTTCCTCTATTTTGATCAACCCAAAACTGGGAAAAGTGTGCCCTAATCTCCATTTATAAATCCCAAACCAGGAAATAATAAAAATCCAATTTCACAAGTATTTCTGAAGCATATTCAGAAACCCGAAAACCACAGAAACTTATCACAGAACCAGAATCATAGTTTTCGGAAAAATTCGAAACTAAACAACCATCAAAAGTTCACAGAAGATGTTCCGAGAAAATCTCGGAAATCCCAAAAGTAGAACCACAGAAAAAATCCCAGAACTAATAATTCTGAGAACCCGAATTTAAACGGAATACTCGAACACGGAAACAAATCTCGAAAATCCCGAGATTCTGAAAATCCACCGCAAATGACCAGAATGGTTTTCCCGAGAAAACTCGGAAGTTCCGAAGTTCTGGAAATTGGAAACATCATCGAAAATCACAGAAAACATTTCAAAAAATCCGAAAATGTTACGTCTACCAAATACCGAATTCCCATTGCGAAATCAGGACCCAAGGGACAACTACTGAGATTAACAGAGGTTACCCAAACTTGACGGAATCTGAAGTGTAGCCTCAGACTCAGAACACGCAAATCTGCGGAACGAACTCGGGATCGGACAATGGTCGCGCCCACACGAAACTGGCCACTCGGGACGGGATGCGCACGGTCAGAAAAGAATCGGGCTGCCGGAAACGACGACGGCGGCCTCGGAAACGACGGCGGCGGCTGGGCTGGGGTGCCGGGGACAGCGGGCTGGGCACGGCCAGAAAGTGGCGCACGGATCGCCGGATCGAGGACCACAGGGGTCGAGCACGGGTCGCCGGTGAAAGAGGTCACCGAGCGGGGTCTGCCTGGTTGGCCGCGGCAGGTAGGCGCTCGGCGGAGGGCGCTCGGGACTCGGCAGTTGGCCAGGGAAGCTAGGGCTCGGGTTAGGTCTTGGTTGGAGAAAAATGGTGGATGAAATATGAGAGAAAGAGAGGGTTTATATAGGATCTGTCGTGGGGGTTACAGAAATGGAGAGTCGACGGTGGCTGGCGGTTTCGGAAGGAGAGGAGTCGGGCGGTTTGGTGCCGAGGGGTCGGCCATAGCCGAACGGCAGTGAAGAAAAGGAAAGTCCTTTTCCTTATCAATAAAGAAGGAAAGAGATAGTTTAAGTTTAATAAAGAAATTCTTTTTTTTTAAAAATGATTACTTTCTTAAACAATAGAATTAGAATTATTATAACTAATGGATTTTAAGAAATAAAATCAAATTTGGGTTTGATTTCCAAATGGATCGAGATGAGTCCAGAACAGGTTCGGCATGGGTCAGGCCAAACTAAAATCCAGGAATTTATTAATAATACCATTTTTCCTAAATAAATAATTTATATTAATAAATTATTTAACTGAAAAAAATTAAGGATTCTAGACGAGTTCGGGACTTGGGAACAAGTTCTGGTCTGGGTCAGCCAAAACAAAAATCCATATTTATTTTGAAATTAGAAATTTTCTATTTAGCTATTAATACTAATCTGGCATATTAATTTAGCAAACACAAAATTTTAATAATTAGAAAAAAATAACAAAACCAAATTTGTGGGTTTCACATTTAATGTTAGTGAAAACATTTGTTTTGTTAAATGAACTTAAATATTATTATGATCTTTATTATTGTTGTGTTACTAGTACCAATTATTTATGTTAATTATTTTATTAACTAAAGTAGATAAAAACTACTTGTGTAAAAGAAATATATTAGGGGCTAGGATATATTGATGCAAAATTTTCTATCTATGCAAAATAAATTATTTGTCAAAATTATAGTTTTACAAAGTAGGGGTTTCTACCTTGGATAATTTCTAAAATTATTTTCTAACAACTAAAATATATTCCTTTATCTCAAAAATCATATTTTACAAAGTTAGTCTAAAAACGATATATGATATTCAAGTATTTTCCTAGAAATTATTTGGACTGATAAAAAAATTTAAAGTCAAGTATTATAATATTTTCTAAAATTAGTAGAAGTACTTATCTCTAGAAATTCTCTTCGAATTATCCCCATTGCTCACGACTAATCGCGTGTCCTATTTTCTCGTGACTTCGAACCCCTACATACTGGCCTTGGCAATTGGACAGAACAGGACTTGTTGGATCATTGCACCACACCAGGCGACACACCAGGCAAGATACCTTGCCACCTTTACTGCTTTCATTAGTTACCTTTATTAATATAATTATCGTATATTTTTTGTACTTTATTTCAGTTATTTAATTTCTTGCATGTGGACCTAGAGTTAAGAGACTACCGTCAAATTTAGTGTGTCTTATTGACTTGTCACGATTGTACACGAGTTGTGTATGAGAGTTGTGAGTATCATAT
The DNA here is from genome assembly GCA_029216955.1 of Iris pallida. NCBI lineage: Eukaryota > Viridiplantae > Streptophyta > Magnoliopsida > Asparagales > Iridaceae > Iris > Iris pallida. Next base: position 7,382,338 of record JANAVB010029815.1, on the reverse strand, counting down.
AGAGGTCACTTGCGTGTGGGCTGATCCCCCGTGTGCATGCGTAGGAATAACTGTCAATAAATGCAGGTTAGAAGACTTGACCATTATCTATTATAAAACAGTGTGGTGGAAATGACACGTGTTTGTATGTCCTGGTTACGACTCATGTATAGTATCATTTATGGGAGGGGACAGCTACTAGCGTAGGGGCTAAATTTACTTTTACACACATTTGGGAGAGAGTGTCTCGGATGAGCGCTACGTGTTACTCGACCGATAGTATCTCGGATGAACGCTACTTGTTGGCCACTCTTTATTACTTGCTTGCATGAATCCGTACAGCCGCTGCGTAGAACGTTGTCCTCAATTTGCATATCACATAAATGGTTAGGAACCCTGTTGTGTTGTAGTTTATAGTATTTATTTATGTAGTTATACATGGTATGTTCTTCCTGTATCTTGTTACTTCCCTCTGAGGACCTGGTGATCTCTCCAGGTGTGTATTTCGTGATTCTTGCAGGTGCTCTAGCTAAGGCCATGTCTTCCTTCCTCCGTGATGATTGCTCTTGGATTCGTCACTTGCTCTCGCCCGACCAATTCTTTCTTCGTATATTTTTCCATATTTAATTTAGTTGGTAGTGGATTTTTCTTCGCCCAACTATTGTATACATGACAAACTCAAAGTTGCTTTTATATTATTATTTATCTTTGTGGATGAGATTTAGTGTCTTGGCTTTCTACATTTACAGCTTATGTATACATACGAGCCATATATTTACTCGTATGTATACAGCTGGCATGATACGTTTCTAGTCCTTCTATTTTGGGACTGGGGCGTTACGAAGGCCCAGCCATAAGTGTGTCATAACTAGAAAAACTAGACCAAGTTGTGACATGACCATTATAAATAGTTTAATTATTTAATATTAAGATTTATTGACTTTTAGGAGACCCGGTTGTACTCAACTAGTCCGAACTGGACTCAAACCGAGCCCAAGCCATGTAGACCCTTGGTGCGACCAAGGCAGCCACATGTATATATATTGCATGTATATTGGTGTTTACTTTAATGATCAATGACTAATTATAAATAATAGTTAAATGAAATATATTATTTGCTATTAAATTCTTATTTTCTATATATTTGTTATTTTCGGAAATGATACATTTTCTTGAAATGTCATTCTAGATTTGTGGGACCTTTGACTAGAACAATATAGGTATATTTTATTGTGTGTTCTTAATTATTAAATGGTTGGTATTTTATAAGTAAGATATATATATATATATATATATATATATATATATATATATATATGTATATATATATGTATATATATATATATATAAAAATATGTATATATATGTATATATATGTATATATATATATTTTATATATATATATATATATATATATATATATATATATATATATATATATATAGAGGTACCACCTTCTTCAGCAGCCTCAAGCATGACCGACAACAGCAGCCAGTAGCAGCGTATGCGCGAGCGAGGTACCACCTTCTTCATCATATTTCCTTGCATATATATATATATATATATATATATATATATATATATATATATATATATATATATATATAGAGGTACCACCTTCTTCAGCACCCTCAAGCATGACCGACAACAGCAGCCAGTAGCAGCGTATGCGCGAGCGAGGTACCACCTTCTTCATCATATTTCCTTGCATATATTCAACAGAATTCGAATTTGTAAAATCCTTTAGAATACCTATATAACCATCTCAGATCTCTATGAATTATGTCCTTATTGAACTGATTCATATTCGACGATAAATCAACGCAAACATCGAAGAAAATCTGTTCCAAAGCATTGTCTAAAGCAGTCTATCGACCCAACATGGAAGACATAAATAGGGTTCGATATTTATTATTTTTGAAAACCAATTAAACATAGTGGAAGACAATATAAAGGGCTACAAAACACTTTTTATAGATTTAGTTTTCATCGACTGTACACAGATTAATTCGATGACAAGGTTTAGCAAAAAAACCTGTTTTCAAAACAATAGAAATTTTAAAAAACCTCTGATACGACATGCGTTCCGTCAAACCAGGCGACGTGGTCACGAACCGAAAGTAAAGAAAGGTGCATATTGACTTCTCTGACGTGTGGGCTTTGATGTAATTCAAATTGGTTGCGTGTGCGCGACAAATATGATGCGTATCCGTCGAAATTCATCGTATCGGCCATTTTGCAAAAATCTTAATTACTTTGTGCACATTCGTCAAATCGAGACGAAACTTGCGTCAACAGGACCGTATCATTTTTCTAGTGCTGTATGCCAAGTTGGTCCAATTCTGAGACAGTTGATCGGATCGCCGTTTTGCGGGCCCCACGATCCGACTCAACGGGCGATTTGGTGCACGGCCTGCTGGAATCCAGCTTTGGACATACGATTGGGTTCATATCATCAAAATGAATCCGTAGACATATAGTTTGGCAACTTTAGAGACCATTAACTCTAGCACGCTTTTCGGTACAAAGCGGGTCCAACGACGGACATCGTTTTGGCCCGAAATAACCATTTTGCCCCTGTGTCCAGAATTGGACTTATGGATAAGCAATCCTAGCTAATTTGACTATTCTGAGAATGTTGGCAATGTCTGTTTTAGCTTTCGAAGACAGTTGTGAGAATTGGACTTTATAGCTTACTAGTTGACGATATATTGTTGGTTCTTCGTGCTACCACCAGGCAAGTATACCTTGCCTCCCTCTACAGTTTATTTACATGCTTATAGTCTTTTGTTTTATATGTCATTATTTAGTTCTCTAGTTGAATTATGTCTATATATTTTTTTCATACCATGTTTATCAGCTTATTAGTCTTGCTTGTATAGCACCATCTTTTCGTGACTTGATAGTGTAGTTATACCGGGCTTGATCTCATTATATTTCATACTAGGGTTATCCTTACCTGTGTCATGACTGAGTTGTACCGTGTCATCACCTGTATCTTGACTGAGTTGTGTCTATAAGTACGTATAGTTGAACTGCTATTTCCTGTTAATGTTTTCTCAACCAAAGAGTCCACACTCGGGACGAGGGTGTTTGTCTTGATATATTTACATCCATGAGTCCACAATCGGGACGAGGTTGTTGTCTTGTTCATTTGTACAAGAGAGTCCACACCCGGGACGAGGGTGTTTGCTTTGAACTAACCCATGAGTCCACACTAGGGGCGAGGGTTATTGATTAGTTCAAACCCGTGATGTAACGTCTCAGTCCCAAAATACTTAGGACTAAGTACGTGGACATGCCAGCTGTATACATACGAAGTATACTCCAATATATAGAATTCTCGTATGTATACATAAGCTGTAAATACAGTAAAACCAAGGCTAACTAATCTCATCCACAAAATAAAGGAATAAAAGATACCATATAATCAACTATGAAATGTCCTTATACAAGATGTTGGGCGGAGACAAATCCACTACCAACTATTTTAAAAGAGAGAGAATACATAACAAAAGAAAGAGTTTGGCGAGCGAAGCGAAGACGATCAAAATGTAATCATCCTCGAAGAAATAGAGATGATCACGGCCATGGCTAGAACACCTGCGAAAGATAAAAGCACACACCTGGAGAGATAACTAGGTCCTCAGAGGGACATAACAAGATACATAATATGCCATATAAACTGAATATAACTGCTCAATAATAATAAGTAAGATCAGATCATAACATGGTCCAATACCTCACCATTTGGATTAGCGTACCATCCCCCCAACCAAACAAGGACAAGAGATGGCACACTAACCTACGATGAAGTATCTTTCCAAGTCACGAATCCAATATGGTATTCGGACCACAACAAGGTTCAATACCTTCTTATTGGAGGAGTAAGTCACACCTACAACCAAACAAGGACAAGATATGGCGAACTAATCCGCGACAAGTTATTGTTCCAAGCTATAATAAGATACAAGTACCCAAACCAAGAGTACTCATAACTAATGGATAAGGGTGCCTAACCAATCTAAGTGAATACAATTTTAAGAACAGTTCATAGTCGCATGACTACCGAGTCAAGTCAGGAAAATACTAATGCAGTACAGTACCTTAGTAGCGAGTCATAACACCATATACTATTCTTCAGTATCGAGCGAGTCTGTAGCATATAGTCTACCTATCGTTCCTCAGTAGCGAGCGAGTCTACGATAGATAGGGTGGTACTCAACTTCCAATCATGTTCTTCCCGTCCAATGCCAACTCATAACTGCTAAGTCTTCTAGCATGCAACTCTATTAGAAGTTATTTCCTAACGCACGACTTATATGTACTGGTGGCCAGCCAATCACGCATGTTCGAGTCCTATATATGACTCACAACAATGTGGTACAAATGTGTCAAGGCCTATGAATTGTCAACCCCTTAACCAATTTTATTCCCTCAAATTTTTTTATTTTATTTTATTCTATTTGTCACTTACAATTGTTATATTTATATATTGGTTTTATCTTGAAATACTAATAAAGGGGTTAAATGGGTAATAAGGGTATTGTTAGGGACCTTTGTGCTATCAGCCTAATTCAAATCTTTCTGCGAATACTAAGATCCTGATTCGAATAGGATTTGAATTGGATGAGATCAGAACAGATCCTCTTCATCCTATCTCCTCACCTCAGATTCATCAATTGGGTATATATATTGGGGTAGTCGTCAACCCATTGATCCCCTAAAACCCTAGCCGCCTGATTTATCCCCTGTCGAGAAGACCAAGAGTGGACACCAGGAAGAAACAGGAATCCTTGTGATCACAGGGTGAGTTTTCGACCTTCTTGTCAAACATCACATTATGATTTCTGTATCAGCATTAGAGAGGATTAGGTGTTTGTTGTTTTCCAAACCAAATCATTGTACAATACTAGAGAGGCATAGATGAACCTTGAGTACAACTGGTGACAGCCCTAGTAGCTAAACGATTTCGATAGGTCCTAATGCCTACACCATCGCTTGGGAGTAAACACATGTTAAGCTATGAGAGTTCCAGGATGACAGGAGGTTGTGCAACCCTTGGTCGTTACCCTGAGGGCAGGGCAGATCCTATCAGGGAACCTATAGGAAGTCCAGCCATGTCTTAATCTATAGGACACCTTAGAGGTCGTACCTTAGCAATGACATGACATAGGAAAGCAGGATCTCAGAGTGTACACAAATAAAAGAGGACCTTATGCACAAGTTTTGCACAAGTAAATAAATATAGAGTATCTGACACCAAGTTCCTACAGGAGACTTACACCACATGTATGCACTAAGAGCAATGAAATAACTGATGTAGAATTAGGCCTACTTCCAATTGTTATCTATCCCAGGTACACTTTTCAATCCATGTGTATATCATAGGACTATAGATACATGACATGCATCAGTAAGAAGGGTGCAAGTACATTGGGGTCCTGACACAGTAGAGACCCTATGATGACATATATATTTTGCTGTGTACGTTCCCTCCTACCCAGAGAATAATAGTATGGTGGTTCTTATCCTAGTATCAGATGGCTAATGCTAGTTATCAGGGAGTCAAATCAGCCATTGGGGTAATTGGAAATGTCTTAGATAGTCCTATACTTAACCAACCTGTTTTCGTGTACAACAGGCAACATATGACCTCTAGGCTAGAGTAGATTTAAGCTAAGTTATCAGCAGGAGGGTCTAGGAGAGGAAACCATGTGTGGGCAACCAAAATATCTAATAGACTTGTGGTGGTATTACCCTTTAGGCAAATACATATGACAGTGATCTGGGATAAACCAATAAATCGAGCCATCTGACCATAAGCACCCATAGGAGACCACAGGGAATCCTGTTTGAGCGTTCCCTTGGTACCAGCCATATGTATCAGTGGTACCAGGCCTAAAGTCCCCTGGTATCCCACAGTTTCAAGCAAAACCTATGGTAGAATAGTGTCCTGATGGTGAATACACAAAGTATCAGACCATGGGATCCCATCTCACATCCTGAAACTCAATAGTACCAGGGGCTATTAGATTAGTACATTCAAGTGTCCAGATTGTATCTCCATGGGGGAAACACCCAGTAAGTAGATTAGGATACATACTTACCTGGATGTCCTGAACCTATCAATGGGGCTAACTCACTAGATATCAGGTTTTGACTTGAACCAGAGCGTCGAGTTTTGATATAATGATATATATATAAACTGGTTATCAGATTTCAATATGGTTTGAGTATCGAGTTCAATACCAGGACAAGGGAATGCCTTGCTCTGTTATAGGATGGATGCACAGGTAGCATAGATTTCAGGACTTAGGAATGCTCCTAAATGTTCAAAACATTTATTCAGCAATTAAGGAGTAGACTCTGATTCGTGCAAGGAGAACCCTTAGATAGGTACTTGACCCTAAATGAGGATACCAGTCAAGGAGTTTAGAAGGAGATATCAGGAATTACAGTATTGGTGTTAGTAGCAGGAACAAAGGGTATAGGACCACTAAGCAATGTATTTTATTACTGCTATTGAGGGTCTCAGTTACCCCTTGTTCAGACTACAGGACAGAGGTGGGTATCACAATACACCCTAGGACCTTGAGTGTCTATAGCATCCAGGCACAGGAGGGTGCCAACTGCGATAGAAATAAAAGGAAATCCACTATTCTGGATCTGGTTTCATGTTTGTAAATTGGCACATTGGTTTAAGATATAATCATTACAGTCTTAATTGGGTTGTATTAAATAAGGAGATTAACCAGTGTATCAAATTGAGGAATTTGGGGATGTATGAAGGGTTAGGCCACAACAATATTCTTTATACATCAACAGTAGTAGATAAGTATGGGAAGGGGAGTGGTTAGTTATTAAATGGGTGTAGGTTTTAGGCTTGTCCTTGTACTGGAAAGCTGAGCATGGAAGTTGAGTTAGAGTTAGGCTGCCAAATAGATATTGCAAGATTATTTGTACATATATGAAACTGTCCTGAATTAGAATGTACACACAAGGTTCAGTAGTAGTCCTGGATAATACCAAATGGGACAGGTTCCAAACAGAAGTTTAGTATGTATAAGTAACACAAGAGTAAGTCAGATTATTAGGAGGGCAAGGTACCACCTACCCATTAAATCCAAAGTAAACCTAGAAGCCTAAATAAACCAATAGATAGCTTATTTGTACCTTTAAATTGTGTATTGATTCTATCAATTCATAAACAGGCTACTTGGATCTTGATACGAATTCTGACCCGTGCCAACAACTAAGGACCACATGCAAGTATACCTTGCCTCCCTCTACAGTTTTACTTACATGCAGTTCCTTTCATTTTACTTCCTTGGATTATTTATGAACATGTGCTTTCGTGTTATTTTATGTGGAGTTGTTTTTATTGTAAATAGCCATGTTCATGTTTTGGCCTTGAGTTTCACATTTGGAGTTTCTCGTCAGTACCTTGCTTGAGTCGTATCATAGAACGAGTGCGTGTAGTGAATTGCCATAGCCTTGATTTTTGTTGTACACAACCAGAGAGTCCACACACGGGACGAGGGTTGTTTGATGCATCAGAGAGTCCACACACGGGACGAGGGTTTTGTCGTGTTCATTGGCACCAGAGAGTCCACACTCGGGACGACGGTTGACCAATTACACTAGAGAGTCCACACACGGGACGAGGGTGTCTTGCCGTGAGCTAGCCAGAGAGTCCACACTCGGGACGAGGGTTAATGCTTAGTTCAAACCAGAGAGTCCACACTCGGGACGAGGGTTTGTTTCTTCCATTGATCTCGTGTATTCGTTCATCCGGCAGTTCATGTATGCGTAGTTGCTCTAGTGTTCATATTTCGTGTTCGTGTTCGTAGTCATTGGTTTTGTACTTGTTCTTTCTTGTTTATTTCTTGAGCATGATAAAACTGCCAGATAGGCATGTATATTATGTATCTTGCTATGTCCTCTGAGGACCTGATGATCTTTTCAGGTTAGCCGAGCTTGAGACAGGACAGACGAGTGGATTTGAGTAGCATCAGATCGTAGTGCTTGCATTTGAGGTCGTCTTGATTAGCAGTTTGTACTCAGTCATTCATTTCTTGTATTTTTCTATTTTTTCGTCTACTGGTAGTAGATTTGTGTCCACCGGACGTAACATTAATTTTGGATACATTCAGTTTATATTCATTATTGCTTAGTTTCATGGATATTTATTGATCTTGTTTGTGTCTTGATTTTTTTTTCTGTGGATGAGATATAGATTTTCCCGTGATTATAGATTCAGTGACTTGGGAGTATAGACAGCGTACTACCATCGACTCTGCGGCGTAGGCTGGGCTTGGACACGCTTCGTATCCGAAAAGCGGGGTACGGGTCATGACAAATACAACACACGTGGTCCCTTAAATCTAAGTTCAATGTATAAGAAAATAGTACATAGCAAGAAATAGAACTAAACAGTAAAAATTATATCTACTGTAACGCCCCAGTCCCAAAATACGTAGGACCAAGTACGTAGACATGCCAGCTGTATTCATACGAAGTACGTAGGTCTCATATGAATACATAAGCTGTAAAATGCAGTAGAACCATAACTAATCTCATCCACACAGAATAAATGACTAAAAGATATCATATAATGAGAATGAATTTGTCTCGATACAGTGTGTTGGGCAGAGACAAATCCACTACCAACAAAATAAGGAAAAGTACATAGAAAATAAAATGAGTGGCGAGCGAAGCGAAGACGATCCAAGTGCAATCATCCTCGTAGAGAAGCAATGATCACGGCGAGAGCTAGAACACCTACGACAAATAATAGCACACACCTGGCAAGGCAACCAGGTCCTCAGAGGGACGTAACAAGACACATAATATCATGCCATAAACTGAATAAAGTTAGCTCAACAGAAAAATATATGTGACTACACAAATAAAGGTCCTTAACCATTTTCTGTGTTAATGCATTTTGAAGACAACGTTCCACACAAGGGCTCCCGAAGCTAGAAACACGGCACGTTAGCGTTTCAACCAAGGCACTAGTGGCGTCTAGAGAAAAGTAAATGCACGGCACATTTGTGTTTCAATCGAGGCACTAGTGGCATCTAGAGAAAAGTAAATAAATGCACGGCCACTAGTCTCTCGACTGAGTCACAAATGGCATCCAGAGACAAGTAAAGGTGTGAAAGCCCCTGCGCCTAATAACTGTCTCCACCCTCCCCATGCACTACTCGTGCTGAATCCACATCACGATATTCCTAATAACTGCTAAGTCGCTAAGTCTTCTAGACAACCATAACTATTTAGCAGTTATTGCCTATCGCACGACATGTGCGCACCGATGGCCAGTCGATACGTACGTCCGAGATCTATATGAGACTCGTGACTCGTGATACACAAGTGTCAGGCCAATGAATGCGACACAAACAAAGGTGGTCCCTTAACTCTAAGCCATATGCAACTAAAATATAATAATTTGTAAGTACAATTTATATTTTCTAGAATAAGTAAAAACATGCATGATATTGAGCAAGGAATTAAACAGTAAAGGCAAGGTGTCTTGCCTGGTAGTACGCCTGGTGTGCTGCGAATATCACGGTGGCACGAACTGCGACTTCAGTGTAACAACTACACAAGGGGACCTCTGATGGTGGCACGGACAGTTTCATCGGGTCCAGAAGGGTTGTTAGTTAGGTTGGACATAAGGTAGGACAGAATTTGTAGGAGGATAGGAATAATAGACTTAGTCATGGAAAGAAAATCAAAAAAAAATGACAAATATTAATAGAGATACAAATATTTGAAAATACTTATAATATTTGAAAACTAGATTTTATTAGAAAAATCATATTTATGGAAAAAGACCTAAAGTCAAAAATCATTTTTGGCTAAAATCCTAAGTTTGTCTAAAAACAAAATTGATAGAAAACTATATTTTTAATAGTTGAAAAATAATGCTAGAAATATATATATATATATATATATATATATATATATATATATATATATATATATATAGAAAAATTTCTAAGGATTAGAACTAAACTTTTGAAAGTATATATAGGACCAAGTCCTGATATGATCTCTTCGTTGCAGAATAACTTTTTAGAAAATTATTTAATACGTAAATTTATATTTAAAAGATAATAATAAGAATGACTGCATATAATAATCCTTGGACATAGTAATACCAATTTATTATCTCAAAATACATAATTATATAATATCAATAATACCACTGAAATAAAATATTTGGTACTATAATGCTATCAGCAGAATATTTTTATACACGAATTACATACAAAATTAGAAAATAAAAAAGGATAATAATAATAATAATAATAATAATAATAATAATAATAAAAATAATAATAATAATAATAATAATAATGCAAGTAAGAATAATAATAATAATTTCTAGTATTGCTATTATTAATAAATTAATAAATATAACCATAAATTTGGCTACTGTAAAACACATGGAAAGCAGATTTTTAAAAAAAAATTTGTACTGTATAACAGTAGTAATACTACTGTAGCTTTAAACACCAAAACATTAAATAAATAATAAGTAACATAAAAAAAAACAAATAATAAAAGTCAGCAGGGGGTTTTCTTCTAAAAACCATCAAAAGTCTCAGGGAAGAGAGAGAATGGGAATTGGGGATTGCGAGGGAGCGAGAGAGAGAGGAAGAGCAAGGGAGAGAAGGGAGAGACTCGGGAGGACCGAGAGCGAGGGAAGGAGGGAGTCAGAGATCGGGAGAGATAGGGCGCTGGGAAGGAGAGGGGTTCGGAGGGGTGCGGCTCAGGCAGTCGGGTGGAAGAGGCGGCGGAGGCTAGCGGCGGAGCTCCGGCGGAGTGGAGGGGACGCGGGCGGCGAGAAGGGGAAGGGTTTCAGAAGAGGGCGGTGGAGCAGTGGTTTTCCGGTGGGGTCGTCACCGAGGGCAGATGGGGATGATCGGAGGAGAGGACGAGGGAGCGGCGGAGATGCGGAGGAAGGCGGCGGGGCTAAGGGTGCGGGAGAAGGTCGGAGGGTTGAGGAGTCGGTGGTCGGCGTCTCGGCCTGGCGGCAGAAGACGGATGGGTGGAGAGGAGAGGAAGGTCGGCGAGCGGAGGGGGTCGTAGGCGCCCCGGCCAGGCGGGTTTCCTCGGCGCTCGAGTTTGCACGACGTGGCACGACGGTCAGACCAAGTACAGGCGCGGTGGAGCACTGCGGTGATGGCCGGGAAGTCAAAATCAGGTTAGGGTTTTCTATTTATTTATTTTTTCTTCTTTTCTGGGGAGGGTGACGAACTGTGGAGGCTTGGGGGAGTCGGAGGCCGAGCTGCCGCGGCGGTGGCCGCGGTGGTGTCGGTCCGAAGTCTGTCGTGGTAGTGGTGATGGTAGATGGCTGTGGTGGTGGTATCGGGGCAGCGGGCGGAGCAGTACACCGGGTTGCGGGGTCGATATTTGAGCTGCTACTGGGTTGTCAGCTAGTCGGGAAAGGGTGTTCGGGTGTCGATGATGACGATGGGGGTGGTGCTGTTAGGGACGGTCTGGTCGGGAGAAGATGGACGGGTGGCTGGGATGACGATGGCGGAGGTAGAGATTGGCCATTGGTAGAGGTGATCGAGGTTGTCGACGGGTGGCCGAGGTGTAGTGCCCCGCTCTACGAAGGCACTAGATAGACAGAAAGATCAGATTGCTGGCTCTGCAACAGAAGACGATTAATCTGAGTGAGTGGACAAAGACTCATTTTATGATTCGCTTGCGCCTAATAAGAATCAGAGTTTTTGATTGAATGCTTTTGTTAATAACAAGACAGTAATCTTGAGTATGCTTAAAAGAGAATCTGCCCACTGTCTGCTAAGAAAGAAAAATATTTTCTGCTTGAAAAGAAGATGGAATTGTTTATGAATTGCTCGATTGATGCATGATTCATTTGATATCGCATGCGCATTGGGGAATCCACTTAGTGACGAGCTGAACCCTAGAGAGTCACAGCGGCTAGCGACGAGCTGAACCCATGCGAGTCACAGCGGTTAGCAACGAGCTGAATCCAAGAGTCACAGCGGCTAGCGACGAGCTGAACCCATGCGAGTCACAGTGGTTAGCGACGAGCTGAACCCGTGGGAGGCACAGCGGCTAAGATGGAAATGATTGTGGCTTTTCAAAGATGTGTTTTGAAAAGAATGTAAACTGACTAATGCATTCATGAAATGAATCTAGGTAAAGAGTAGCAAGATCACCTCACAAGAAAATGTTTTCTCACTAAATGAACAGTGATCGTTTCAGAAGAATGTAGCTCCTTTGTTCACAATTCACCAGTATGCTGATATACTGACCCACCATCAGTCAGCATGCAGGTGCACTATGTATCGAAAAGGATAGTCCGAAGCGATAGCCCGAGCCTCATCCTCAGGAGCCAGAAATCAGAAGAGATGCCAAGAGATGACATCTGTTGCAAGAGTTTGGTTTTGTATGTAAAAGGATGTAATGTATGGGAACGGGATCATTGTAATCTGTAAAGTTCTGAGAGAATGTAACATTGTATCAGAGAGAATCGAGAGCTTGTAATCTGTTCAAATGAAATCAATAAAGAGAAATGTTCTTGTTACCATTGTGTTCAATACTTGTATTCTGAAATATGTCCGCTGCTGCTTCAATTATCTGCGATATGTTCCACTGCGTATTGTCAAACTTGTCTATCTTGTCTTGTTCCAGGTCTTGGCCTTGTGCAAGCGCAACTTAGGCTTGCACGGCATCACGCCTTAGCGAGGACGAACGGTCCCAAAGAGCCCGAAGCGAGGACGAAAGGGACTCTGCGGGATCGGGACGTGACACGAGGTCTGTTGCTGGTGGGGGTCGGCGGGTTGGCCTGTGATCGGAGTAGTCAGGAGATATGACGACGGTGACCGACGGGGATTAGGATAGGGTGTTGGCGGTGGTTAAGGTGTTGTGTCGGATACGTGTCCTGCGAGACACGAGAAGACGTCGAGTCCGGGGTTGTCGGACTCCAAGAAGAGAGTGAATGTATATGTACAAAAAAATATAATCTGTTGGAGTTGGACACCGACACGATGCACTCTGCAGTAGAAATTTATGGAATATAATGAATGATAGAAATTGGAGGAGTACCTGCCTATTTATAGGATGTGTAAATTCCCAATAAGATAGGATTAGGATTCATTTAAAACCCAATTATAGATAATTCATAATTTAAATTAAATCAATTTAAATCCAAATCCAAGTACAAATCCAATTTAAACCTATTTAAATTTTTAGCTCAAAATCAAATGGGATGAAACAAATTTTCAAATATTTAACTATTTAAATAATTTTAAAAATCAAATCAGAATTTAAATGGCCACAATAACTTTCAAATATATTTTTCAAAATACCAATATTAATAATTTTGAAAATAATAAATATTATTAAATATCTTTTTGAAAAATAAAATATTAATATTAATAAATCTCGAAAATTACATTTTTATTAGAAATGGACAAATAAATAATTACGAAATATATGTATGCACGAATAATACATACATGATTATGCTTTTCCTAGTATACAATAAAATATTATTTATGATTAATAACTGCTAAAATAAAATAAAAGGTCTTTTATAGCAAGAATTAATAATTATATAATTTTGAAAATGTATAATAAAATAAAAAATGTTTTATAAAATATGTACGCTCGCACATATTCGTACTCGTCGAGCAAACAAAAATTTCGCATACGACGTACATTACGACTACGTGACATACAGTACAAAAATTTTAAATCGGTACCAAATTTAATAAATAAAAATATAGTAAAAATTTAGGGGTTTTAATCCTACCCAACTTATAAGAATTTCGTCCTCGAAATTAAGAATTAGGAGGGGGGTGAGAAGGCACAACGGTAGATAGAAGGGTTTAAAGAAGTTTATATGGTCGTAGTCTAGGTTGAGGATATGATTAAGGGACGATTGTAATCACTTTTTAAATTCAAGTGATTAGAAAGTCAAAATTGTAGAATTAGGGTCGAGGGAAAGGTTGAGTAGTGTATGATGAAGACATACAATGTCGAGTGGTAATGGTCTTAATTGACAGGACAGCTAGAGGAATTTCAAGTACAAGTGCCTTCGTCCTTCCAAAATCGGTGAAGGCGAAAGCGATTTAAGGAGTTCAATGACGACATTATCAATTACGAATACATGGTTCAAAGGTGGTCGTATAGATTTCAAAAGAATCGTCAAGGCAGTCGTGGATGGGATTCTAAAGGACAAGTTTAGCTATGTTACCATCCACGAAGAATGATAAAATAAGGGCGAACCAAAGTGCACTTGGTTGATCAGACCATTATGCACCGGTTCTGATTAGACAATATGCTAGTGAGCGCTCAATAGCATATGTCACGAACAAACTCGATAAAGAATAAGCTTGCAAAAACTAGGCTACATTAGCATCACTAGTCAAAACGGTAAATACATAGGCGCGAGAGATTAAGATTTAAGGAAGGTAGAATGATTCTAAGTCATACAGTCGTCCTATAGTCTTCTTGTCCAAGTCCTTGGTTGGCTAGACGGGTTAGGTCCTCTAGATTCTAGGATCTAAATAAGCTTGCTAATATAGGTCACTAGGCCAAAGTGGTTGCTAGTTCATAAGGTATTCTACCAAACTTAAAGAATTAAACTAATGGTGTTTTGGGACAATTAACTAGTAGGGTCAACCTCTAGCAAGCACGAAGGGAAGATAGGAATATGGATGGAAGAAAGCAAGCAAGATGCAATTGATGAGTCAAACGGTAGATAAAATCAAGGAATGAGGTCAAGTATGTGGATGAGATCCTAAACTTCTAATCCTATACGCAGGCTTGCTTGGTATGGTAAAGTAACCAAACAATTTATCTAGACCTGCATGGGCCACCACAAAAACATGTAACGCTCTAGTCCCAAAATGCGTAGGACCAAGTACGTAGACATGCCAGCTGTATTCATACGAAATACGTAGGTTTCGTATGAATACATAAGCTGTAAAATACAGTAGAACCATAAATATCTCATCTACACAGAATAAATGACTAAAAGATATCATATAATGAGAATGAATTTGTCTTGATACAGTATGTTGGGCGGAGACAAATCCACTACCAACAAAATAAGGAAAAGTATATAGAAAATGAAATGAGTGGCGAGCGAAGCGAAGACGATCCAAGTGTAATCATCCTCGTAGAGAAGCAATGATCACGACGAGAGCTAGAACACCTACGACAAACAATAACACACACCTGGCAAGGCAACCAGGTCCTCAGAGGGACGTAACAAGACACATAATATCATGCCATAAACTGAATAAAGTTAACTCAACAGAAAAATATATGTGACTACACAAATAAAGGTCCTTAACCATTCTATGTGTTAATGCATTTTGAAGACAACGTTCCACACAAGGGCTCTCGAAGCTAGAAACAAGGCACATTAGCGTTTCAACCAAGGCACTAGTGGCGTCTAGAGAAAAGTAAATGCACGGCACATTTGTGTTTCAACCGAGGCACTAGTGGCATGTAGAGAAAAGTAAATAAATGCACGGCCACTAGTCTCTCGACTGAGTCACAAATGGCATCCAGAGACAAGTAAAGGTGTGAAAGCCCCTGCGCCTAATAACTGTCTCCACCCTCCCCATGTACTACTCTTGCTGAAGCCACATCACGACATTCCTAATAACTGCTAAGTCGCTAAGTCTTCTAGACAACCATAACTATTTAGCAGTTATTGCCTATCGCACGGCATATGCGCACCGATGGCCAGTCGATACGTACGTCCGAGATCTATATGAGACTCGTGACTCGTGATACACAAGTGTCGGGCCAATGAATGCGACACAAACAAAGGTGGTCCCTTAACTCTAAGCCATATACAACTAAAATACAATAATTTGCAAGTATAATTTATATTTTCTAGAATAAGTAAAAACATTCATAATATTGAGCAAGGAATTAAACAGTAAAGGCAAGGTGTCTTGCCTGGTAGCACGCCTGGTGTGCTGCGAATATCACGGTGGCACGAACTGCGACTTCGGTGTAACAACTACACAAGGGGACCTCTGATGGTGGCACTGACAGTTTCATTGGGTCCAGAAGGGTCGAATTAGTTAGGTTGGACATAAGGTAGGACAGAATTTGTAGGAGGATAGGAATAATGGACATAGTCATGGAAAGAAAATCAAAAAAAGAAATGACAAATATTAATAGAGATACAAATATTTGAAAATACTTATAATATTTGAAAACTAGATTTTATTAGAAAAATCATATTTATGGAAAAAGAACTAAAGTCAAAAATCATTTTTGGCTAAAATTCTAAGTTTGTCTAAAAACAAAATTGATAGAAAACTATATTTTTAATAGTTGAAAAATAATGCTAGAAATATATATATATATATATATATATATATATATATATATATATATATATATATATATATATATATATATATATATATATATATATAGGAACATTTCTAAGACTTAGAACTAAACTTTTGAAAGTATATATAGGACCAAGTCCTGATATGATCTTTTCGTTGCAGAATAACTTTTTAGAAAATTATTTAATACGTAAATTTATATTTAAAAGATAATAATAATAATAATGACTGCATATAATAATCCTTGGACATAGTAATACCAATTTCTTATCTCAAAATACATAATTATATAATATCAATAATACCACTGAAATAAAATATTTGGTACTATAATGCTATCAGCAGAATATTTTTATACACGAATTACATACAAAATTAGAAAATAGAAAAGGATAATAATAATAATAATAATAATAATAATAATAATAATAATAATAATAATAATAATAATAATGCAAGTAAGAATAATAATAATAATTTCTAGTATTGCTATTATTAATAAATTAATAAATATAACCATAAATTTGGCTACTGTAAAACACATGGAAAGCAGATTTTTTAAAAAAATTTGTACTGTATAACAGTAGTAATACTACTGTAGCTTTAAACACCAAAACATTAAATAAATAATAAGTAACATCAAAAGAAACAAATAATAAAAGTCAGCAGGGGATTTTCTCCTAAAAACCATCTAAAGTCTCAGGGAAGAGAGAGAATGGGAATTGGGGATTGCGAGGGAGCGAGAGAGAGAGGAAGAGAAAGGGAGAGAAGGGAGAGACTCGGGAGGACCGAGAGCGAGGGAAGGAGGGAGTCAGAGATCGGAAGAGAGAGGGCGCTGGGAAGGAGAGGGGTTCAGAGGGGTGCGGCTCAGGCGGTCGGGTGGAAGAGGCGGCGGAGGCTAGCGGCGGAGCTCCGGCAGAGTGGAGGGGACACGGGCGGCGAGAAGGGGAAGGGTTTCAGAAGAGGGCGGCGGAGCAGTGGTTTTCCGATGGGGTCGTCACCGAGGACGGATGGGGATGATCGGAGGAGAGGACGAGGGAGCGGCGGAGATGCGGAGGAAGGCGGCGGGGCTAAGGGTGCGGGAGAAGGTCGGAGGGTTGAGGAGTCGGTGGTCGGCGTCTCGGCCTGGCGGCGGAAGGCGGATGGGTGGAGAGGAGAGGAAGGTCGGCGAGCGGAGGGGGTCGTAGGTGCCCTGGCCAGGCGGGTTTCCTCGGCGCTCGAGTCTGCACGGCGTGGCACGGCGGTCAGACTAAGTGCAGGCGCGGTGGAGCACTACGGTGATGGTCGAGAAGTCAAAATCAGGTTAGGGTTTTCTATTTATTTATTTTTTCTCCTTTTCTGGTGAGGGTGACGAACTGTGGAGGCTTGGGGGAGTCGGAGGCCGAGCTGCCGCGGCGGTGGCCGTGGTGGTGTCGGTCCGAAGTCTGTCGTAGTGGTGGTGGTGGTAGATGGCTGTGGTGGTGGTATCGGGGGCAGCGGGCGGAGCAGTACACCGGGTGGCAGGGTCGATATTTGAGGCTGCTACTGGGTTATCGGCTAGTCGGGGAAGGGTGTTCGGGTGTCGATGATAACGACGGGGGTGGTGCTGTTAGGGACGGTCTGGTCGAAAGAAGATGGACGGGTGGCTGGGATGACGATAGCGGAGGTGGAGATTGGCCATTGGTGGAGGTGATCGGGGTTGTCGACGGGTGGACGAGGTCTGTTGTTGGTCGGGGTCGGCGGGTTGGCCTGTGATCGGAGTAGTCAGGAGATATGATGGCGGTGACCGACGGGGATTAGGATATGGTGTTGGCGGTGGTTAAGGTGTTGTGTCGGATACATGTCCTACGAGACACGAGAAGACGTCGAGTCCGGGGTTGTCGGACTCCAAGAAGAGAGTGAATGTATATGTACAAAAAAATATAATCTATTGGAGTTGGACACCGACACGATGCACTCTGCAGTAAAAATTTCTAGAATATAATGAATGATAGAAATTGGAGGAGTACCTGCCTATTTATAGGATGTGGGAATTCCCAATAAGATAGGATTAGGATTCATTTAAAACCCAATTATAGATAATTCATAATTTAAATTAAATCAATTTAAATCCAAATCCAAGTACAAATCCAATTTAAACCTATTTAAATTTTTAGCTCAAAATCAAATGGGATGAAACAAATTTTCAAATATTTAACTATTTAAATAATTTTAAAAATTAAATCAGAATTTAAATGGCCACAATAACTTTCAAATATATTTTTCAAAATACCAATATTAATAATTTCGAAAATAATAAATATTATTAAATATCTTTTCGAAAAATAAAATATTAATATTAATAAATCTCAAAAATTACATTTTTATTAGAAATGGACAAATAAATAATTACGAAATATATGTATGCACGAATAATGCATACATGATTATGCTTTTCCTAGTATACAATAAAATATTATTTATGATTAATAACTGCTAAAAAAAATAAAAGGTCTTTTATAGCAAGAATTAATAATTATATAATTTTGAAAATGTATAATAAAATAAAAAATGTTTTTATAAAATATGTACGCTCGCACATATTCGTACTCGTCGAGCAAACGAAAATTTTGCATACGACGTACATTACGATTATGTGACATATAGTACAAATTTTTTAAATCGGTACCAAATTTAATAAATAAAAATATAGTAGAAATTTAGGCGTTTTACATCTACTTATGCCATGTATCAGTTTATTTTGCAAAAAATAAATAATGAATAATGCATGAATATGAGCTAAAGTAAAATAATCAGTAATGACAAGGTATCTTGCATGAGGGTGGTGCGAGAAGCAGCAAAATCCAACAGTCAAAATCGTCAGCAAGAAAGTTAAAATCCACAAAGAGCTCCGGATGCTGAAACAAACATCACGAACATATTCGGTATAAAAGATATGTCTAGAAAAAGCCTGTCCAAAAGTCCAGTTCTGGAACAGGGGCAAAATCGTAATTTCGGGTCATAATGATATTCGCCGTTGGACCCACTTTACACCGAAAAGCGTGCCAGTATCTACGGTCTCTAAAGTCGTCAAACTACATGTCTACGGATCTGGTTTGAGGAGATGAACCCAACCGTATGTCCAAAGTTGGATTCCGGTGGATCGTGCATAATTTTGCTCGTTGGATCGGGTTGCGGGCCCGCCAAATAGGTATTCCGGTCGACCTTTTCAGAATCGGGCCAAACTTGGTACACATGACCAAAATTTTGATACGGTCCTGTTGGCGAAGTTTCGTCTCTATACGACGAACGTACACGAAGTAATTGGAAAATTTACAAAGGGGCCGATACGGTAAATTTTGACGGATACGCATCAAATTCGTCGTGCACACGCAACCAATTTGAATTCTGTCAAAGCCCACACATCCAATAAGTCAATACGCACCTTTCGATGCTTTCGTTTCACGATCATGTCGTCCGGTTTGTTGGGACGGACCCGTATCGGAAAATTTTCTAAAATTTTTAGTTTTTTGAAAACGGGTTTTTCTTGATTTTTAAAAACAAATAACTTGATGTCCAGTTGATAAAAAATAATCCTTCAAAGAGGTTTTCCAAACTCCTATAGGTTATCTAGGGCTGGGTTAAACTAGATTTTGAAAACTGTTAATAGATCGATAATAATCGACCTTCTAATTAGGGTTCAAGGAAGCAATTCCTGTCCTAATTTTGACAGAATTTTGTCAATTTTCACATCAATTTCCTGGGAAATCTAGGAAGCTATAATTTAATCCACTTGAAGGGTTAAGCAGCTGGTTATGTTGTCTAAACGTAGGAATCGACCGATCGAGAAATCATCAAATAGAATTGGAGAATTTAGGCTCGAAAGTAGGGTACCTGGGTTGGGTGCGCTGGTGCTACTATGCCCTGTCCTTGGCTGTTGGCACGTGACTGTCCATGCGGCGCTCCGGCATATCGGACCGGTGCTCAGATGGTCGAGGATCATCCCTGGAGGCGCGCGAAAGTCTGGGGGATGTGCGGGGGCGATCACGAGATTAGGTTTTGTCGATAGACAAAATATTTGTTCGGGAGGTTTTTTTTGTAGGGATTTGAATCTGGTATTTACCTATATATTCTCCTCGACTAAATCCTAGATTCGATCTAATCCGAAGAGGATTCATTCTGGATTTGAATGCAAAAAAAAATCGTTTGAATTGGAGAGGTATTGAGTTGTATAAGGAAAGGGCTTCGAGCATGTTCTTCCTGGTAAGGCTCGGGCCTTAGATGGAAGAGGAACAATACTATAGGCACTGTTCAGTTGAAATTTGTCTTCTTCTTCTTCTTCTTCTTCTTCTTCTTCTTCTTCTTTTGTTTAACAAATATAAATACCCTTCTCATAAAATCTAATAATACCAAGAGAAATCCTAATAAATTTCTTTAAATAAATTCTAAAAATAATATAAAATATTTTCTAAAACCTTACTAATTTATTTTGCACATATTTTTAATAATTATTGTCTACTATTAAATTAACAATCGACTAGGAACAACTATAATAATATTTTTAATGATAATAATAATAATAATAATAATAATAATAATAATAATAATAATAAAATTTGTACGAAAAAAATAACTTAGCAAGATTATAATAAGTTGGGAAGAGAACATATTATTACTAGTATTATCATCACCGACCATATTAAATTTTAAATCCTTTCAAGGATAAACTAAATAAATAAATATTAAAATATTTAAAAGATAACCGAGATATGATTTGATGACTTTTAATCAACAAAATATTACAATAAATAAATCTAGTGACACCTATAGCTAGCATGCTAGTCAAGGCACTTGACTGCACTAGCCGTGCCACATTGTTTAGTCAGTGTGCATAATAAAATTTAAGCATGACTAAGACTATATTTATAAATAATAAAAAAATAATTTAAAACAATTTATTTAAGAAATTAAAAATAATAGTAAAAAATCCTCTAATTTTTTTTGGAGGATTATATCCTACCAAACTGATAAAAATTTTGTCCTCGAAATTAAAATGAAACTTAACATAACGAAACAAAATATAATATATAATGAGGTTGAATACGAAGGAAGAGTAAGTGTATTAAATCATAAATCGGTTTCCGAAAAGATGGACGTGGTAGTTATGGAAGGAATCCAAACTGACAACATATTCTATAAGATAGAGTATTATTAGTCTTGCATGGATCATGTGTATTCAGTTCGTTTGAGAGAATGGGTGCATATTGCATTGCAAAAATCGAATGGGACGAAAATGGTCATCCGCAACTTGTTCTAAGGGGACATGTGTCATACATGTGGTGCAGTTGAAATGGAGCACATGATGGTGTGTTTGTGTGGGACATGTATGTCATATGTGTAGAGTGGCTTGTCTAGTTCATGAGTGTGAAGTTTGTTGGAGGAAAATGACTAGTGATGTGCTCCAAATATCAAAGTCACGGCGAGGTATCAAAATAATACGGTTAGAACTAAACGTTATAAACCAATGATTTATTAGTCCCGTTGGAACCAATCTAGGAAAAGGTTTAATTCTTGGATTGGCCGGACAAGATCCCAAAATCTATCTGACCCATTTCTACTAGGTGAGGGTAGCCTAGAACAAGTTCCAACTCGTGTGGTTAGGCTAATTGCCAGCTGGGTTGGTTAAGTAGGCTCTATAAGTCTGGAAGATGTGCCCTCCGTGACTTTTGTGTATAAGTAGTACATGGGGACTCCATTGAGTGGCATACTTGTGGCATATGCGTTGTGGGCTTCAAGTAAGTCATAACCATATATTGGGTCAAAAGTTTTAAGTCAAGGTTGGATCCTGAATTGAGGTCGTTAAGTACATCGGTATCATGGTAAGGGTTATGGCTAGCCTTTTTGACCTGAAAGTCATATCATAAAAATAGAGCACAAGGGGACGTGTTTCGGTGGGACATGATATGCCTAAATGAAGGTAGGCCCGTCTAGGTCTTGTATATGGAATTTGTTGGAAGGTAATAGCTAGTCTCGTGCTCCGAATACCAATGTCATGGACGGGGACACCAAAGGATCTAAATAGAAAGTGGGTGCTCATAAGGTACTAATTTATCATCCTAATAGGAACTAACTTATCATAATCAATCGGTAGTCCTAACGAATTCATAAAATTCAGGAGGCTTACAATCTATACTCTATAAAACTAAGATAAGGTTTAGGATTAATGAGATTAGAAAATTTTTCAAAGTCATGACATTACACCACGACTCTTGATTATAAAAAGAATACTATTCGACGTAATAAAAATTATGATGCGGTAGATATGAATCAAGTTGGGAGTTGGTTCTTCGATTTTGAATAGATGGAAACATTCTGTATGTATAGCCTTCATGGCTATAGAAGAATACTTCATGTCTACGAGTGTTTGTTTTTCGAAATAGGTGACAAAAATAATAAGAGTTCGAGGAAGATGGGATCGAATTACAATTATAGATTTCAAGGGCGATTGAATAGTTCAAAGAGAAAGTTTGTCAAGACCGTTGCGGATGAGACCCTAAAGGACAAGTTTAACTATATCTCAATCCACGTAGAGTAATCATATGAAGAGCGAACCAAAGTGCACTAGGTTGCTCAGACCATCATGCACCGGTTCTAATTAGACAATATGTTAGTGGACGCGCCCAAATAACATATGTCATGAAATAAGCTCGGATAAGTGTAAGCTTGCAAAACTAGGCTATAATAACAGTATTAGTCAAGATGGTAAAATATGAGTACGCGAGATAATGACGAAAGAACATGTGAATAGTTTAAGTTCTTCAAATAAAAACTAAAACTCCTCCAGTGTTTATGCCTATACAGTCATCTTATTGTCTTCTGGTCTAAGGCCTTGGTAAAGGTCAAAGGGAGTGTTAGGTCGTGAGGCATTCTACCCAACTTATAAAAATTATACTAGAAGTGTGATGGTACACTAGGACGTGTCTACCTAGTATGGGTTACCTTCTTAACCTCTAAAATCACGAAGGAAGGATAAGAATTTCGATAGAAGGGATCAAGCAAGATGCAATCCAAGGAGTCAAACGAGAGTTCAAAAATAGAATTGAGATAGGAGGTCAAGTATGTGGATGAGGTCCTAGACTCTAATCTTATACGTAGGCTTGCTTGGTATGGTAAAGTAACCAAACAATTTATCTTGACCTGCATGGGATACCACAAAAACATGGAACACCCCAGTCCCAAAATACTTAGGACTAAGTACGTGGACATGCCAGCTACATACATACGAAGTATACTCCAATATATGAAATCCTCGTATGTATACATAAGCTGTAAATGCAGTAAAACCAAGGCTAACTAATCTCATCCACAAAATAAAAGAATAAAAGATACCATATAATCAACTATGAAATGTCTTTATACAAGATGTCAGGCGGAGACAAATCCACTACCAACTATTTTAAAAGAGAGAGAATACATAACAAAAGAAAGAGTTTGGCGAGCGAAGCGAAGACGGTCAAAATGCAATCATCCTCGAAGAAATAGAGATGATCACGGCCATGGCTAGAACACCTGCAAAAGACAAGAGCACACACCTGGAAAGATGACCAGGTCCTCAGAGGGATATAACAATATACACAATATCATGCCATATAAACTGAATATAACTTCAATAATAATAAGTAAGATCGGATCATAACATGGTCCAATACCTTACCATTTGGATTAGCGAACCATGCCCCCAACTAAACAAGGACAAGGAGATGGCACACTAACCCACGATAAAGTATCTTTCTAAGTCACGAATCCAATATAGTATTCGGACCACAACAAGGTTCAATGCCTTCTCACCAGAGGAGTAAGCCACACCTACAACCAAACAAGGACAAGATGTGGCGTACTAATTCACGACAAGTTATTGTTCCAAGCCACGGTCAGATACAGGTACCAAACTAAGAGTACTCATACCTAACAGATAAGGGTGCCTAACCAATCTAAGTGAATGTAGTTTTAAGAACAGTTCATGGTCGTATGACTACCGGGTCAAGTCAGAAAAATACTAATACAGTACAGTACCTCAGTAGCGAGTCACAACACCATATACTATTCCTCAGTATCGAGTGAGTCTATAACATATAGTCTACCTATCGTTCCTCAGTAGCGATCGAGTCTACGATAGATAGAGTGGTAGTCAACTTCCAATCATGTTCTTCCCGTCCAATGCCAACTCATAACTGCTAAGTCTTCTAGCATGCAACTCTATTAGAAGTTATTTCCTAACGCACGACTTATACGTACCCTATATATGACTCACAACAACGTGGTACAAATGTGTCAAGGCCTATGAATGAAACACACAAAGGGTGGTCCCTTAAATCTAAGTTCAATGTATAAGAAAATAGTAGATAGCAGGAAATAGAACTAAACAGTAAAAATTATATCTACTTATGCCATGTATCACAGTTTATTTTATAAAAAATAAATAATGAATAATGCATGAATATGAGCTAAAGTAAAATAATCAGCTAATGGCAAGGTATCTTGCCTGAGGGTGGTACGAGAAGTAGCAAAATCCAACAGTCAGAATCGTCAGCAAGAAAGTTAAAATCCACAAAAAGCTCCGGTTGCCGAAAAAAACATCACGAACATATTCGGTGTAAAAGATATGTCTAGGAAATGCCTTCCAAAAGTCCAAATCTGGAACAGGAGCAAAATCGTAATTTCGGATCAAAACTATGTCCGCCGTTGGACGCGCTTTGCACCGAAAAGTATGCCAGTATCTACGTTCTCTAAAGTCGTCAAACTACATGTCTACGGATCTGGTTTGAGGAGACGAACCCAATCGTATGTCCAAAGTTGGATTCCGGTGGGCCATGCACAATTTTGCTCGTTGGATCGGGTCGCGGGCCCGCCAAATAGGCATTCCGGTTGACCTTTTCACAATCGGACCAAACTTTACATACAGGACCAGAATTTTGATACGGTCCTGTTGGCGCAAGTTTCGTCTCGATACGACGAATGTACATGAAGTAATTAGAAAATTTACAAAGGGACCGATACGGTAAATTTTGACGGATACGCATCAAATTTGTCGCGCACACGCAACCAATTTGAATTCCGTCAAAGCCCACACATCCACGAATTTGATTCGTACCTTTCGATGCTTTCGGTTCATGACCACATCGCCCAGTTTGTCGGGGCGGACCCGTATCGGAAAATTTTCTAAAATTTTTAGTTTTTTGAAAACGGGTTTTTCTTGATTTTTAAAAACAAATAACTTGATGTCCACCTGATAAAAAGTAATCCTTCAAAAGGGTTTCCAAACTCCTATAGGTTGTCTAGGGCTGGGTTAAACTAGATTTTGAAAACTGTTAATAGATCGATAATAATCGACCTTCTAATTAGGGTTCAAGGAAGCAATTCCTATCCTTTTTTTGACAGAATTTTGTCGATTTTCACATCGATTTCCTGGGAAATCTAGGAAGCTATAATTTAATCCACTTGAAGGGTCAAGTAGCCGGTTATATTGTCTAAACGTAGGCATCGACCAATCGAGAAATCATCAAATAGAATTGGAGAATTTGGGCTCGAAAGTAGGGTACCTGGGTTGGGTGCACTGGTGTACTATGCCCTGTCCTTGGCTATTGGCGCGCGGCTGTCCAGGTGGCGCTCCGGCATATCGGGGCGGTGCTCAGATGGTCTAGGATCATCCCAGGAGGCTTGCAAAGGTCTGGGGGGTGTGCGGGGGCGATCATGAGATTCGGTTTTGTCGATAGACAAAATATTTATTCGAGATGTTTTTTTGTTTTTTTGTGGGGATTTAAATCGGGTATTTACCTATATATTCTCTTCGATTAAATCCTAGATTCGATCTAATCCGAAGAGGATTCATTCAGTATTTGAATGCACAAAAAATTGTTTGAATTGGAGAGGTATTGAGTTGTATAAGGACAGGCCTTCGAGCATGTTCTTCCTGGTAAGGCTCGGGCCTTAGATGGAAGAGGAACAGTGCTATAGGCACTGTTCAGTTGAAATTTGTCTTTGTTTAACAAATATAAATACCCTTCTCATAAAATATAATACCAAGAGAAATCCTAATAAATTTTTTAAATAAATTTTAAAAATAATATTTTCTAAAACCTTACTAATATATTTTGCACATATTTTTAATAATTATTGTCTACCATTAAATTAACAATCGACTAGGAACAACTATAATAATAATAATAATAATAATAATAATAATAATAATAATAATAATAATAATAATAATAATAATAGTAATAATAATAATAATATTTGCACGGAAAAAATAACTTAGCAAGGTTATAATAAGTTGGGAAGAGAACATATTATTACTAGTATTATCATCACCGACCATATTAAATTTTAAATCCTTTCAAGGACAAACTAAATAAATAAATAAAATAAATAAATATTAAAATATTTAAAAGATAACCAAGATATGATTTGATGACTGTTAATCAACAAAATATTACAATAAATAAATCTAGTGACACCTACAACTAGCATGCTAGTCAAGGCACTTGACTGCACTAGCCGTGCCACATTGTTTAGTCAGCGTACATAATAAATTTTAAGCATGACTAAGACTATATTTATAAATTATAACAAAATAATTAAGAAACAATTTATTTAAGAAATTAAAAATAATAGTAAAAAATTCTCCAAATTTTTTTGGGGGATTACACGTGAGTCCACACTCGGGACGAGGGTTTGGTATTCCATTGATCTCTTGTTTACTTGTTCTTCCAGCAGTTCATTTATGTGTAGTGGTTCCCGTTTCAGTATTCATAGTCACCTGTCAGTTTCTGTCTCATTTCCTGTTTATAGCCTGTTTATATTCTTATGCATGACAGAACTGTTAGATTGGCATATTTTTATGTATCTTGCTATGTCCCCTGAGGACCTGATGATCTCTTCAGGTTTAGCGATCGCATGGAGTAGTTAGCAGTGCAGGATGGTAGATGTTTGTGATACTCTTACAGGATTCAGGTATTGATATTACGTTTATTATCCGTTCTTGCTTTCATTCCTTATCATGATATACTCTGCTTGTTAGCTTACTTTATAGACTCTTGTTATTTCTTGGAGTCTAATCGGACATGTATGCTAGTGGGCTGCAGACCATGACCCATAGTGTTCATTCATGTTTTATATTCTTATTGTGGATTGAGATATAGATTAGCCTTGCCATGATTAGGCGTGATACCATGGTCTAGACAGCATTTACGTATTCAAGATGGGCTGGAGTCCGCTCGATACATAGCTGGCTTGCTCACGAGCTCGCATCCGAAAAGCGGGTACGGGTCATGACAGCGTCGATAGCCTATAACCTTCCAGCTAACGGGTTGGCCGAAGCCTTCAAAAAAACCATTATCAGATTCCTCAAAAAGGTCGTATCTTCCAATAAGCGCGACTGGGACGAGAAACTAGGTAAATGCCTCTGGGCTTACCGAACCATAGTTCGTACACCTACCGGTAGTACGCTATTGTCACTACTATATGGAAGTGAAGCATACTCCCCTTGGAAGATAATCATCGCTTGCTATTACAAGAGTTGGAGGCACTCGACAAAAAAATGCATTCAAGCTCAACAGCACATTGAACTGTACCGGGCACGAATCTCAGGGGCCTTCAATAAAAAGGTCAAAGAAAGGTCATTTCGGGTCGGTGATATGGTCCTATCAGTTAGAAGGCCAACGATCATGACTCACAAGAATGCTGGAAGGTTCCAACCTAAATGGGAGGGGCCATTTGTTATAGAAATGGTCTATTCTAATGGCGTGTACCGGCTAGCAAAACCTAACAAAAATTAGCTTATGATGCCTATTAACGGCAAATTTCTCAAGAAATTCTATGTATGAATGTCCTGTTCATCTCCCATTCCTACATATTGCTCTCACTATATCTTGTTCGAATGTCTACCATGTCCTTATTTATCTCTGAGTATACATTCTTATCTATCGATCTTGGCTCAACACGTCCACATTACCTATGTTGACAAAGACTGTTATTTATTTTCTGTACCTGGTTCTAGGTGTATTTGAGATAAACCTAGTGAATGTCTACCATATCCTTATTTACCTTTGAGTATATATTCTTACCTATCGATATTGGTTCAACACGTCCATATTACCTCTGTTGACAAAAACTGTCGCTTATCGTCCGCACCTAGCGCTAGTTGTATTCATGATAAAATCGCTGAACAAACATGTCCATACTACCTCTAAGTTGCTCTCATGTTCCTTACCATGTTCTCCTAACCTCTAAAAAATGTATCAAAGAAGACGAGTCTACAAAAGTTCGCAAATCAAAAGAAGTTCACATAAAAGCCAGCAAAAAAAGGAAGATAGATTTTTCATTGATATTCATGATTATATATGATGGAAATCTACTACGTGACTAGATTTTTCATTGATATTCATGATTACATATGATAGAAATCTATTACTAGCTCACGGCTCCCTCATTACAAAGGGCAGTGATGTGACATATGCCCTTACTGTAGAGGGCAGTGATGTGACAAATGCCCTACGGCAGAGGGCGTTCATGTAACAAATTCTTCGGCATTAGGCTTGCATTAATTTTTTAAGACAAGCAGGAAGGCCATATCGAGTGTACAGAGTGGTCGCCACGCCCATATGGAGAAGCCGTCGAAAGACAGGGTGCCAATATAGACAATCAGTCCTAACCCTGTAGATCCAGCATTATGTCGGCAGACAATACGTCTAGTCTCGGAAGTAAAGACAGCTAGCATGCTGTATAAATAGGGATTACTTTGCTTGATCCCATAAAAATATCCCGCATCAGAACGGTTGTTTCTTTGAATCAACTGAATTATGATGTTCTTCCACGCTCCATCTGAATAGGCGAAAGTCAAGACGTGATCCACACAAAAGATAAAATCAAATAATCAATCCTCTTCAAAAAGAATTAGGGAAAGGCACACACTGAAAGTTGCCCCGTACGCACGGCAGTAACCGAACAACGCAAGGGCGCACCTTTCAAGAGGAGTGCGTAAGTGGACAGCAAAAACTTCATCATATAGCATAGTGGCGCACACGTGTTTTAGTGCACGTCAGAAAATTGGCACTAACTATTCGTATGGTGAACGCATTTACAGCACCTACGCGCGTTACGGCGCATGACAGAGGTTGAAGCACACGCCATAAATGACGAAGGCTCCAACATGACAGTGTTCATGAGGAACCAAGTCATCCAATAAGTGAAGTCTATGCGCATCGTGATGCATCACAGGTGTTGAGACATGTAGCGCAGTGATGAATGCCCCGACGTGCCAGCACTCGTACCCTCTGTAGAAGCATAAAAAATTTCAGCTGGTGATATCCCTTTGCCGTAGAGTAGATGATACAAAGGCTCAGCCCCAGTGCTAAAAAGACAAAATAGAAGATAAACAAATAAGTCACTTATGTGTCATGTCTACAAAAGTCTAGTATAGACACATCGAGACTGCACAAAAAGAACTAATTCTGTTCATCTACAAAGGATCTGGTAAAGATTCGACAGAGCCTAGAAAGGTCTACAAGGGATTCGGTCTTCGTCAAAGCGCAGCCCTTCTTCTTCATGCCAGAAGATTGACCTCCATTGAGGCATATTCTGACCTTTTTATGGGCACAGCCTCCTAGAAGCATATCAGTCACCCGGCCAAAGCAAGCAACTTTCTGAAGCAGTCATTGGCCCGAGCCTTCAAAGCGCACAATAGGTCGCGAAGCCCTGAATGGGAAGGACATAGCACAACCTGTAGCTCTTCAGGTTGGCTATCCACCCATGACCTAGGTCGTTTGGACCTCGAAGATCCTCTAGACGTCGCCCAGAGTTGAACTCCCTGAGGAGGACATTTACATACTTCTTAAGGGCAGCAATGGCTCGTTCTATACAGAGGTCATCTATAAGAACATGGCTCCTATGAACGAGAAAAGCCTTAACCAGCAGCCAACTTATACAAGGTCGATCGCCGCTCGAAGTAAAGTTTGGATCTCGCATGGTAGTGAAGGATGCCAAGAATAAGACAACGACTCTTCAGGGAAGAACTTCCTCTTTTATAGGACCGAGAATGGCCCAGAGTGCACGCCACATGGCCGACGGTCAGAATTCTTGCATTAATGGAATGAACCTAAGACTCAGCATGGCGAGTGTCAGTCTTAGACCCTTGGAATTCCCTATATTATGGTGGCAATTAAGAGGGAAGTCCTTAAAGAGCGGGTATTTATCGCTCTATACTTCAGAAGCCAAAGCCTTCAAGCTAGAGGTGCAGCTATTCTCCTTCGCCAACCTCCGAAGCAAGATAGTGGTTGGCCCCATCCTTTTTTTTTACTTCAGAAACTAGTGTCTTCACTCCAGAGGTGCAGCTACCTGCTTGTGCCAACCCAGACGCATAAGGGTGTTATACCCTTTTCTCTAAAGCCAACACCTTTAAAGTTCAGAGGCACATCTACTTACATGCGTCCACATGAGGCACATGATGGTGATATGTTCACACCATATCCATTCTACGGTACAGTCATCTGCTCCGATCCAGAAGTGTCACGACCGAACCCTAGAGTAAGGGTACGAGAAGTGGGTACGTCCAGCCTTAGCCGTAGTGTCGGCTGTAGAACGCTGTCCTAGGTCAATTATCTAACAATATAAGGTACCTGTAAAATATATACACTCCGAATGGAGGTGACATAGCAGAATACAGTCTCAATCACAACTAAGGTAGAATACGATAAGATAGATATAAACGAATCCACACAAGAGATACAATAGATTGAAGTCTAAGTGTCTATGATAACATCTCCACAAATATCCAGATAAAACAAACTCCCAATATATACAATAATATATCAATGAGAAAGACAAGGTAAGAGTCTAAGCTAGCAGTCTAAACCACTGGTGGCAGATCCTCTACTGCAAGTGGGTCCAAATCACAAGTGTTGTCTATAGCTGCACAATAATAGGTAGACACTAGAGCCTCATCCTCGTCCTCTGTAATATTTTTAACAGGTCCAGTCAGGACATGAGCGAGCATAATACATCTCAACAAATCATAACAAGTTAGAAAATATAAACATGCTAGAGAGTAAGATACATGAAACTGAAAGAACAACATGATGTAAAAGAGAGACTGTAAGTAAATAGCTACAATATATAAGAGAACTAATCAGTGCTAGTGGTTCAGAGTACAAGATAGTTATGTAAACAGCACAATATTATACACGAGTAATCTACAAGATTGAGTACATAACCACTTCTACTCCTCCGTCCCCAATCAATACACAAGGATCCAGTCAAGTTTTGTTATTGCACACGAAGTATAGTTGTACACGATGATCATGTGAGCACATGAGTATACACGATTTCACACAATTTGTACATGAATAACACGAACATAAGGAGTACACGATGCTCATGATAAAGTACACGAACATAAAATACCCGATATATCCGCTAAGAAGATAACATCGCACGACAAGATCCATATAGTACTAATCCGTGTTACCAACGTGTCAGCATCAAGTAAAGTAATCTAAAGCAGGAAATATAATCCTAAACAAGATATGAAATGATCAGAGAATGTACTCGCCTGATATCTGTATGTCTGAAGAGAATATACTATCTGATGAGTGGTGTCTGGCTCCTATATAACAATACAAGTCACTACATATCCAAAATAGTAAAATAGACTGCTATAATGCATTCTACATGATGTTTGGATCAATCTAGGCTAAAGTCAACCCTTGGTCAACTCTAGTCAACTACACTAGTCAAACTATGTCAACTAGGTCAAGTCCTAGCCCAAACAAGTCTAACAAGTCTCACTAGGCCTAACCAAGCCTAGGCTAGCACTCACACAATCACAAGGCAATGTGAACCACAACAATGCATAATATAAAATAGATACTATATATAAATACATACCTTCATACATACATACATATCCACATTACATACATATTTATATATATATAGGCATATGTTACATCATGCATATTTACATAGTCATTACTTTTATATATTATATATGTTAACATTCATTACAATGCATTATATTTTACTTATACCTTTGATTGATTGATTCATTCATATATGACATTTATTCATGCATTTATACATTCATTCATTCATGTTATCACTATATACATACTTGATTCATGTATCCACACATACATACATGGATACAAAACATACATGTATACATTCATACATGCTTACATTGTATACATGTATACATACATATCATGTATACATACATGTATTGCCTACATGCCTACATACGTATCATATATGCATACTTGCATTCATTCACGCACCTATATATACATACATAGATGCATACATACATATTTGAATACATTATATACTTGCATACATTATATTCATATATGCATACTCTACATTATATTACATTCATTCCTGCATACATGCATACATATAATATATGCATACAAACTCATATATTTAACTCAAAATATATGTGAATACATATATTACATTACCTTAACACCTATATATATCATTCATTCATATCCCATATGCATGTATACTTCAGTTCGGGCATTATATCCATTCACATATCATTAAGTTGCATACATATACTTATTTTTATTACATACATGTCATTCATGCATATTACATACTTACATGTATCTATACATTATATACATTGTATACAACATGTAAAAATAGAAAAGGAAAAAAAGGGAAAAACTGAAATGGAAAGGGAAGGAAAAATGTAAGAAAAAGAAAAAATAGTGGACATATACATGCTTGCATCATATATTCTACATTATCATACATGCTATCATTATATATTGCATAAACATTATGTATACATTATGCATTCATATCTATCATTACATGTATACCTTGCGTTCATATCTAGCATTCATTACATACTTTCATGCATACATTGTATATCATTCTTTTATTCATGCATTGCTTACATATATTACATTGATTGTATTCCTACATGCTTGCATTCAACCATATATATACATTAATTTAAAGAGGATACATGTCATATATATATCATTTCATTCATCTAATATATCATGCATTACATACTCTATATTTATTTAATATCCATACTACATTGGCTCATAGGTTACACAAAATGTCTATGTCGTATAGTCACTCTTCTACTTAAAACCAATACTATACCAATTGGGCTTTCAATAAATTCTAGATTAAAGTATGTCATAGCCCTTCGTGTTAGCTTTCCGAAACTTCAAACGGATCGCATTTTCGTGTCCGGAAGCTCCCGAAATCGCGAAAACACCGAAACACGTTTGTCTTTCGGACAGCTGACACTCAAATAATTTTACAAAAAGTTCCAGAATAATTTTGGCTTATTAAAATATATATTTGGAAAGCTAACTTCGATACGGTTCTTTTAGAAAAATGGAAGATTAAACAGTTATGACATTTCTAAGTTGCTTTGGTTAATAAAAACGTGGATGAATATTATGACGAATTTGAGTTGTTTTGGACAAAAGAAACACATATAGGCCAAGATACTTGGATACCAACATAGGTATCCAAATAAAACTCATTCTAACCATCCTAACTAAGATCAATCCAATCTTTAACCATTCTAAAACTGAATTTAAATATCTATTTAAACTATTGTTATACATACATACACATGGGGTGTCCTAATTTGGGATCTATCAAGTAGGACACAAGACACATATCTAAAATCTTCAAGAGAGCTCCAAATGACCTCAAATTTGAATCTAAAGGGGACACATGTATTAGGATGGATCCTACGAATTCAAAACTAATTTATATGCAAAGGAAATCGATTTAGAGGATGAGTTTTACCTATTGGGAGTGGAATCCCAATGAAATCCTTTAGGACACGGCTTCGATACGAAGATCCCTCAAAGTGGACACTCCTCCTTGCACTTCTCTTCCAATACTTGGTAGCACCCTTCCCTTGGAGAATGGGAATGATTGAGGGAAGATTTGGTGAAGGAATGATTTGATTTGGAGATCAAATCAAAGGGAAGACTCTCTAAAATTAGGGAAGAACAAAAGAAAAATAAAAGAGGCAAGATTGTAATGAATGAAATGAATCATTCTCTCCTAAAGGTGGCTGCCATAAAGAGCCCATTAGGGCTAATGGGAAATGTCCTAATTGCCCCTCTCTAGTCTCATATGGTTAAGTCTAGACTAGGTTCAAGTTTGGGGTCAAAATGATCTAGTTTTGAGTCTCTAACTTAACCATTCTAACATGATAAAAATTAGTATAACTAACTTAAATGTTGGGTTTTGTGGGCCATGCTTAACTTAATATTGGGTTCCATCTAGAGTTTAAGCTACCCGGGTCACAATATAAGTCGAAACGAGACGAAACTCAAACCCGACTAAACAAATCCAATAAAAACAATATTAAAATATAAAATTTTCCTAAAATATTAAAATATAAAAAATGACTAAAATCATAATACATCAATTTAAATATTATTAAAATAATCTAAAATTTACCAATTAATCAAAATCTTAAATAATTCAAAAGTCACAAAATGACTAAAATATCCTTAGTCTAAAAAGTTGTAAATAGTCATTCTAATCACATGGTTAGGTCCCCATGGTCATGGTTAGTCTGTAGGCTCAACAGTTCTAGGGTTCACTAGCTCACACATCAAAATTATAATTCACCAAATTTAAATAGTATTAAATTAATTAAAAATTCTCATAAATCATAAATCCTATTATCAAATAATAAACTTTTACAAAAGTTCAAAATTATCCTCATTTTAGAAAAGTGGGTGTTACAAGAAGCATAAGTCACTTCTCTACAAGAGACTTGGGAACTCCCACTGCAACCAATGCAAGTCAGCCTGTCGCTCCAAAAGCATAGTAACCTCGCCAACCTGAAGCATAAGCCTACTCGTCGCCTACAGCACAGTGACTCTGTTGCTCCGAAACACAGCTTCATCGTTGCTCTAAATGCATAGAAGTCTCATCGTCATTCGAAGCCAAGTCCACTCGTCGTCTGAAAGCACAGTGGCTCCATCGTCTCCAGAAGCACGGTCTACTCGTCGCTCTAGAAGCGCAACAGTAATTAGTCCTCACCAGAGGCGCAGAAAGCATGGGTCTACCCCAATTGGTTTGTTTAAACCGCCTCTTGCAGAAAAGATTGGGATTAAATCATGATTGATATCATATCAAATTGATCTAAATCTTAGACGAGGATAAATTAGGCTCCAAATCTAGGATAAAATCCCAAGATTTACTCGACTGTATCCGAGCAAGCAAATCTATACGCACCATGTGTCACCTCCTTTGGTTATGTTGATAACCACCAGGGATCTCGATTGAGGAGAATCTCGATGTTCGTCACGTGTCAGCATTGCAGAAGCCCGTATCGTACAATAATGACAAATTCTTTTATATCTTAGGAACCCTAATACACATCGGATATGTGCTCTGTTCTCTATAAATAGAAGGAGTTCTCCTTCAACCTAAAGAGAGACAGTCTTCACCTAAGAAGGAATAATCCACCAACCAACCAACAAAAGAACAACCACCTCCATGGGATATTCTTCTCCAGACAAACTCTTTATCGCTGACCCCAAAGTTCCCTCAAAGGCGCCAGAGAGCCAGAGCAAGGTTAATTTATCGTCAGATCGTCAACGGAGTAAAGGAGCCGCTGCAGTGCTAGATCTTGACTGTCACACTATCCCAGAAATCTTTTCTCTCTATACTTAGAATATCCTGTTTAGGACTTCCTTCTTTGTACATAGATACCTTATAAGTTCAATAAAGCAAAAAGTTCGTTCAACCTTTTGTTATGTCGAATAAAATGGCGACTCTGCTGGAGACTACCTTCTCCTCCAAAGAGAAGGCGATGACACAATCTGATGACAACTTGCTAGGATCTTTCCAAGACATGCTGGTCGTATGTTTCGACCAGCAAGATTTTAAAGATCTCATCTCTGATGAAAAGTCGAAGACTTCGAAATAGTTCTTACAACAGAAGAAGACTCGACATGTCTGGAGGCCTGAGGCAGCTGCAGCAAGCAGCACGATGGTGGAAACTGCATCTCAGGACCCCTCAACGCCGAAGCCACGTAGAAAATTCCTGATGCTACAACCTTTTTTCCTTGCCCGATTCCCGTCCTGGGAAAGCATGGGAGGAAGACGGTGGTTCTATGGTTGATCTAACAAAGGTACAATGCCAAAGGAAGCGTACACCGGTAAGACGATGGTTTTATGATGGGAGCATTGTCCGTAAGAAGATCTGCCTTCGACAGAATCGCTTTTCCTTTAGGCGAGCCTTTGACGACTCTGAATACTACTCACCCACTGGGGGTAGTAGGAAGAGATCCCAGGTGGTTCGTGCTTCATGCAACAAGTGTATGGCACCTATGACAGACCAGAGGCCCGCGTTGAGAGCGAAGGATCCACGGCTCCGAGAGCCAAGCCAGGAGGTACGCCCTACGGAGAGGGAGCCACGCAAGCAGCGTTCCGGCAGAAGCGACATAAGGCTTCCCTGCTAGACCCGCTCTGACCGTACTTGTGTGCAGCTTCCCTGTACGTACAATGAGGGTACCATGGCGGAAGATCTGACCCTCTCCCAAGCGGAAGAAGAATCTGTGGCACAGGGCATACCTAAATCAAGGCACTCTTGCTCCCAGATTACCATCAACTGCTGCTGCCAGCAGACGGCTGTACCATCATCAAGCTGACGTTCCGTCTTCCAAAGACTTTACTCCATGTCGACCTCACACTAGAGGCTCAACAGGGGGTCGGTGAGCCATAGAAAAGATGAACCCTGCATCGTCACGTGCTATACGGTGCAGGGTTTCAGAGCTTTCAAGAAGCCCTCCCAGAATCCTTTCGTATCGGTCACTAAACTAAAGAGGAGACAAGAGAGCAGCAAAGCTAAGTTATCCGATGTAGGTATGTTCCAAGGCACCCGTTCTAGATCTGTATTGGGTGCCATGCCAAATACTGGGGGTAGCCAGCCTCCTATCATGTACGATAACCCTGTATTCCGATTTGAAGAGGAGCAATACGACACGGATGCCTCCATCGGTGCAACCAGTCACCAGATTTAGCAACCGTATTGAGTCCAAAGAAGATCACAATCTTATGGTGTATCCTCAAGACGACGAGGCTCAGGCGTCTGAGCCAGAGAGAGAAGGATCCACGGCTCCCTTGACTCATCCTCACACTTGGTCCGTGTTCATAGCCGATGGCAACGAGGAAGACGACAACGAAGCTCTCAGACGTATCGAAGCCCTTGAGACAAAGTTAGATATACTGACGGACACCATAAAGACTCTGTCCTCGATCATAATCGATCTTAAGAGCAATATGGCCCCCGCTGCCTCTACACCTGTACTTGATTCGCCAACCAATGATAGATCCTACAGGTTGTCTGCCGTCCACCAGGCATGACTCTCCTCGTCTACTCCATCGGCTACAGGTTCTATAAAACTGGTTGAGATACAACAGGCCATCAAGGAGCTGTATGCCGTCATGATGCCAAGGAGAAACAAGCAGCACTATGAAATATGGGTATCCGGCAGCCATACCCTGCCGTGTGGGACAACGTCGTCTACCCTCACAAATACAATCCGTAGACGCTTACACCTTACGAAGGGAAGGGGTCTCCTCGATAATACTTGAGGTACTTTGCCTCGGTAACTGGGTACCTGCCAAAGGATGACGTCCTCCTATCCAACATATTCATAGGAGCCCTGTAGGAGGTAGCCTATGAATGGTTATGTAGTCTTTCGGACGATTGTATCTCACCATTTGAAGACCTGAAGATTTTGTTCGTGGATCGATTATACGAATAAGGGATGGACATGACGATGTCGACCCTCATAGAGATTTTCCAGAGGGAGAAGGAGACAGTCCGCGTATACATCGAGCGCTTCCGCCAGGCAGCCCTCAGATTATCGTCCGGCAAGCCTGCGCCCATGCTTGTGGACTCATGCCGTAAGAACATGCTATCCGCAATCAAGTTGTGGCACAGTCCTCCCTGCTCGGAGTGGACGCCTTTCATTACAGAAGTGAAAGTCGCATAAAGGAAAGCTCAGGACGCGCAGCTCTTAGGCTATACTTTTCTGCACCTGAAGACAAGGAGAAACGCTCGTCCAACAGCAACCCCAAAGACGAAAATGGCAAGCAGGCCATGACCGTCAACATCTCCAAAGGTTTAGCATCCGTGAACCCCAAGTCCACAGAAATACAGAGGCTGGGGAAGACTTACTCCTTCAATGACGAAGATACATTGGAGCGCTTCGAGATGCTTACGAAGAGTGGCAAACTGTCCATCCCGGCACCCAGGCGTCCTGATGAAGTGGGAAAGGTGGACCATCCCAAGTACTGCCATTACCACCAGTA
The DNA here is from genome assembly GCA_029216955.1 of Iris pallida. NCBI lineage: Eukaryota > Viridiplantae > Streptophyta > Magnoliopsida > Asparagales > Iridaceae > Iris > Iris pallida. Next base: position 7,343,639 of record JANAVB010029815.1, on the reverse strand, counting down.
CGTCCACCACTCAACACGCGATTGCTATATGTTGAAAAGGCAAATCCAGCGTCTTATCAACGCCAACATTATATCGTTGGATTATGAGGAGAAGACCGTCACGGACAATATAGTTACTCTCCAATTTGGGAGTTTTTTAGCCACATTGGTGCAAGACGACGTCGTCCCTATTTCAAAGGCGACAATGGAAGTAGTCAACCTTCCACCAGCACGGGGCAACGCTCAAGGGCTCATCCTGTTCTCCACACCTCAAGGCGAAGTTATGTGGATTCATCCTAACGTAGTCCCTGACATGATGGCACCTATGACCCTTTCTACCAAAGAAAAGAAAAGAAAACATGTTGCATGGTCTCGGCTTCGACCGATGATGCTTTGGTGACCACCCGCTTAGCACAACGACAAGATGAGAGCCAGGCTCCAGAGCAGGAGGAGTCTCCACCGACTACTTCTTCTGTCCCAGATGTATCAGGAGCAGGTCCATCTCAAGCTCCTGATATACTAGAGACAGATCCATCTCGGGCTCATACCATGGATAAGCAGAAACAGAAGGAGGTTCGCTTCGACAAACCTTTCAGAAAGGATTCGGCAATAGGGCCTATCAAACCCTACAACTTCGATATTCTAGCACAGCTAGCCAACACTCCGACTAGATTGTCACTTTTCGAGCTCCTCCGCCTCTCCAAAGAGACCAGAGACTCACTCAGTGAAGCCTTATAGAATGCTAAGTCCTTCCTTACTCAGGTTCGGCCACCAAAAGATGATCTCGTAGCTTATCCACATTGCCACAACATGGTCGAAGTGATTCCCAGTATCACTTTTACCCAGCAAGACGTGCTGCTAAAGAACAACCGGCACAATCACCCCTGTATTATATAGGGTATGTCGGTGCCATAAGGTCGATCGTATCCACATCGACCCAGGTTCTTCTCTGATCATTATCCCAAGAAGCCTCCTTCAAACTTTAGGGATTCCGATACAACGGTTGATAGCCTCGAACACAACAATCAGCGGTTTCAATGCAGGAAAGAGTGAGCCTCTGGGCAAAATTTGCCTGAAGTGCCAGATTGGTGACCTCCATACTGAAGTAACTTGCTATGTCATCGATGCAGACATAAACTACAATATTTTGCTAGGATGACCATGGATCCATGAGTATATGATCGTCCCTTCCACCCTAAATCAGTGCATGAAGTATGTGGCTAGCGATGGTCCCATCAAAATGGAGTTTGCTGATATCGACCTGTTCCGAGGACTTGAAGCCTACTGTATAGATGTTGATCTGTACAAGTCAGTCCCATGGGATGACGATAGCAATGATGCTGATGATGAGGCAGAGACAGCCTCAGAAAGTACAGTAGTGACCGAAGGACCTTTAAAGGTTCGACTGAAAGAAAGGCCTCCTAAAGTATCAGCGCCTCTCGTTGTTAAGCTTGGGGGCAGGGCTCTACCTTCGCCTCCAGTGACGATAGAAGATGGTCAGGAGCCGATGTGAATAAGGCTACCCCAGAGGTCTCCAAGCCAACCACGAAGGCGCATGAGCATGCGACCACGGCCCATTTAGTGGTCAAATTGAAAGGGAAGCGTCCTCCCCCTCCTCCCGCAACAACTCTAGTCCTCATTGACGAAGAGCTAGAAGACTACGTCTGTGCCAACATGGAGGCACACTCTTTCGACGATGTAATCTTCTGGGATAAGATATCCCACTTTATTAACAGTAAGTTGTCTTCGAAATACTCTAGTGCATGCTGGAACACCAAATATTTCCTAGACAACTCTCTGCAAAAGCTATAGACGCAGGTGACGATCATCAACCATGTGAACCGAGTTGTCCCTGCCTGGGGCACCTACTTCGTAGTTTCAGACAGAAAAAAGAAGAGGAACCTATCATATCCAATCGATTGGAGCATCCGCCGTGAATAACTCTTTAAGACCCAGACCTCGACAGCGGCCAGATGCAGTTCTACCGCTACACTGCGTAGGGTAAAAAACCTCATCCAGAAGATGGGTTATGACCTGAACAGCAACAAGGGTCTCAATTATGGCAAGGGCCGACGTCTTTCCTTACGGATTCATGCTCCAAAGGAAAAAGCTCAAAACTATTACCAACGTACCCGTTGAGGGTTGGGGTACGTTATACCTACTTCCACCTCAGAAGACTCAGAGGAAGAAGTCATGGGGCACTCACACTCTTCTGACTCCTCCACTTGGGACTCTGACACTAGCACCGGTCAAGTCTTTAAGAAGATGTTGTCGGCTAACGTGGCCTCTACAAGCCTAACCGTCAAAGATAATCAGTGCAGGCGGTTACAAGAGTTAGAAGCGCTGGATGAAAAGTGTTTGCTCGTGCATCAAAGGATCGAGCTTTACCAAGCCAGCATCTCTGGGGCCTTCAATAAAAAGGTCCATGAAAGATCATACCAAGTGAGCGACCTCGTCTTGGCAGTACGAAGACCGATGGTAATGACTCATAAGACGGCTGAGAAGTTCGAGCCCAAGTAGGAAGGGCCGTTCGTCATAGAAATGGTATACTCCGACGGTGCTTATCAGCTAGCTAAGCCTAATGGTGACTTGCTAATGATGCCCATCAACGCAAGTTTATAAAGCAATATTACGTCTGAAGGCAGAACCAACATAGGCTCCCACATTCCTGAAAAGGGTGTCTATGACTTCTGGTAAGGGGATCTCCCTCTTTCTCCTATGTATTCTCTCAAGTAGATGAAGTACTTCACGTCCACATTACCTCTAGATTGCTCCTCTACACCTGGATGATGCGGCTGCCATGTCTATATTACCTCTGAGTAGTCGTTCTTCTCGCATCAGCTCCATGGTTATTCCTGCGGTCTAGAAAATAGTTCATATCCATATTACGTCTGGATTGTTGTTCTATATCCCGACAAAGATTAAGCTACCACGACCATATTACCTCTGGTCAGGCAAATCCCTGGTGAAGATTCCCTCTTTATTTTGAAGACAAAAGCAAAGGGGACAGAAAAGCTTCTATATATAAAAATATGTGGCTACAAGACCTATTATAGACTCTTCGTAGTAACACACACAGAAGCAAAAAAAGGCTAAAATTATAGTACAAGCTCTCAATAGCACGATCGAGACGGTGACAGAGCCAATCACTTTCTGGTTAAAAGGAAGCCACCGCCCGAAGCAGCTACTGGCCCGAACCGGGGATAAGACTAGCACAGGACTCCCCTACCCCCCCAGCTGGCCATGGAAGCAACCACAGCTGCAGACCTTGCTATTCTTCGAAATGACAAGCAATCCAAATCCAGGAAGCAGAGGTCCAAGACGCCATTGACGCCCACGACATCTAGAGCATAGGGGACGTCTCGAGATCCAGTGATAGTTCTACTACAGCTTCTTCGGATAAAAAGGTTTGCCACCGACGGCCGCCTTAAGCAAACTCCAGGGTCATCAACAGTCAAGTGTCGGGCAAGCAAGGCCATTATAGAAGTAACTGAGTCTTCTCTTGGAAAGGGTAGTCCTTTATATAGACTATTCGCATGGTCCAAGTACGAGCCAGATGTCGGTCAGAAGGAAGCTCACAAGCTAAGCCATAGTTCCACTCCATGTCAGATGACAGTACTACAAGTGACTGAAGGAACGTGACTCTGGACCTCCTCTGCCAAAGTGATTCGTAATCCCTACAAAGATACAAGAGGCTCCAATATCAAGAAGTTATCATGAGCACTTTCTCTGAAATGATGACTCAGGACAATTAATGCTAAAGAGCTAGACGTGACACCATCCATCACCCAGCTCGTACATTCCTGCAATGTGTTCATGATTCTGTTCAAAGTATCCCGAGCTTGACTCAAGTTCAGGACACTTTGAAGGGGGCCTTGTGGAAGCATGAAAAATCTTAGCTGATGACATCCCTTCGCCATAGAGCAGATGGGCTCAGCCCAAGTGCTAAAATGATAAAACAGAAGATATGTAAAGAAGTCCCTTATGTGTCACGTCTACCAAAGTCTAGTACTGACACATCGAGACTACACAAAAAGGACTAATTTTGTTCATTTATAAAGGATCTGTTATAAATTCGACAAAGCCTAGAAGGGACTACAAGGGTTTCGATCTTCGTCAAAGTGCAGCCCTTCTTCTTTATGCCAGAAGATTGACCTCCATCGAGGCATATTCTGACCTTTTTATGGGTGCAGCCTCCCAGAAGCATATCAGCCACTTGGCCAAAACAAGCAGCTTCCTGAAGCAGTCATTGGCATGAGCCTTCAAAGAGCGTAGCAGATCACGAAGCCCTGAATGGGAAGGACATAGCACAACCTATGGCTCTTCGGGTTGGCTATCCACCCATGACCTAGGACGTTTGGACCTCGAAGATCCCCCCAAACATCGTCCAGAGTTGAACTCCCTAAGGAGAACATTCATATACTTCTTAAGGGCAGTAATGGCTTCTTCTACACAGAGTTCTTCTATAAGAACATGGCTCCTATGAACGAGAAAAGCCTCAATCAGCAGCCAACTTATATAAGGCCGATCGTCGCTCGAAGTTAAGTTTGGATCTCGCATGGTAGTGAAGGATGCCAAGAAGAAGACATCGATTCTTATAGGAGAGCTTCCCCTTTATAGGACCGAGAATGGCCCAGAGTGCACGCAACATGGTCGACGGTCAGAATTTTTGCATTAATGGGATGAACCTAAGACTCAGCACGACGAGTGTCAGTCTTAGACCCTTGGAATTCCCCATATTACGTTGGCAATTAAGAGGAAAGCCCTTAAAGAGCGGGTATTTATCGCTCTTTACTTCATAAGCCAAAGCCTTCAAGCCAGAGGCACAGCTAGTCGCCTACGCCAACCTCAGAAGCAAGATGGTGGTAGGCCCTGCCCTTTCCTTTACTACAGAAACCTAGTGTATTTACTCCAGAGGTGTAACTACCTGCCTGCGCCAACCCCAGACACACAAGGGTGTTATACCCTTTCCTCCAAAGCCAACGCCTTCAAAGTTCAGAGGCGCAGCTACTTACATGCGTCCACGTAAGGCACAAGATGGTGGTATGTTCACACCATCTTTATTCTACGGTACAATCATCTGCTCTGATCTAGATGCTTAAGTTACTTCTCTATAAGAGACTTGGGAACTCCTACTGCAACCAATGCAAGTCAGCCTGTCGCTCCAAAAGCACAATAACCTTACCAACCTGAAGCACAATCCTACTCATCGCCTACAACACAGTAACTCTGTTGCTCCGAAATACAGCTTCATCGTTGCTCTAAATGCACAGAAGTCTCATCGTCATTCAAGCCAAGTCCACTCGTCTCCTGAAAGCACAGAGGCTCCGTCGTCTCCAGAAGCACGGTCTACTCATTGCTCCAGAAGCACATCAGTACTTAGTCCTTACCAGAGGTGCAGAAACATGGGTCCACTCTAATTGGTTTATTTAAACTGATTCTTGCAGAAAAGATTAGAATTAAATCATGATTGATATTATATCAGATTGATTTAAATATTAGATGAGGATCAATTTGACTCCAAATCTAGGATAAAATCCTAAGATTTACTTGGCTATATTCGAGCAAACAAATTGGCACTGCGCCATGTTTCACCTCATTCGGTTATGTTGATAACCACCAGAGATCTCGATTGAGAGGAATATCGATGTCCGCCACGTGTAAGCACTGCAGAAGCCCGTACCGTACAATGACAACATATTCTTTCATATCTCAGGAACCCTAATGCATATCGCATATGTGTTCGATTCTCTATGAATGGAAGGAGTTCTCCTTCAACTTAAAGAGAGACAACCTTTACCTAAGAAGGAATAATCCACCAACCAACCAACAGAAGAACAACCACCTCCAAGGGATCTTCTCCTCCAGACAACCTCTTGATCGGTGACCTCAGAGTTCAATCAAAGGTGCCAAAGAGCCAGAGCAAGGTTGATTCGTCGTCAGATCGTCAACGGAGTAAAGGAGCCGCTGCAGTGCTCGATCTCTACCGTCATACTTTTCCAGAAACTATTTCTCCATGTACTTAGAATATCCTGTTTTAGACTTCCTTCTTTGTACACGGATACCTTATATGTTCAATAAAGCAAAAAGTTCATTCAACCTTTTGTTATGTCGAACACCCTCCAGGAAGCTAAGTTTTACACCCTACATAGTGTGCCCTCCGGAAAGTTTAAGTTTGCTTACCATCTATCACGTCGACATCAAGTAGCGTCTCAGCGAAAGCGTTGATCAGCGTCTCAAAAAAAGCTTCAAGTAGCACGTCAATGAAGGCTTCAGGCGCCTTGCCTTAAGTTCACTCCCATCTCCAATGAAGAGAGGAGTCATAGAAGCCGCAGCATTGGCCATGGAACGAGAGGAGAGGAGAAACAAACTGAAAACTCTCTCCAAAAGTCCTTATTTATAGGCTTAAACTCATATATAATGCAACGAACCTGTCATTAATGGCGATGAACTTGATGCTTCAACTTTCGTACCGATCGATTTTTCCAAAAAAAGCTAACGCCTATTTGTAGGCCTTAAAGGATATGTGTTTTGATGAAGAAATAAAATAAACAGTTATTTACTCAAGATAGAGCAGAATCAACTATTTTTATCCAGAAGGAGATCATGCTAAATCTCATACTAGCACGCGCCCCACTACTGCTCAAAGTGTTTCTAATCTTACTCAAAAATATTAAAAAACTTTAAAGGGGGGGTCTTGTAGACGTATGGGTCGCATGCCACAAAAGATCAAAGTATGCCCTGCGCCTCGCTCTAGTATTGAGCCTGGCGAAGAGTTATGGCCGCCTAACCAGAGTAGCGTGACATCAAAAGTAGATATCTCAATCTCTATGCTTTGGGCCAATCGTGCCCCCTTTGAAGGCACACCCAAATCTTTTGCTCGTGCCTTTTAAAGCGTGCCTGATCCTTCACGTCACTTCCTTCCATACTATATTAATGAGTTGGGAAATTTCTCAAGACGTCAAGTCAGATGCTTCGACTATCATGCCAAGGATGAATCTGGAAGAGTAGAGTACATCCACCTTGGTTGTATTGCACTTTCATATCTTTCTATCAAATTTGTTTTGTGCTGTTATCTCCTCCTTAGCTTTTGTGATTGAGTTGTATCTTCTGAGTTTGTCCTCTATATGGAGAGTATATACTGGAAAGGTACATTATATTGTGTTAGCTATTGTTGAGACCTAGGACAACATTCTATCGTCAACACTGCGACGTTGGCTAGACGTACCCACTGGTCTCGTGCCCTTTTACTGGATGCGGATCGTGACACATCTTGTTTAGATTCTATTGGTATGCTAACTCAAACACACATCCTCTAGCATTGAAAAGATAAATCACCACTCAATATAGAGCATTTTAACACACAATTAACACGTACAGATAGGTGTTTTTACATAGATTGCTCAATTCATTTTTTTTCTTACAAATACGTAATTATACAAGCACTTCATGATTAGAAGATATTCGAGTGTTTACCTTTAATTGAGTAAAGAAGATCTACACTCGATAATAAATTGATATAAGAGCAAGAAAAATCAGCACTACACGTACTTGTTTTAGCAATAAGGAGCTTGGCATTTGCTTATGCTTTTGGGGTTCCTTTCAAGAAGAAATCACCTAGAGATTGACGGATATAATTTACTCTTCCTTTTATTATTTATCATAGTCCTCACTAATGAATTTGATAAGTAGGCCAGTCATTCGCTAACCAACCAACTTTTCCATCTAGTTAAGTCGCGTGTGTGTGTGTTTTAGGGGAGGTGGGTCGGTCGAAGGAGCAGTAGTAAGAGGGTACACAAGACAAAATATAAAGAATGAGTGTATATATCGATTTTGGATTGAAAATGTTAAAGATTAGGACAAATTATTGTTTTAATTGTTCATGTGAACAATTAAAATTATAGTAATTTAGGAAAAACTGTAACAAATTTGCAAAACTAATAACAATTTTAATTATAAAAAATATTATTAGTTGAATGAAACTAATTTGTCATCGCTGATTATGGTGGTGATTTTGATGAAACATTGCGACAACTTAGGTTTTGGTGAACAACAAAGTTTGCGCTTTCAATTTGTGGTGAAGAGGAAGAATCCAAATGGCTAAATAAATATGAAGATTAATTAGATAGGAGAAAGATTATGAGAAATAGAATTGGCTTTAACTATCTCAACTAAAAAAATTATTTCTCCATAAATTTATTTCTTTTAATGAAAATGTTTCATAATACATGCTTATTTATATTAAATAAACTTAAGCTATTTTGTTCTTAAATATTCTAAACTATTGAATTGGTAGTTTAAAAATTTATAGTTTTTGGGTAAGCTAATAACCTAACTATCTAAATTTTTGCAAGTTTACTCCCTCTGCTACTCCATCTCATTTAACATTTTTACTTTTTATTACTCTTTTGCCTCTAATGAATATATTCTAAAAAATACTCAATAAAAAACAACTAACTTTAAAGAAAAAAGAAAAGAAAAATCGCACTATTGTTTTCCCATTATACATGCAGAATAGCAGCAGTAGGCAACACTAGCATTGTTTGTACAAGAAGGTATCATCGACGTGTTGAAATTATTCAATAATATGGGCCATACATGTAAAATTAATTGTGTTGGGCTATCTAAATAATTAAGCCAAATTAAAGTGGTCTATATGGAAAATTGACTTAAGGGTATAATTGTCATGAAAATATTGTGTAGATACCGAAGATAAATCTAATTTGATGAGGGACCAAATTAGAAATATCAATATATATATATATATATATATATATATAAAAAATATATATATATATATATATATATATATATATATATATATATACATTAGGGTTATGGTTTTCAACTCATACGGCCACCAAAGAGAGGGTTTTCTCTATTCTTTTCTGTATCCCCATCAATAGAGAGAGGAACAAAGATTTCAACTTTGTTATTAAGGGTCATAGTGGGTTGGAAGATCGAACCCATGAAGAGACGTCTACTTCAAGATCCGTGAAGCCAAGACAATGGATTCATGTACGCTTTCACATTTATTTTTGGTCTTCGTCTCATGAATCAACATGCACAATAATTTCTAGCAAGTGTATAAGAGCATCTCTGTTTGATTTATGAGGTTAAAGTTTTGAAATCCAATTGTATTGTTGTTCTGGAACTCTGGATTGTTATATCCAATTTAATTTAGGATTATTGTTTGATCATTTTTTAATCCAACATTTAAGAAGAAGGAAATCTAAAATATCCTTTACGAATTATTTATGACTCCTGTTGATGTTCATAATATAATATTCACTATATAAAATAAATGAGATAGCTTATGCAAATAATGGTGTTGGTTCTGAGTTTTTTCATTGTAAGTACGAACCTATGACATGCTTCGGTGCATCCGAAGTATCTCATTTTCACCATGAATTTGGTTAACTTGCTTGCTAGGGTTTAGAGTTTCTTTTCATGTCATTGCTTTTGGGATATTCTTTTATGCTCTACAATGTTGCTGTTATTAAATGACTTGGCCATGGATTCAGTTGTTTTGTGTGAGGCTTTTAAGTGATTTTTTTGGAAACCATCGATAAAGGTGCAATTTTGGATCATATAAAGCTTTCTAATCAAGGCAATTTCTATGGAATATAAAATTAACTGAAGCTTCTAAGATTATTATTATATTTTTCCCTCTCATATTTTGGTTAAAAATTTAATTTTGATGTCAGTGTTCTCATTGAAGACTTTGGAGAATTTAGTTTATAAAGGAATGAACATATATATATTGTTAATTTATTTTCCCGATTTATGTTTAGAAGGAAGTAGAGGTCTAACGTAAACCCTGCATATTTATTAATTTGGCCGAATTCCTTTGTGTGATATTTTGGAGTTCGTTAATGCTCAGCTTAGACAAAATATACTCAATTTGGATATATATATTTTAGAGTTATTATTTTCAATTAAGGTCTATGTTTTTTCTTCCTTGGATGCATATTTTTAATAGATTATTACATGAATTTTATTGTGTTGATGATGCTCAATTTTGTCAAATTAAAATTCATGCTTATGTTTTTGATTACTTTATTTGAGTAATAATCTTATAAATATTCATGCACATAAATATTTGGACATGATTCAGTCATGTAAAATTTAGTCAACGTTCAAATTTTTGGTACTTCTTTATAACTCGGAGAAGTTGTCTAACATTCTAATTAGACCTATTGAAACAAGATGTCGCCAAAGTGACCTCTCTTTCATAGATAGTCTATGAGGGATGTCGGATGTTTGTATGTGTACATTCATGCGGGTATTAATCGGCCCAAAGAAAGGTTAATACTTGGCCGAATTGCACACATACTTGTGGTGATAAATGTGTGACAATTATAAGATTTACATGTAAATAATAATCCATCTAAAGATAGGCTTATTATTTGACATGACATATTATAAACGTTTGATCACACACCAAGGATACCACTTGCAGTTAATATCACTGTCCAAAGACTTGATTTTAATGATGTACTAGGTATCTTAAGATGGGGTTCACCATTATTTGAATTTGTTTGACTATATTATTTTTTGTTATTAATTAGAGCATGTTTATTTATTTATTTTTGTTCTCTTTGCATCTAGTGTTGTTTCAATATCTGCTAATCTGAACTCAATTCCAATGCATAATGGGACAAACTTCAAGGACTGGAAAGAGAAAATTTATATTGTTCTCGGTTGCATGGATCTAGACCTTACACTTAGGATTGAGCGTCCTACTAACTCCTAAGGATGATAGTTCATTTGGTGATAGAGCAAACTTTGAGAAGTGGGAACGCTCAAACCGCATGAGTATAATGATCATAAAGCACGATATTCCAGAGGCATTCAGGGGTGTAGTATCTGATGAGGTTACTAATGCCAAATAATTTCTTGCTGAAATCGAGAAACATTTGCAAAGAATAATAAGGAGAAAATAAGCACACTTTTGTTGCACTTGATTACCGTATAGTATAAAGGCAAAGGTAACATATGGGAGCACCTCATGGAGATATCTTCTAATGCTTCAAAACTTAAGGCACTTAAGCTCGACTTGTCGGATGACTTGCTCGTTTATTTGGTATTACTCTCACTTCTTACACAGTACAATCAGTTTAAGGTCAGCTACAGCCGCCAAAAGAAAAATTGGACTCTAAATGAGCTTATTTCGTATTGTGTACAAGAATAATAGAGATTGAAGTAAGATAAAATTGTAAGTGCTAATTTGGCTACCATCCCTAAAGACAAGTATAAAGGCACTAAGCGAAAGATTATAGAAGCTACTAAGGGTCCAATGCAAAAGAAACAACAAACTAAAGCTAATGGTTGTTTCTTTTCTGGCAAGCCGGGACACATAAAGAAAAAATATACAAAGTACCATGCAAAGAAAGGTACATTTCTTAATTTGGTCTGACCATAATTTAACTTCAGCATCAAGAAACACATGGTGGTTAGATTTTGGTGCAACTACTCACATCAGTGTTTCTATACAGGGTTGCCTAATCTACTAAAAGCCAGTTGATGGTGAAAGACACATCTATGTGGGTGACGGCAAGTCGGTAGAAGTGGAAGCAATAGGACAATTTTAGGTAATTAGTTATTATTGGATTTGATAGAAATTTTTTTTAAAGCTTTTATTGTATCATCTTTTAGACGAAATTCAGTTTCAGTTTACTTATTTATCATTGTTCATTTGGGAACAATAAAGTTTGATATATCTTTAAATTCAAAATATTGTTGTTTTTTTAATGTTCATGACAAGATATATTCGCTTAAAACTATTGCGTCATGTAAAGAAATCTAGCATATGGAACCACGTGGTACTAAACACAAAAATAAAGAATTTTTTTGAGACGAGAAATATATTATTTTTTAGGATGTTGAGTTTGGGGGAGAAATAAAGTCAAAGACATTACCTTTGAGGAGGAATTGATTGCGATTCCTACTATCACTTTTGACGATGTACAAGATTCTGTAGCCATCATTGATCAAGAAGTAAATTTGAAGCTCAACAAGACAATGTCGAATTACCTCTACAAGTCGTTGTTGAGATACCTTGACAAGACAATGTAGCGGCACCCCCATTCAAGATAAGGTAATTATTTCTGAAGAACAAACTCAACAACCTCAAGAACAGGTAATGTTAAAATGGTCCACCAGAGAACGAAGAATTTTGGATGATTTTTTTAGTATTTCTCTAAGAACATAAGGAAGACTGTAGAATATTAGAAGATAATCCAATCAACTTCCATCATACCATGGAAATTTTCAATTCTCAAAGTGGATTAATACAATAAATAAGAAGTATAAGTCTATGCAAGATAATACAGTTTAAAAACTTGTCCAATTACTAAAAGGTGCGAAGTCCATTGGTTGCAAATGGATATCTTAAACCAAAAAGGATTCAATGGATAATGTGGAGAGGTATAGAGTACGTCTTGTAGCTAGTGACTTTACTCAAAAGTTAGGAATTGATTTTAAAGAGGCTTTCCTTTCAGTTTCTTTGAAAGACACTTTTAAACCAATCATAGTACTTGTTGTATATTTTGATCATGAGTTATATCAAATGGATATCAAAACAATATTTCTCAATGGTAACATTGACGAAATAATTTATAAAATACAATCAGAAAACTTTGTGTCATAAGACCCAAAGAATATGGTTTATAAACTGACAAAATCTATTTATGGACTCAAGTATGCTTCTCGTCTAAGTACTTCAAAATTTTACCAAGTGATTATCTCGTTTGGTTTTGAGATAAACACTGTTGAAGATTGTGTGTATCACAAGTTCAGTAAGAGTAGATATATTTTCCTGGTTTTGTATATCAATTAAAATAATTAATGCAAACTAGGTGACACATGTCACTAAAGGAGACAAATTCAGTCTTAATCAAGTGTCCAAAGATTAGCATTAGAATTAAAAAAATGCAATAGATTTCCTATTCATGATCAGTTGTTGGGAGTCTAAAGTATGCTCAAGTATGTATAAGTCAGGATATTGCATACATAGTTAGTATGTTAGGCAGATATTTAAGCAAATATGAGATGGATCATTGGATAACAACCAAGTTACTTAAGTAATAAATAGAGAACAATAAATTATATACTCTTCATAGGATATATCGGATAATTTTGGAGATCATAAGGTATTCCGACTCTGATTTTGCTGGATGCAAACACAATAGGAGATCCACATCAGGTTATGTTGACTGGTGGAGATATATTTTGGATAAGTGTTAAACATGCACTCATAATTTCTTCTACCATAGCAGTAAGGTTTATAGCATATTGTTAGGCATCTATTTAGGAAATATGGTTGCAAAATTTTGTCATAAGGCTGCACCTACAGTAGGGTGTTGAAAGACCACTTAAATTATGATGTGACAATAAATCAGTAGTACTGTATTCCAATAACAAAAAAAACTTGTATAAGTCAAAGGATATTGACATAAAGTTTTTAATTATGAAGGAAAGAATTCAGAATGGTTAAAATGTCCATATAGCACATTAGGACAAACTCTACGTTAGCGGATCCGCTCATAAAAAGGTTACTACCCAAGGTCTTTCATGAGCACATTGCTTATATTGGTGTTGTCTCATTTAATGATATGTCAATATAGTAGAAGTTTGTATTTTATGTATTTGGGTGCTATTTGGTTTTGAACACATTTATGTATTAAAATATTTTGGATATTTATCTGATCAGATATATAAAAAATTCAGTTCATTATGTTTTCATTATGTTAAAGTATTGATCTCACTAAAGTTGACCAGTTTGAAATAGACGTGTTGATCACATTGCATGTAATTTCTATGCTACACATCCTTGATTGATCTATGTTATTTAGCTATATCGGTATATGTGACCATTGATGGTTTAGTTACGCTATATGTGACGAAGGCCGCTTTGATCCTATGTTGATATGGTTAATGGAGGAGATTGCCCAGATATACCCTAAGGATTAAGATAGCAATTTATGAGCTCACTAAGGTTAACACAATTATAAGCTCACATATGTTGCCTAGTGGAAGATTATTGAAATTATTCAATAATATGTGCCACACATATAAAATTAATTGTGTTGGACTATCTAAATAATTAAGCCAAACTAAAGTGGTCTATATGGAAAATTGACTTAAGCGTATAATTGTCATGAAAATAATGTGTAGATACATGAGCGAAATCTAATTTAATGAGGGGATAAATTAGAAATATCAAAACATATATATATATATATATATATATATATATATATATATATATATATATATATATATATATATATTATGGTTATGGTCCCCAACTCGTAAGGCCACCAAAGAGAGGGTTTTCTTTATTCTCTTCTGTATCCCCATCAACAGAGAGAGGAACAAAGATTTCATCTTTGTTATTAAGGGTCGTAACGGGTTGGAAGATCGAACCCATAAAGAGACGTCTGCTTCAAGATCCGTCAAGCCAAGACAATAGATTCAGGTACACTTCCACATTTATTTTTGGTCTTCGTCTTATGAATCAACAGGCATAATAATTTCTAACACGACGATGATGATTTTGGTTGTTGTGGACGAAAAATAGGGTTAGGGTTGCAATATAATTAGTTAATAAAAATAAATATTTTTAATCAAAGTTTGAAAAAATAATGAACTTTTAAGATTATGATTGTAGTTAGGAATTTATTTGAAGCATCCTAGAGGGAGGTGAATAGGGTTTAACAAATAATTAAACACAAATAAGAAAATTATTATGCAATTTAAAACAAGTGCTTGAAATGAGGCAAAAAATACCAACACACAATATATATTGGTATCCTCTTTGAGATACTCCAGTCCCAAAACTCTCCTCGACTTTAATCCACTCTTATGACAAATATTGGCACTTATGATCTTTGATCCGAAGGCCTCGCCTACTTCTTATACATGATCATTGATTCGAAGGCTCGTCGACTTCTATACAAACTTTAATACAAAGGCTTGCAGAGTTCAACCTCTTATAAGAAAGATTTTGATCTTCTTACATTAAATTAAATATCTCAATTTATAATACAATAAAACTCTATCTCAAATAGATTTAGAAAATGAAAGCTATTGTGTGTGTGGAGAGATCTAGAGTATTTTGGATGAAATTTAAGGCTCTAAGAAGTGGTAAGGAATGAGACAAACTTCGGTTTATATAACAAGTCAAAAATAGACCAAAATAATGCAGTTGTTACTCTAAAGGTGGTATACCGTTTTGCACAGCAACGACTATAAATGACTAGTTTTTTAGCCGTTGCAGCATTAAACGCTGACCAAAAACCACATAGATGGTATACTGCCATAAGGTTTTGGCTTCATTTAGTATTATGTTTAAAAAGAAGGTTTTACCAGTAAAATGCCAGTATACAGCTAGCGGTATACCACTGGTATACTAGTCTGATACTAATCTTCAGAAATTGGATATTTGGCTGGATTTTTGGTTCAGCTTTATTTTGTCTCTCTCTATTGAGTTATATGATCCTAGAGACCCAATAATATATTGCATTGAGTATGATATCTTGATAGCTTCGCTTATTTCTTTCTATAAATGGTAACTTTTTCTATTGATGGCTGTTGTTCGAAGCTAACTAGATGAGAATATCTAAATAGTAGACGGGGCTTCGCAGTGTGTGGGTGATTTAGAAAAATCTTTGGGCCAGCAATGTCTTCGGCCCATCATGATTTCTTTATTGCATACGTCCAAGAGTGAACTTTTTTTTGGCAAATACATGTTTGACAAACAAATCAATATCATAGTAGCAATGATGATAAAAATTAATGCATAGTAGGACTATGTAAAGTTTAAGTATAAGCAATATAGTGATTGTAAGATCATTAGTGATTTAATAATACTAAACTTAGTCAATTAACCATAATAAAAAAACTCAATTGAATCATTGGGTTAACATTATGGTCTTTCATACTTATGGTTATCTCTAACTACATAAAATTGATAATTTAAAGTATAAAACTAAATTAAAAAATAGTTTAAGGCATCAACTTGCAAATAGAAAAGGTATAGGACATTAAAGTGCCAGAATTGAAAAGTTTAAAGTTTCTAAGTGCAAATTAGCCTAAAATATGTAATAAGCGAGTTGTTAATTGATTGTGCTCAAATTATAGGAGTCCTTTATTCCTTGGAGATCAAAACAAATCCCTTGGCGATATTCAGTATAATAGCCTTGAGACTCACATATACTTTGTATACAACAACCCTTTGAGGGTTAGACATTAATAACATCCGAGATTTCTCTCTTTCTTCTCTCTTAGATTTCTTCCTAAAATATTCTTGCTGATTTCTAACTACATCGCGTTATTAGCATGTATCTTTGCCACATAAAGCTCACAAATCGTGCAATCATCCTTACCATTTAGTAGTAAGTATGATCTAACCTTTTATGTTTTCTCTTCCGTAGAAGATGAAGAGAGGTTTATTCCTCTATAGAAATGTTCCCTAACCACCACTGTGGTCCAACAACTAGAAGTGGCTTTCATTATTTTTTGGATCATTTGGATTTATCTGTCCATAATGGCTTTCTGAACTACTAAGATTCATTGATCTATGAGCTAGAAACGACTTCTTTCACTTGGGTTATGACACATAACACTTGAACACTGCGTGTGTAAAGTCTCGTAACAAACTAATTCGTGTACAAGAGATCGAGAGCAACTTATTATGTTGTCGATTATTCGATCGATACAAAACCAATTGCGAAATCAAGCAGTAATAGTGGTTATTTTGACCAATATGTTGAATCCAAGAATACTATGAAGAAAAAAGGATGATTCCTTCTTTTGAGCAAGTTGTACTTGCCTTCAAAACAAGTCGAGTGTGAATTCTAAATGGTTGTACTTGCCTTCAAAACAAGTCGAGTGTGAATTCTAAATGAGTATGCTTTGAGTCCACTCTAGATGTTTTAGAAGCATAGACCTTGCTCCTTCTACTTCTCGCTCAAAGGAGTAAGGAAGAGATGAAGGAGGAGATGAGAGTACGTAAGTGTAGAGTGAAAGAGAAAGAACAAAGATGTATGAAATAAATTAAGGGATGCATGGGCGGCGCTTTTATAAACCCCTTGGCCAACCATGTCCATCCAAAGCCCCATCCATGCGAAGAAGTTGCTGACCTTGTAGCATTTGCTACAAGGAAACCCTAATTAAAATACTAATTTATTATGAAATAAAAAAATGGTACTTTGTGATTCGGAGTTACTGGGATAAAGTTCCTAGACTTATAAATAATAACAAAGGCTACGAATTTGGTATGGGATCCTAGAACTCTATAATAACTTAGTTATTCTTAGGTATTTTAGGTTTTATAAGGATTTTTGGACTTTAATCGAGAATTTTTACCTTATTGGTTGCAAGAAAAACGTAGGAATTATTGCGGGAAACCCTGATTACGAAATTACCCAATACTTAAGCATAACATCATTTGCGCCTAATCTAAGTCACATAATTTTGTAGAATCTAACTAATTTTAATATATTTGATAATTAGAAAAATAATTTAAGGAATTTAGATTAAAATTTTCTAAATGACTTCTAGAAATTACTACTGCTAAATCCTATATCACATTTGGCCCTAAACTTGGTATTTAAGTTTTAAAGGAATAAACCATTCTCTTGATTTTTTTTAATTTTTTTTCTAGAATTTAATTAATTTTTAAACTTTATTTAATAAAAAATTAAAGAAAAAGAAAAAATGAAAATTATATATTAAAAAAAACTACAAACTGATCTGTAGTGGACCATGTATATATATACGTATATATATATATTTTTTAATATATAATTTTCATTTATATATATATATATATATATATATTATTACTATTATATATTTTATTTATTATAAAAAAATATACATATATTTTATTTATTATTATTATTATTATTATTATTATTATTATTACTATTATTATTATTATTATTATTTTATATACGTATATCTAAATATATATATATAATATATATATTATATATATTATATATTTTATATATATATATATATATATATATATATATATATATATATATATATTTTATATATTATATATATATATATATATATATATATATATATATATATATATATATATATATATATATATATATATATATATATATTAGAGAAAAAAAAATATATATATATATATTAGAGAACATAGGCTCGACCACATCGTTGATGCATGCTCCCTAAAGCTCTGGTGGAAGTTGCGAACCGAGAACTCCCTATGGACGAAATTCATGAGAGCTAGATACTCTAGATTCTCCCACCTGTCGGAGGCGAACACTAACAATAGATCCTCGTCTTCTTGGCGACGCATCACTCGGGGATGCATCACTGCAGAACCTCTGATCCACCTTCAACTGGGGAATGGCTCCTCCCTGGCCTGTCGGAAGCGGTGGCTTGGAGCAGAGATCATCCAGCCCAATATTCTTACTCCTCATGGGTGCACCATTAGAGACCTATGGGAGGACACTTCCGGTTGGAATTGGAGGAACGTCAGTGATTGGCTTGGCCAGCCGGCGGCCAACCGTCTTCTTGCAGCGAATATGCGGATTTCCAACACGCCCGACACTTGGAGATGGTCCCCCAACCCCGATGGGACTTTCAGTTTGGCGTCCGCCAGACGTATTGTCAGAGGGGGCGGGGTGCCGAACCCGGTCTACGCCAATTATTGGCAGGCATGCATCCCCATCAAATGGTCCATCCTCATCTGGCGTGCTCTCCGAAGAAAGATACCGACGGACGACAGCATCGGAATATTGGGATTCAGCCTAGCCTCCAAATGCCACTGTTGCGAGGAGCACAACTTGGAATCTGCCGCCCACGTCCTTCTTTCGGGGGAGCTGGCAGCAGGCATTTGGTCCAAGCTTCATCACAGGCTCCGCATGGGTCAACCCATCGGGGGCTTCTACGATCTCTTGGCCTCCTGGTCCCGTTCATATGGGCATCAGATCGTAGTAGCCGCTGGCATTTGGGTGCTCTGGAAAAACAGGAACAAATTCCGTTATGAAGGGCGCCAACTTCCCCCACCCCAGATTTACCAGGAAGTCATCAGACAATGCTTCAAGGTGAGGAGGCGTTGCTCTCACGTCTCCAACCTGTTCTGGGAGACCCTGGCCTAGGCCGGTGCTTCCACCCCTTTCTTTTGTTGCGCATATGTTTCGCGCCTTTTGATTTCTGTTTTGCTTTCTGGTTTCAGGTCGCGTTTGCGCGCTTACTTGTATAGGCTTCGGCATTTTACGCCTATATTTTCAATAAAAGTTCTCTTTCCTTACAATATATATATATATATATATATATATATATATATATATATATATATTAGAGAACACCCATCTCATTTGTTCATATGAAAGGCGCAAAATGCTAAAGTCTTTACAAGAAAGAGCAAACAAAAGGAAAAGAGGGACGAAAATAAAACGAGCGGAGAGGAACCCTATGCGTTCCTAAAACAAAAGCCTGAAGGTGTCAGCAGATCAGGGAACTCCAAAAGCCCTCTCTGACGTGCTTGCAGTGTTTGCCAACTTTGAGAGTCTGTCGGATGGCCTCCCTAATGAGTTGATTTGCGGAGTATTGACGACCCTCGTATCTGTGTTTGTTGCAGTTTTTTCAGATGACCCAAGTAATGGCAGCTGCAATAATCTGGTGGCCGTATGAGGCGCTGCCCTAGGTTACCAGACGAGAAGATGTGCTCAACAGATTCAAACTGACACTCCTTGCAGCGATTGTACGTCGAAGCTAAACTGTAGCCTATGGTAGTATGGGTGTGATCAGTGGGAAGCTTCTTACGATAAGCTCTCCATAGCAGAAACGACTATTTTTTAGGAATGCAGGTTTGCCAAAAATGCCTGATGGTGGGAGATGGCTGACCATTGCCTTGAATCTCTCTTCTCGCGAAGGCAAGTGAGAAGGATCCGTTAACCGAAGGGGACCACTGCAAGGAGTCTGGTTCCAACTTAATTGTTAAACCAAAGGCGGCTAATGTAGTAGCGGCTTCCTCTCCGATCCACGCCCGAACCCTCTTCTAATTCCATGCCTCGATAAAGTTCCATAGATCTCGAATCTCGCTGAAAAGAGGAGCAGTCGGACAGTAGGGGAGAAGGGCATCCCTGACCCAGCATTCGAAGAAAATGGACGAAGCTCTCGAATCTAGATTGAGACGGATTAAAGGTTCGGCAAGGCGATATCCGTTCCGGATACGACACGAGGACGCTGAGGCTCTGCAGTTCGAAGAAGCGACAGACAGGTGAATGTGCTTGAAGTATCTAGCCTTCATGAACCTGGTCTAAATGAAATGACTGCTACGTAGATTCCACCACAATTTTACGGAACAGACGTCCACAACTTAAGACAACCTGCAGAAACCTAGTCCTTCCTCAGCTGTGGGTTTGGCCATAGTATCCGAGCTAGCCTAGTGGTGCTTGTCTGTACCATCGTAGTGACCCTAGAAAAAATTAGCGAGAAGGCTTTCTATGGAGTTAAGCACCTTCTTGGGAGGTGAGCAAGCAGCTAGAGTGTAGATGAGGATGGAAGATAGCACATGCTGAATCAGAATCATTTTCCTACCAGACAAAAGAATCGTGTTGTGCCATCCCTCAATTTTTTTCCTGATTTTGCCTACCAAGTCATCAAAGATGACCGCATTGGATCTGCCGTACACCAACGGGCACCCAAGGTATGAGAAAGGAGTGTAGAAAATAGAGACAAATGTAATATTGGTGAGGGTAGCCAATTGATCTCTGTTGGTCGAGTGGGAACTATAAATAACGCTCTTGTTGGAGTTAACATGCTGCCCAGAACATCTGGTGTATCTCTCCAACGTATTCATAACCACCTCCACAGACCCAATGTCGCTAGCTGAGAAGATGAGGATGTCTACTGCATAGGCCAAATAGGTGATTATCGAGCAACTGCTAGATGTGTGATAATGCTGGAAACGGGGGGCTTTAGCCATCTTATTCAGATTTCTCCTCAAAGCTTCTGCAGCGATAACGAATATGGTGGAGGTAAGAGGGTCACCTTGTCTGACACCTCGACTAGCTTTGAAGAAGCCGTCAGCTTGACCGTTAACGACCGTGGAGAACAAAGAGTCGCAGATCGATCTCCACACAATGTCGATCCAAACCTCTAAAAACTCGAAGGCTCTGAATACCTAGATCATGAATTGCCAGTCGAGCCTGTCGTATGCCTTTTCCATGTCAAGTTTAATAGCAATGTTACCATCCCAGGATGGGAATTTCATGCAGGTGACCATCTCCTGGGCCAGAAGGTGTTGTCTAAAATGTTTCGACCACGAACGAAGCCACTTTGTTCTTCAGAGATAAACTTGGGAAGGAGCTCGCTTATACGATTGACGATGATCTTCGAGATGATTTTGTTGGTGAAGGTGCAAAGACTTAAGGGACAAAAATCCTTGAAGGCTTCTGGGTTGTCCTTCTTAGGGATAAGAATCAGGTTGGTGTTGGATATCAATCTAGGATATCTGGCTCCTTGGAAGAAGGCCGTTACTGCCTGGTAGATGTCCGACTCGATAATGTCCCAGCAAGATCTGAAGAAGACACCCGAGAAACCGTCTGGTTTTGGGGCATTGTGCTCATCCAGAGCCCATACGGCATCCTTGACTTCAATCTCGGAGGGCGGGAGTTGCAGTTGAGTGATATCGCTATCTTCTATCGGGCGAGGGATCGTTGCAAGAAATTCCTCATCCATGTGGATGACTTCTTTCTTAAAATATTGGGAATAGAAGGTCTCCGCAGTCGCTTGAATGTCCCTTTGATCTTTCAAGATACGATCGTTCTCATCCGCAATCTGGTGGAGGTTAAGCTGTTGTCTACGTCCCATAACACAAGAGTGGAAGTAGCTGGGGTTCTTGTCACCCTCGTTATCCTATTTCAACTTAGCTTTTGATTCCAAAACTCCGTCTCAACCTTGAGACAGAACTTCAACAAAGCTCTGGTGATATTGAGGAAGGCTCTGGCTGCTGGGGATCTGCCACAAGCAAACAAGATCTTAGCGAGATTGACATCGTCCTTGGCTGCACGGACTGCTTGGAAAATGTCCCCGAAGGCTTCCTTACTCCAATGTGTGAGGGCTTTTCTAGTAGCCTTGAGTTTAGCTTCCACTCGAACGAGAGGGTCGCGAGCGTCAGTGCCATTCCAAGAAGCAGCTACAATGTTCCTGAACTGGGGATGATGGCTCCAAAGGTAAAGGAAGCATAAACTTTTTTTGATCTGAATCATGTATCTACTAATACCAATGGGGAGAGGGGAGTGATCCGATTCGGTCATGTTAAGGTGCAAAAGACTGGAGATGATCTCTAAGTCAACCCACTTGGAGTTGATAAGTGCATGATCAAGATGAGAGTATTGCCGTCTGGCGCCTTCCTGCATATTATATCACGTGAAGGCATTACCGAAGAACTAGAGGGGGGACAAGTGGGCGCTAAAAATGAAGTTGTTGAAGTCTCGTATGGCCGATGGGGGGAGGGCGGCCTCCAGACTTCTCCTCCCTATTAGCAACCACATTGAAGTCTCCAACGCATAGCCAGGAAAGGTTGAAGTAAAGTTGGTGAATGTCACATAGAGACTCCCAAAGCTATTTATGTTCTGGTATGTCGCTGCTACCATGAACCACAGACACGAGCGATCGGGACTGAAGCATCGGGTATTCCACCCAGCAAGTAAATGGCTGCCTGGTGTCCTTAATGATGCCAAACTTCACGTTTGCAGCAAAGAAGATCCAAATGTCGTGGCAACTAGCAATGGCGTCGGCGAAGCCCAACTGCATCTAGATGGACCTGATTTTTTGTGGAGGATTTTGAGTTCAATGACCACTAGGATATCAATTCTGTAGATTTTCTTGACACTGATAAGTCTTCTCAAGGTAGGTTTGTTTGTGAGACCCCTAACATTCCAAGATAGGATGTTAAGCATCATGAATACTGAAGAGAGGGGATTTAGTGAGTTTTGCTGCTTACCTGGTGGTCATAGGCGTAATCTCTTTAGCACTTTTTTTTGACAGCAGCCTGATCAACTGCCTTGATATAAATGGAAGGATCAACTGATTCTTCATCTGGGTGCGAGTAATCCTCGCCATCAATTTTTGCTAAAGCTTTGTAGAAGCTTTTGGAGTGGGTGGGGTTCCCAACCTATGTAGAGAAGACCCCGGAGTGCGATGAGCGTCGTCTGTGTATCAGAGAAGCTCGGGGAGGTGACGAGGCCATTCAGAGACGAAGAAGAAGCTCAGGAGCCACCAGATTACATTCTGGAACAGGGAAGGCAGAGTTCGGGCCGAACTCTGCCCCTACACAGAGTTCTGGCCGAACTCTGCCTTTTGGTTCCAGAACTATTCTGGTTGACAAACACAGAGTTCTGGCCGAACTCTATGTCGTCGGGGCTGAAGCGTTTTTCAGGGTGATTGATCACCATTGGATCGTATCTGTAAACCCCCTGTCCAAAATTTTAGTTTGTTTTCCTAAATTATATTATATTATATTTATAAATATATAAGGTAGGTATACACTGTTATTAGATATGGATAGGAAGATATAAATATAAGTTCATAGATGACTATATCTCAATATATATATAAAAGATCGTATAAAGAATATTTTAAATAATTATGAATAAATTCCTAAAGATATTGTATACAATAAGTTATATATGGATTGAAGATAAATATATGTATGTACTCAGAGATAATAATATCTTTTAAACGAATCCTTAGACTAATCTATCTATTCTGTATGGTGAAGAGATATACATATAGAGCGCTAACTCCCTCTATTCCGTTCTCATATACTTATTCTCCTTTCCCTAAAACTAGACACTGAACTCCTTGCTACCATCATCTCGACGCCGTCGCAGGAGACACATGGTCGTTCGCTTCTGCCACGACGACAACCTCTTCTTTGACCGCTGAGAAGTGTCGTTCCCAGCCTCGACCATCCCGAAACTGACGTCCGCGCATGCACCATCAACATCACCACTCCGGTCTTGTGTGACCACGTCTATTTAGTCCCCATGACCCTCATCCTTGTCGATCAGTCCATTATCGCTATCGACAGAGGACATGAGACGCTGCCAAACCAACCTGCCTTCACTTTGTTCGACCTTCACGTTAACGCCTACCAGAACCGCCAATCAACCGGAAGACAACCGGCTGGACGGAGCACGCGCATATCCATGTTCCAGTCGTAGCTACCATTGCAGAGGTGAGCTCCTTTTGAATGTCCAAAGCTAATTCTGCCAATGTTAGTAGAAGAGAAACACATGATAGAAAGTTGCATAGAAATTCTGTGTATTGTGCACTATTCCATTTAATGCTTTACAAGACGAAATAGACATATGTAAGGAGCATGTATTCACATGCATACTATATTTTTATTATATTTCCATACACAACCGGAAGTTTTCATGCATGGGAACAACTATTCTTCTTGCTTTCAATTAAAAAGAAGGATTGGTTAATTTACAAATAAACCCCCCCTTATTTTATAAATTTCCATAGCCTAAGTAGCAGGTAGCCAAGTTACAAATACCAAGAAGGTACACACGTGGCCACCTTTCCTTATGTGAGAGATTGAATCATTTGTTGAACAATTTGCACATAAGACCCTTAAAAGAAATTAAATGTTACTTAATTAACTAGTTCAAAGTATAAAGGTAAATGTGTAAATAATGTAGTTTTTAAGAAGAATAGTCCAACTTAAGGCCGAGACATTATATTGAATAAATTTCTGAATATTATATTAATTTACATAATTAAATAATGTATATGGATATATATACACTTTTGGAATAATGTTTTATAAATTTACTTTAGCCAATTGCTTCATGTACGTTCGTCATCTCGAGATGAAAGTTGCACCAACAGGATCGTATCATTTTTTCTGCTCCTGTATGCCAAGTTTGGTCCGATTTTGAGACAGTTGATCGAATCGCCGTTTTGCGGGCCCTACGATCTGATTCAACGGACGATTTTGTACACGGCCTGCCGAAATCCAACATTGGACATACCGTTGGATTCGTAGCATCAAAACAAATCTGTAGACATGTAGTTTGACAATTTTAGAGACCATTGACTCTGGCACATTTTTCGGTGCAAAGCGGGTCCAACGACGGACATCATTTTTGCCCAAAATTACCGTTTTACCCCTGTATCCAGAATTGGACTTAAGAACAGGCAATCCTAGCTAATTTGACTATTCTGAGAATGTTGGCAATGTCTATTTTAGCTTCCAGTGACAGTTGCGAGATTTGGACTTTATGGCTTATCAGTTGACTACATTTTTGTTGGATCTGCGTGCAACCTCCAGGCAAGATACATTGCCTCCCTCTATAGTTTATTTATATGTATATTTATATTCTTATATAGTTTTACTAGTTGATTATTGACATGTGATTTGTACATCGTGCATGCTAGTACATATATAGTCCTTGTTTATAGTTAGCTTTGTAGTTCATATTGGATGTATGTATATATTGTTCTTGTTCATAGTTAATTTTGTAGTTCATATTGGATTGGTTCTCTCGTGTATCATGATTGAGTCATATCATGTCATCACCTTTACTTGGACTGAGTCACATCATGTCATAGGATGAATAAGTCATAACGGAACTGCTGTACCTTAAATTCTTGAAGCTAACCTGCGAGTCCACATTAGGGGCGAGGGTTAGTATTTATTTGTATCTTAATTTCGTGAAGCTAACCTGCGAGTCCACACTAGGGGCGAGGGTTAGTAGATATCTGTCCGCACCTGCGAGTCCACATTAGGGGTGAGGGTGATCTCTTGAAGCTAACCTGCGAGTCCACATTAGGGGCGAGGGTTAGTAGTTATCTGTTCCACACCTGTGAGTCCACACTAAGGACGAGGATGATGCTAGCCTGCGAGTCCACACTAAGGACGAGGGTTAGTAGTTGAAGCTAACCTGCGAGCCCATACTAGGGGCGAGGGTTAGTAGTTGATCAAACCTGCGAGTCCACACTAGGGGAGAGGGTTTGAGTATTCTATTGGTTATCTGTTGACATCGTGATATCATGTTCTTCTCCAGCAGTTCGTTTATGCGTAGTGGTTATTCCAGTCGTATATAGTCGTATTTTCGTGTTGATTGGTCTTTTTTTTATTTATTTCCTGTATTTTCATTATTGTATGATAAACTGCTAGATAGTCATGTTTTTATGTATCTTGCTATGTCCCCTGAGGACCTGATGATCTCTTAAGGATTAGTGATTGCATGGAGTTAGCTGGTAGTTTTGGATGGCAGATGTGATGATACGCTTGCGGGATTCAGGTATCGTTATTATGTTTATTATCCAGCTCATGCTTTACATTCCTTATTATGATATATCTTGATTATTGATTCAGTTTTGAGACTCTTGTTATATTCCTTGGAGTCTCATCGGACATGTATGCTAGTGGGCTGCAGACCACGACCCATAGTGTTCATTCATGTTTTATATTCTTATTGTGGATTGAGATATAGATTATTTTTTCATGATTTGGCAGTATACCATAGCCTTGATAGCGTTTACATATTCGAGTCGGGCTGGAGTCCGCTTGATGCGTAGCTGGCTTGCTCACGAGCTCGCGTCCGAAAAGCGGGTGCGGGTCGTGACAAATTTTTTTGGTGGCCCATGCAGGTCAGAGCATATCGTATCGGTTATGTAACTGTACTGATACGAGCCTGCAAATATGACTAAAACCTTAGAAATCTCAATCCACACTGCCTTGAAATTTCTTTTAGAAAATCTCTACCGTTCTTAAAATTTCATATTTTCTCTCGATTATTCTTCCTTGCCTTCCCATACCATAGATTCTCGTCCCTCCTATTTCGGGGTGACGAATGATCGTGCTGTATATAAATTCTTAAGTTATAGTGTAAGTTAGATTGATATTTGAATTTTGGTTGCTTGATATATAAGAGGGGATTAGATATGCCATATGCCATAGATATATTGGTAGTAATTTTAGCAACTAGTTGGAAGGTTATAAAGTTTCAGTGGCATGTGTTTTGAGGGATTACTATGACCAAAGGTGGGAAGAAGTCCTCGAGGATTTGTAGCTATAAAATGACCATGAGAATAACTGATAGTTAGTGAACCCGTCTTCTACCATCCCTAATGGACTTGTTCCTTAAATTTTGAGGACGAAATTATTTTTAAGGTGGGTAGGATGTAAACCCCCTATCCAAAATTTTATTTTATTTTCCTAAATTATATTACATTATATTTATAAATATATAAGGTAGGTATACACTGTTTTTAGACATGGATAAGAAGATATAAATATAAGTTCATAGATGACTATATCTCAATATATATATAAAAGATCGTATAAAGAATATTTTAAATGATTATGAATAAACTCCTAAAGATACTGTATACAATAAGTTATATATGGATTGAAGATAAATATATGTATGTACTCAGAGATAATAATATCTTTTAAACGAATCCCTTAGACTAATCTACCTATTCTGTATGGTGAAGAGATATACATATAGAGCGTTAACTCTCTCTATCCTGTTCTCATATACTTATTCTCTTTTCCCTAAAACTAGACTCTGAACTCCCTGCTACTATCATCTCGATGTCGTCGCAGGAGACACTTGGTCGTTCGCTTCTGCCACGACGACAGCCTCTTCTTTGACCGCTGAGAAGCGTCGTTCCCAGCCTCGACCATCCCGGAACCGACGTTCGTGCATGCACCATCAACATCACCACTCCGGTCTTGTGTGACCACGTCTATTTAGTCCCCATGACCCTCGTCCTTGCCGATCAATCCATTATCGCTATCGGCGGAGGACATGAGACGCTGCCAAACCAACCGGCCTTCACTTTGTCCGACCTTCACGTAACGCCCACCAGAACCGCCAATCAACCGGCTGGACGGAGCACGCACATATCCATGTTCCCGTCGTAGCTGCCATTGCAGAGGTGAGCTCCTTTTGAATGTCCAAAGCTAATTTTGCCAATGTCAGTAGAAGAGAAACACATGATAGAAAGTTGCATAGAAATTCTGTGTGTTGTGCACTGTTCCATATAATGCTTTACAAGACGAAATAGACATATATAAGGAGCATGTATTCACATGCATACTATATTTTTATTATATTTCCATACACAACCGAAAGTTTTCGTGCATGGGAACAACTATTCTTCTTGCTTTCAATTAAAAAGAAGGATTGGTTAATTTATAAATAAACCCCCCTCATTTTATAAATTACCATAGACTAAGTAGCAGGTAGCCAAGCTACAAATACCAAGAAGGTACACACGTAGCCACCTTTCCTTATGTGAGAGATTGAATCATTTGTTGAACAATTTGCACAAACGACCCTTAAAAGAAATTAAATGTTACTTAATTAACTAGTTCAAAGTATAAAGGTAAATGTGTAAATAATGTAGTTTTTAAGAAGAATAGTCCAACTTAAGGCCGATAAATTATATTTAATAAAGTACTGAATATTACATTAATGTACATAATTAAATAATGTATATGGATATATATACACTTTTGGAATAAT
The DNA here is from genome assembly GCA_029216955.1 of Iris pallida. Lineage (NCBI taxonomy): Eukaryota > Viridiplantae > Streptophyta > Magnoliopsida > Asparagales > Iridaceae > Iris > Iris pallida. Next base: position 7,315,101 of record JANAVB010029815.1, on the reverse strand, counting down.
GTTTTATAAATTTACTTTAGCCAATTGCTTCGTGTACGTTCGTCATCTCGAGACGAAACTTACGCCAACAGAATCGTATCATTTTTCTGGTCCTATATGCCAAGTTTGGTCCGATTCTGAGACAGTTGATCGAATCGCCGTTTTATGGACCCCACGATCCGATTCAACGGACGATTTTGTACACGGCCTGTCGGAATCCAACATTGGACATACCGTTGGGTTCATAGCATCAAAACAAATTTGTAGACATATAGTTTGACAATTTTAGAGACCATTGACTCTGGTACGCTTTTCGGTGCAAAGCGGGTCCAACGACGGATATCGTTTTTGTCCAAAATTACTGTTTTGCCCCTGTGTCTGTTTCAGCTTCCGAAGATAGTTGCGAGAATTGGACTTTATGGCTTATCAGTTGACTATATTTTTGTTGGATCTACGTGCAACCTCCAGGCAAGATACCTTGCCTCCCTCTACAGTTTATTTACATGCATATTTCTATTCTTATATAGTTTTACGAGTTGATTATTGACATGTGATTTATACATCATGCATGCTAGTACATATATAGTCCTTGTTTATAGTTAGCTTTGTAGTTCATATTGGATGTATGTATATATAGTTCTTGTTCATAGTTAATTTTGTAGTCCATATTGGATTGGTTCTCTCGTGTATCGTGATTGGGTTGTGTCGTGTCATCAACTGTTATCTGTTTCACACCTGCGAGTCCATACTAGGGGCGAAGGTGATGCTAGCCTGCAAGTCCATACTAGGGGCGAGGGTTTAAATATTCTATTGGGTATCCATTGACATCGTGATATCGTGTTCTCTTTTTCTTCTCCAGCAATTCGTTTATGCGTAGTGGTTCTTCCAGTCGTATATGGTCATGTTTTCGTGTTGATTGGTCTTTTTTCGTTTATTTCCTGTATTTTCATTATTGCATGATAAACTGCTAGATAGGCATATTTTTATGTATCTTACTATGTCCCCTGAGGACCTAATGATCTCTTCAAGATTAGTGATTGCATGGAGTTAGTTGGTAGTTCTGGATGGCAGATGTGATGATACGCTTGCAGGATTCAGGTATCGTTATTATGTTTATTATCCAGCTCATGCTTTACATTACTTATCATGAGATATCTTGCTTATTGATTCAATTTATAGACTCTTGTTATATTCCTTGGAGTCTCATTGGACATATATGCTAGTAGGCTGCAGACCACGACCCATAGTGTTCATTCATGTTTCATATTCTTATTGTGGATTGAGATATAGATTATTTTGCCATGATTTGGCAGTATACCATAGCCTTGATAGCGTTTACGTAATCGAGTCGGGTTGGAGTCTGCTTGATGCATAGCTGGCTTGCTCACGAGCTCGCGTCCGAAAAGCTGGTGCAGGTTGTGACAGTATCCTACGGTCCAGGTTTTGCTGCAAATTAGGGGGTTTATACATGGTTATTCCTAACCCTAATCACAACACAACATTGAAGAACAAGAGAGAGGAAAGTGGCAAGAGTGCCATTGCAACTTTGGGAGAGAAGAAGGAGGATTGAAGGCCATTTTCGAAGGAGGATCGTGTTCGGGTTATATTTTTTCGTCGTCTTTGTTCTTCATAGCCTTATAATCATTATTCTTGCTTCTAAGTGTTGTGGGGATCCGATTTGGATCGGAAGAAGTTTGTAGAGGGTGTACTCCTTTATTTTATTAGTGAAGGCTTCTTAGGGTTGGACTCTGGTCATCCCGTAGTTTTTTCCGCAAGGGTTTTCCATGTCAAAACTTCTCTGTGTCTGTATGGTTTATTTTTGGTATTTTTGGTTAGTGCGTTGTATTACTCGGTTCCCTAGCAGGTACTCTCTAGTTTGGAGAAAGGTTTCCGCATTTTTTTCCCAACAAAGTGGCAACATAAGCTGTGTTTGCTGATGAGACCTGCATCTAGACCCTGTTGCATCCTGTCTACTGATTGGTTGTCCGAAGTTGTCCAAGATGACCACTTGTAAGTCGACCTCTTTGTAAAGTACAGAGAGGAAGAAGACATTAGTGTCCAATGGTGCTTGACCGATGTTAGCCAGAGCATCCGCTCGAATAGCATCCACGGACTGGGATGTAAGGGGGCAGATGGGTCAGGGTGAAGATCCGCAAGGTTCTCTGATGTCAGCTGCTCTGACGCTATGTCTGACTTTCGTCCATGTTCTCTGATGCTCTCTGACTCCTCTTCCAATAAGTGGTTCCCTGATCGATCTTTTGGTGTGGAAGTATTCTGTGGGGCATCCATTGGGGATGTGTCGAGAATGTCAAATTTGTTATATAGGTTAAGTGCTGACGAACTGTGGAGCATGATAGCTCTGCCCAGGAAGGTTGGTTATTGATTGTGGGAATTGTCTGTGCTGGCTTCAAACCGGATGTGGGAGTTGGGAAAAGGAAGGAAATGTGATAGACGGGGTTGAGGGGATTTATTGAATTTTCTAGTCGTTTAGGTAGGGGTGCCCTTACGGACTTCTTTCTTCTTCAGTTTCGGGTGCACGTGGAAGCAGTGCTCAGTAGAGTGTCCACGTATTTGACAGTGTCTGCAGAGGATAATGTTATTGTCATAGATAATTTGCTGGGTATGTATCCTGTCGCTAAGCGAGATTTGAATGTGGTTTTGTAGGTTCTTCGATAGGTCGAGCTCCACACAAGTTTTGGCATAATTCACTTTGGAAAGGTTGCTTGTTTCGTCCGCCGCGGCCACAAACGTACCAAAAGAGTTGGCGACGCGCTTTAGTGCAGCAGGGACAAAACAGATGAGGGGAAGATTGGGGAGGGTCACCCAGACTAACACGGTCGCTGAATCAACTTTAGTGTTAAAATTCAGGAACCATCAGACGATTTTCATGATGAGAGAGTCTATTCTCCTAGTGTCTCGCGACCAGTCATTTATGTGGACTTACTCAGATGATAAGTGCAGGAGAATGTGTTTGGAATCCGGGAGCAAATCTGTATGCCAAGGTCAACCCCCAGATAGTGATAACTTCCTGAACCCTCTGAAGTTTCGGGCAACCGGTTGCAAATTTAAGGATGAAGGTATGCGGGAAGGAGGCTGACAATGACGCCAACTCCAAGTCAGAGAAAGGCACCATGATATCGGACGAATCTGACGAGTAATCGACATCAGGGAGATCTATATTTGTGAAACGTATGGGGAGCTTGACTGATCTATCGGGTCTAAGCTTGTCAGCATAAGACGTCGCGATACCAGAGGGAGGGGCAACTGGCGTAGGTGGAGAGGCCTGGCCGACAGTGGGCACATTGTGCGCTGGGGGGAAGACCACATAGAAGCACGAAGGAAGACGAGCGAAGAGGCGCTGGCGGAGGGAAGCCCAGGAGGTGGCAGCCCGACAGGAGGGGCACAGAGGGGTAGAAGAAGCCAATAAGAGAGCTGACACTGAGGTGCGCCAAGAAGGGGCGCCCTGACAGCACAAGATAGGTGGCGTCAGCGCCAAGGAAGCCTGGGTGGCCGACGCTGGAAGGGGCTCCGTGCCAGGCAGAGAGCAGGGGCGGGGAATCATGTCTGACCGGAAGGGGCTTCAGAAATAGCGCCTACAGAGACGGCCAAAGAGTGGCGGACAGCGCCACCCGTAGATGGTGCCGAAAAAGAGAGTTCCGAACCAGGGCGTACCGAAGAAAAAATCGTGAGCAAGCCATCTCCGAGAGGCACTGTTGGGGGTGGACAACAACCATTCCAACAACAGGCGCATGGGCACCCTCGCCTACAGAGAGAGAAGCTGAGGGGAGCGTAGGAGAAGGCACCAAGCTCGCGCCACCAAACGTGCTCGCGGCACCCGGGGGCAGAGGAGAGACAGTTGCATGCATGCCACACCGTGTGGAAGAAGAGGCAGCGTGACTCAGGAAGCGCACGAACCTACTAAACATTGGTTACGCAGAGGGGCAATACCTCCAGTTTGAATTAAAAAAGGAAGTGGGTCAGGGGGTCTGTTGACCCAAACCGGATCACAGTCAACCTAATCTTGACAATTAACAAAACGATATTTATCATAGTCCAATTTAACACATCAAGCTCTAAATCTATCAACTCATCACATCAGTTCAAGACAACAGCTGCCTGAAGATTTACTACTTTGTGTATTCTGGAGTCTGTAAATTTTATTGTTTTTGAGTATCGACAAATGTACGTTGGGTCATACTGAGCAACTTTGGGCTAGACTTAACCTTTATAGGTTCACTTAGCCAATAGCCAAAACAGCTCAACAAGCCATAGCCCATAAAAGAACTTTCTGTCCATAGGAGACAGAGTTCGGGCCGAACTCTGCCTCCACACAGAGTTCGGGCCGAACTCTACCCCCTAAATTACAGGAAGCTGATTTTTAGGGTTTAATCACTTCTAGTTGTCCAATGGCCAAAAATTTAAATTCTGGACACAGAATTCTGGCAGAATTCTGCCTACCCATAACCCTATAAATAGGCCTTGAATTCTCTCATTTTAATCTATCTAATCTTCTCTTCTTACTCTCTTACATAGCCTACATATTAAAGAGCTCTACCTTTCCATCCAACTTAGCTTTCAAACTTTCCAATCGTCCAAGTTGCTCAATACGATTCAGCTAGAAGTTTGAAGTGCAAGAAGTTGTAAGTCACTTGGAAAAGTCCAAGTTTTGCCACAGCGATCATTGAAAGAAGTTTGGCGTGTCTTCTGTGAAAAGGCACGTGGTTGTGACCCTATTTCACAAATAGTGGATTTCAATCCTGAGCTAGAGTTCTCAGGCCTGGACTAGTCCTCCACGAGGGAAACCAGGTTAAAAATCTTGTTGTGTTTGTGCTTGCTCTTTGACTACTTTATTTTCGCATTTATATTACTTTGATTATTTTATTGGTAAAAAGAGTTTAAGTTTTAATTGATCATTTTTCGTTATAAACTCTATTCACCCCCCTCTAGAGTTGCCTACCTGTACTTCAATTGGTATCAGAGCTCTGTTCTCTTTTCAAGGACTAACATCCTAGAGCTTATCCATGACAACCACACAACCTATGCTTTCCAACCATGGTGAAGGATAGTACACTCATAGGCTACCCCTATTTGATAGAACCAACTACACCTATTAGAAAACTAGGATGAGTTTCTATCTCAAGTCTCTAGACTTCTGTCACGCCCCAGAACCAGAATACTGGAGAGCGGGGGCGAACATAGCCAGCTACGTATATTGAAATGAAGTCCATCTCGCTATACGGTCACGGCTGTCTAGATATGAGGGTCTACTACAAGCCAACAGTCTCTTAAGGTCAAGCCTACTGTCTTAATCTCAAGCAAATAATATAATCACAAGATGTTTGACCACCAAATATACAATAAAAAGCATCCTAAATATTACATATCAGCTGATCATGAAGCTAGTCGTACAAAATGCTAGGACTAGCAAGAGTTAAGTCATACATGATTAACCCTAGGATTTGTCAATCATGTTTACAGCCCGTAGGCAGACAGTAAGTAAAAGTGCATCGAGCTAACAGGTGCTCGTCGGCTGAACTTGCGCGCATGGCTCCTGCGCAATCCGACGCCCACCAGAACCGCCAATCAACCGGCTGGACGGAGCACGCACATATCCATGTTCCCGTCATAGCTGCCATTGCAGAGGTGAGCTCCTTTTGAATGTCCAAAGCTAATTTTGCCAATGTCAGTAGAAGAGAAACACATGATAGAAAGTTGCATAGAAATTCTGTGTGTTGTGCACTGTTCCATATAATGCTTTACAAGACGAAATAGACATATATAAGGAGCATGTATTCACATGCATACTATATTTTTATTATATTTCCATACACAACCGGAAGTTTTCGTGCATGGGAACAACTATTCTTCTTGCTTTCAATTAAAAAGAAGGATTGGTTAATTTATAAATAAACCCCCCTCATTTTATAAATTACCATAGACTAAGTAGCAGGTAGCCAAGCTACAAATACCAAGAAGGTACACACGTAGCCACCTTTCCTTATGTGAGAGATTGAATCATTTGTTGAACAATTTGCACAAACGACCCTTAAAAGAAATTAAATGTTACTTAATTAACTAGTTCAAAGTATAAAGGTAAATGTGTAAATAATGTAGTTTTTAAGAAGAATAGTCCAACTTAAGGCCGATAAATTATATTTAATAAAGTACTGAATATTACATTAATGTACATAATTAAATAATGTATATGGATATATATACACTTTTGGAATAATGTTTTATAAATTTACTTTAGCCAATTGCTTCGTGTACGTTCGTCATCTCGAGACGAAACTTACGCCAACAGAATCGTATCATTTTTCTGGTCCTATATGCCAAGTTTGGTCCGATTCTGAGACAGTTGATCGAATCGCCGTTTTGTGGACCCCACGATCCGATTCAACGGACGATTTTGTACACGGCCTGTTGGAATCCAACATTGGACATACCGTTGGGTTCATAGCATCAAAACAAATTTGTAGACATATAGTTTGACAATTTTAGAGACCATTGACTCTGGCACGCTTTTCGGTGCAAAGCGGGTCCAACGACGGATATCATTTTTGTCCGAAATTACTGTTTTGCCCCTGAGTCTGTTTCAGCTTCCGAAGATAGTTGCGAGAATTAGACTTTATGGCTTATCAGTTGACTATATTTTTGTTGGATCTACGTGCAACCTCCAGGCAAGATACCTTGCCTCCCTCTACAGTTTGTTTACATGCATATTTCTATTCTTATATAGTTTTACGAGTTGATTATTGACATGTGATTTATACATCATGCATGCTAGTACATATATAGTCCTTGTTTATAGTTAGCTTTGTAGTTCATATTGGATGTATGTATATATAGTTCTTGTTCATAGTTAATTTTGTAGTCCATATTGGATTGGTTCTCTCGTGTATCGTGATTGGGTTGTGTCGTGTCATCAACTGTTATCTGTTTCACACCTGCGAGTCCATACTAGGGGCGAGGGTGATGCTAGCCTGCAAGTCCATATTGGGGGCGAGGGTTTAAATATTCTATTGGGTATCCATTGACATCGTGATATCGTGTTCTCTTTTTCTTCTCCAGCAATTCGTTTATGCGTAGTGGTTCTTCCAGTCGTATATGGTCATGTTTTCGTGTTGATTGGTCTTTTTTCGTTTATTTCCTGTATTTTCATTATTGCATGATAAACTGCTAGATAGGCATATTTTTATGTATCTTACTATGTCCCCTGAGGACCTAATGATCTCTTCAAGATTAGTGATTGCATGGAGTTAGTTGGTAGTTCTGGATGGCAGATGTGATGATACGCTTGCAGGATTCAGGTATCGTTATTATGTTTATTATCCAGCTCATGCTTTACATTACTTATCATGAGATATCTTGCTTATTGATTCAATTTATAGACTCTTGTTATATTCCTTGGAGTCTCATCGGACATATATGCTAGTAGGCTGCAGACCACGACCCATAGTGTTCATTCATGTTTCATATTCTTATTGTGGATTGAGATATAGATTATTTTGCCATGATTTGGCAGTATACCATAGCCTTGATAGCGTTTACGTAATCGAGTCGGGTTGGAGTCTGCTTGATGCATAGCTGGCTTGCTCACGAGCTCGCGTCCGAAAAGCTGGTGCAGGTCGTGACAGTATCCTACGGTCCAGGTTTTGCTGCAAATTAGAGGGTTTATACATGGTTATTCCTAACCCTAATCACAACACAACATTGAAGAACAAGAGAGAGGAAAGTGGCAAGAGTGCCATTGCAACTTTGGGAGAGAAGAAGGAGGATTGAAGGCCATTTTCGAAGGAGGATCGTGTTCGGGTTATATCTTTTCGTCGTCTTTGTTCTTCATAGCCTTATAATCATTATTCTTGCTTCTAAGTGTTGTGGGGATCCGATTTGGATCGAAAGAAGTTTGTAGAGGGTGTACTCCTTTATTTTATTAGTGAAGGCTTCTTAGGGTTGGACTCTGGTCATCCCATAGTTTTTTCCGCAAGGGTTTTCCATGTCAAAACTTCTCTGTGTCTGTGTGGTTTATTTTTGGTATTTTTGGTTAGTGCGTTGTATTACTCGATTCCCTCGCAGGTACTCTCTAGTTTGGAGAAAGGTTTCCGTATTTTTTTCCCAACAAAGTGGCAACATAAGCTGTGTTTGCTGATGAGACCTGCATCTAGACCCTGTTGCATCCTGTCTACTGATTGTTGTCCGAAGTTGTCCAAGATGACCACTTGTAAGTCAACCTCTTTGTAAAGTACAGAGAGGAAGAAGACATTAGTGTCCAATGGTGCTTGACCGATGTTAGCCAGAGCATCCGCTCGAATAGCATCCACGGACTGGGATGTAAGGGGGCAGATGGGTCAGGGTGAAGATCCGCAAGGTTCTCTGATGTCAGCTGCTCTGACGCTATGTCTGACTTTCGTCCATGTTCTCTGATGCTCTCTGACTCCTCTTCCAATAAGTGGTTCCCTGATCGATCTTTTGGTGTGGAAGTATTCTGTGGGGCATCCATTGGGGATGTGTCGAGAATGTCAAATTTGTTATATAGGTTAAGTGCTGACGAACTGTGGAGCATGATAGCTCTGCCCAGGAAGGTTGGTTATTGATTGTGGGAATTGTCTGTGCTGGCTTCAAACTGGATGTGGGAGTTGGAAAAAGGAAGGAAATGTGATAGACGGGGTTGAGGGGATTTATTGAATTTTCTAGTCGTTTAGGTAGGGGTGCCCTTACGGACTTCTTTCTTCTTCAGTTTCGGGTGCGCGTGGAAGCAGTGCTCAGTAGAGTGTCCACGTATTTGACAGTGTCTGCAGAGGATAATGTTATTGTCATAGATAATTTGCTGGGTATGTATCCCGTTGCTAAGCAAGATTTGAATATGGTTTTGTAGGTTCTTCGATAGGTCGAGCTCCACACAAGTTTTTGTATAATTCACTTTGGAAAGGTTGCTTGTTTCGTCCACCGCGGCCACAAACGTACCAAAAGAGTTGGCGATGCGCTTTAGTACAGCAGGGACAAAACAGATGAGGGGAAGATTGGGGAGGGTCATCCAGACTAACACGGTCGCTGAATCAACTTTAGTGTTAAAATTCAGGAACCATCAGACGATTTTCATGATGAGAGAGTCTATTCTCCTAGTGCCTCGCGACCAGTCATTTATGTGGACTTACTCAGATGATAAGTGCAGGAGAATGTGTTTGGAATCCGGGAGCAAATCTGTATGCCAAGGTCAACCCCCAGATAGTGATAACTTCCTGAACCCTCCGAAGTTTCGGGCAACCGGTTGCGAATTTAAGGACGAAGGTATGCGGGAAGGAGGCTGACAATGACGCCAACTCCAAGTCAGAGAAAGGCACCATGATATCGGACGAATCTGACGAGTAATCGACATCAGGGAGATCTATATTTGTGAAACGTATGGGGAGCTTGACTGATCTATCGGGTCTAAGCTTGTCACCATAAGACATCGCGATACCGGAGGGAGGGGCAACTGGCGTAGGTGGAGAGGCCTGGCCGACAGTGGGCACATTGTGCGCTGGGGGGAAGACCACATAGAAGCACGAAGGAAGACGAGCGGAGAGGCGCTGGCGGAGGGAAGCCCAGGAGGTGGCAGCCCGACAGGAGGGGCACAGAGGGGTAGAAGAAGCCAATAGGAGAGCTGACACTGAGGTGCGCCAAGAAGGGGCGCCCTGACAGCCCAAGATAGGTGGCGTCAGCGCCAAGGAAGCCTGGGTGGCCGATGCTGGAAGGGACTCCGTGCCAGGCAGAGAGCAGGGGCGGGGAATCATGTCTGACCGGAAGGGGGTTCAGAAATAGCGCCTACAGAGGCGGCCAAAGAGTGGCGGACAGCGCCACCCGTAGATGGTACCGAAAAAGAGAGTTCCGAACCAGGGCGTACCGAAGGAAAAATCGTGAGCAAGCCATCTCCGAGAGGCACTGTTGGGGGTGGACAACAACCATTCCAACAACAGGCGCATGGGCGCCCTCGCCTACAGAGAGAGAAGCTGAGGGGAGCGTAGGAGAAGGCACCAAGCTCGCGCCACCAAACGTGCTCGCGGCACCCGGGGGCAGAGGAGAGACAGTTGCATGCATGCCACACCGTGTGGAAGAAGAGGCAGCGTGACTCAGGAAGCGCACGAACCTACTAAACATTGGCTACGCAGAGGGGCAATACCTCCAGTTTGAATTAAAAAAGGAAGTGGGTCAGGGGGTCTGTTGACCCAAACCGGATCACAGTCAACCTAATCTTGACAATTAACAAAACGATATTTATCATAGTCCAATTTAACACATCAAGCTCTAAATCTATCAACTCATCACACCAGTTCAAGACAACAGCTGCCTGAAGATTTACTACTTTGTGTATTCTGGAGTCTGTAAATTTTATTGTTTTTGAGTATCGGCAAATGTACGTTGGGTCATACTGAGCAACTTTGGGCTAGACTTAACCTTTATAGGTTCACTTAGCCAATAGCCAAAACAGCTCAACAAGCCATAGCCCATAAAAGAACTTTATGTCCATAGGAGACAGAGTTCGGGCCGAACTCTGCCTCCACACAGAGTTCGGGCCGAACTCTACCCCCTAAATTACAGGAAGCTGATTTTTAGGGTTTAATCACTGCTAGTTGTCCAATGGCCAAAAATTTAAATTCTGGACACAGAATTCTGGCAGAATTCTGCCTACCCATAACCCTATAAATAGGCCTTGAATTCTTTCATTTTAATCTATCTAATCTTCTCTTCTTACTCTCTTACATAGCCTATATATTAAAGAGCTCTACCTTTCCATCCAACTTAGCTTTCAAACTTTCCAATCGTCCAAGTTGCTCAATACGATTCAGCTAGAAGTTTGAAGTGCAAGAAGTTGTAAGTCACTTGGAAAAGTCCAAGTTTCGCCACAGCGATCATTGAAAGAAGTTTGGCGTGTCTTCTGTGAAAAGGCACGTGGTTGTAACCCTATTTCACAAATAGTGGATTTCAATCCTGAGCTAGAGTTCTCAGGCCTGGACTAGTCCTCCACGAGGGAAACCAGGTTAAAAATCTTGTTGTGTTTGTGCTTGCTCTTTGACTACTTTATTTTCGCATTTATATTACTTTGATTATTTTATTGGTAAAAAGAGTTTAAGTTTTAATTGATCATTTTTCGTTATAAACTCTATTCACCCCCCTCTAGAGTTGCCTACCTGTACTTCAATTGGTATCAGAGCTCTGTTCTCTTTTCAAGGACTAACATCCTAGAGCTTATCCATGACAACCACACAACCTATGCTTTCCAACCATGGTGAAGGATAGTCCACTCATAGGCTACCCCTATTTGATGGAACCAACTACACCTATTAGAAAACTAGGATGAGTTTCTATCTCAAGTCTCTAGACTTCTGTCACGCCCCAGAACCAGAATACTGGAGAGCGGGGCGAACATAGCCAGCTACGTATATTGAAATGAAGTCCATCTCGCTATACGGTCACGGCTGTCTAGATATGAGGGTCTACTACAAGCCAACAGTCTCTTAAGGTCAAGCCTACTGTCTTAATCTTAAGCAAATAATATAATCACAAGATGTTTGACCACCAAATATACAATAAAAAGCATCCTAAATATTACATATCAGCTGATCATGAAGCTAGTCGTACAAAATGCTAGGACTAGCAAGAGTTAAGTCATACATGATTAACCCTAGGATTTGTCAATCATGTTTACAGCCCGTAGGCAGACAGTAAGTAAAAGTGCATCGAGCTAACAGGTACTCGTCGGCTAAACGCCATGCGCGCAAGGGGAAAGGGAACGCTGGGCTAAGAAGCGCCAGCGCAGTTCAGCTCAGCACAATGCACTAGCCGAGGGGATGTGCAGTTCACCAAAGGGTGAGCTGCACAATCGGCCTTGCGCTAAAGAGCGCAGGCCGAGAGGTCTGCTCCTCCAACCCGAGAAGAACTCCAAGAACTCTAAAACTTCAATTCTTCATATCTTTGTCAAATCAAAGCCAAATCTAGATTTTTAAAGGTCTAACTTGAGTAAAATTGAATTCTCTTCCACATGGAAGCATCAAAACCCACAAAATCCAACCAAAATAGATCAAAACCATGTAAATCCAAAAATAGTTAAAACCTAGATCTAGAACAATGGAGACTCCAAATCACAAAATGTCAAGTACTAATGTTCATCTTTATGGCCTAATCTAGCTAATGGACAAATAAAATAGGGTTCTCATGTGGTGGTAAGGTGCACTTGCCTATGGTGTTGGTGAGTTGTGTAGAGGAAGGAAGAAGAAGGAGATGGAGAAGTTAATGGAAATAAAGAGGAGAGAGAAAAGTTAGGTGGGATTAATAGAGAGGGTGGGTTGTGGTGGAATGAGGGTTGAACATAGGCTAAGGTGTTCCATGCATATTAACCAAACTAAACCAAACCAAACTAAACCAATTCTCCTCCACAAAATAAAACCAAGTCATGCCAAAACCCGTTTTACGAGAAAACCGAAATCTGTAAGTCAAGCCAATTACAAGTACATGCCAAAATCCGAGAAAGTAAATACAGGTCTGAAATATATGCAAGCTTGACAAAATACGCATTCAGAATATGGGTGTTACAACTCTACCCACCTTAAAAGAATTTCGTCCTCGGAATTTAATCAAGGGGCTAGAGAGACAAGGACAAGTTATATTAATCACAGGCAAGCTATAACCAGGCAAGCAATCAGACAATCATACATGCAAGCAAGGGATGGAAGACATAAGGCATAAGGAAGATATTATACCTTACGAGTCAAACAGGTAGGGATATCGCGATCAGATGCCATCCTCACGCTCCCACATTGACTCATCGAGAGAGTGATGACCCCAAGCAACACGGACTAAGTTAATAGTCTTGTTCTTGAGTATCTTCTCTCTCCGGTCCAATATAGACACGGGCCTCTCCTCATACGAAAGGTTGGTACCAACAACCAGTTCCGAATGATCCAGGATATGGCTCGGGTCCGGGACGTACCGTCGCAATTGGGACACATGGAATACATCATGCACCTCACTTAGTGACGACGGAAGAGCAAGACGATAGGATACATCTCCTACTCGCTCCAGGATATCGAACGGCCCTATATACCTAGGACTAAGCTTTTTCCGTATGCCAAAGCGAATGACGCCGCGGTTAGGCGAGATCCTAAGGAATACATGGTCGCCGATAGCAAACTCCAAGGGACGTTGATAAGCATCGGCCCAATTCCGCTGGCGATCTTGGGCAACTCGAAGACGATCTCTGATCCTTCTGACCACTTCAACGGTCTGGGCAATCATCTCTGGACCAAGCATCTGCCTCTCTCCGACATCATCCCATGCTAGCGGGGATCTGCACTTCCTACCATACAGAGCCTCAAACGGAGCCATCTGGATACTGGCCTGGAAACTATTATTGTACGAGAATTCCACAAGATGCAGGTGATCTTTCCATGAACCACCGAAGTCAAGTGTGCAAGACCTCAATATGTCTTCAAGAGTCTGGATTGTGCGCTCTGACTGGCCATCTGTCTGCAGATGATATGCCGAACTGAACTGGAGACGAGTTCCCAAACTCTCTTGTAAGCTACGCCAAAAGTGCGATGTAAACCTTGAATCTCGGTCCGAGGTGATACTGACGGGCACACCGTGAAGCCTGACAATTTGCCTGAGGTACATCTCTGTCAACTGAGCCGTTGACTGCCCAACTCTAAAGGGAAGAAAATGAGCCACCTTCGTGAGCCGGTCAACTATAACCCAAATAGCATCTCGACCAGCCGAGGATCTAGGCAATCCAGTCACAAAATCTATGGTCACATGCTCCCACTTCCATTCTGGAATCGACAAGGGTTGAAGAAGTCCAGCGGGCCTCTGATGTTCAGCTTTAACCTGCTGGCAAACCAAACACCGAGAGACAAACCGGGCTATCTTCCTCTTCATGCCATTCCACCAGAAATGCTGACGAATATCATGGTACATCTTCGTACCACCGGGATGAATAGAATACTGCGAGCTTCTGCCATGACTTCCTGTCTGATATCTCCACTGGGTACACAAAGACGAGTGCCATGCCGAAGTGTGCCATCTTCATGAATACATAACTCTAGCCTTCTTCCTGCTTCACACTCTGCTCTGAGCCGCTGAAGCTTGGAATCTGTAGATTGCGCCACTCGGATCCTTTCAACTATGCTGGACTGAACCTGTAGACTGGCCATCAATGCCATGTTGGAAGGAAGAACCACTTCAATTCCTATCTTCTGAAAATCTGCCAATAACTCTGGTTGTGCCGTTAGGAAATAAACTCCGGCTCTTCGACTCAACGCATCTACTACAACGTTGACCTTCCCTGGGTGATACTGTAAATCCACATCGTAGTCCACCAATAGCTCAAGCCATCTTCTCTGCCGCATATTAAGGTCCTTCTGGATGAAAACATACTTCAGGCTCTTGTGATCAGTAAATATCTCCACTCTATCTCCGTACAAATAGTGCCTCCACAACTTAAGTGCAAACACTACTGCGGCCAGTTCTAAGTCGTGGGTCGGGTAACTCTTCTCATGATTACGAAGTTGACGTGATGCATAAGATATTACCTTCCCATGCTGTATCAAGACACGTCCCAATCCTCTGCCTGAAGCGTCGCAATAAACTGTGAATCCTCCGGTCCCATCTGGAAGCGTAAGAATGGAGCCGTTATCATCCTCGCTTCAACTTCTCAAATGATTCCTGACACTCTGCTGTCCAAACAAACGGCACATCCTTACGAGTCAACTGGGTCATCGGCGCTGAAATCCTTGCAAAATCTGAAACGAATCGCCGGTAGTAGCCGGCCAATCCAAGGAAGCTGCAAACCTCTGCCACTGAACTAGGTGCTGGCCAAGTCTCGATAGCCACAATCTTCTGGGGATCCACTTCTACTCCTCCTCGGGTAATGATGTGACCCAAGTACGAAATGCGATCGAGCCAGAACTCGTATTTACTGAACTTGGCGTACAACTGGTGCTCCCTAAGCGTCTGAAGGATGATTCTGAGATGCTGCTCGTGCTCTGCTTCGCTCTTGTTGTAGACCAAGATATCATCTAGGAACACGATCACGAACTGATCCAGGTAAGGCATGAAAATACGATTCATGAGGTCCATGAATACAGCTGGCGCATTGGTTGCTCCAAAGGGCATAACAAGGAACTCCCAATGTCCATACCTCGATCTAAATGCTGTCTTCAGGATGTCCTGCTCTCTGACTCTGATCTGGTGGTATCCTGACCGCAAGTCTATCTTCGAAAACACTAAAGCCCCTTTGAGTTGATCAAACAAGTCATCTATCCTCGGGAGAGGGTATCTGTTCTTGATTGTCACTGAGTTCAAGGTACGATAATCTACATATAGCCTGGACGTACCATCCTTCTTTTTTACAAGAAGCATCGGGGCTCCCCAAGGCGATCCACTTGTACGAATGAATCCTTTGGTCCTGAGTTCTTCAATCATCTTGTACAAAATCTTCAACTCTGAAGGCGCCATTCTGTAGACTCTCTCTGATACTGGTGCTATTCCGGGGATCAAGTCTATAGTGAACTCAATCTTCCGCTCTGGCGGCATCCCTGGAAGCTCCTCTGGAAACATCTGGAAATTCTTCAACTATCCTGGGCAACTGCACTACTGCTACTGCCATCCGCAATACTGGAGAAGATGGCTCCACCGCGCCTCTGGAAAAGGAAAACTCTGGCTCGCCTGGAATACTGAAAATAACTCTGCTAACATGGCAGTCTATCCTAGCATACTGGTTCCTCAACCAATCCATGCCTAAGACTACATCATAGTCTGCCATAGGAAATTCTATAAATCTAGCGGGGAACTCTCTACCGCTAACTACGATCCGACACGAGAAAAACACTCGATCTACTTTCACAAGACCATTACCAGTAAGTATATTGAGCCTCACTGATAATGACTCGGGCTCCAATCCTATCCGTGTCGCGAATCGTGCAGACATGAATGAATGCGATGCACCAGAATCAAATAATACTAAAGCTGGAAAGGAGTTGACGAGAATAGTACCTGCCACTACCTCAACTGGTGCAACTTCTTCTTCCATAGCCATCATCATGGCCTGACCTCTAGCTGCGGGTCCCCTCTGCTGGAAACCTCTCTGTCTGCTCTGCACTGGAGCCTGGGCATACTGCTGCTGGAATGCCTGGGCCTGAGGCAACAATGGCCTTGGGTACTGCTGCTGCTGCATGGGTGCTGGTCCCCTAACCGATGGACTGGTTAGGTTGGAAGAGGAAGAACTACCCCTATTCGTGCTGGCTCCTATCTTGTGATCTGCCGCTCACAAGCTAGGCACAATCCTTGTGCCCTACGATAATCTGCCACTACATGGCCTGGCTTCCCACAATGAGAACATCCTATCGCAGAAGTCTGCTTCTGCTTCTGCTGCTGCGGGTATGTCGGGGTCGAATGCTGAACCGACGTTACTGAGGCCGCCCGCCTCGGAGTTCCAATGGTCAAACTTCTAGCTGCCGGGGCTGGAGCTGATGATTGGTGCATCTGACTGTGGGACCGCTTCCTGCCTCCGGTCCTATCCACGATCCGCTGGGAGGTGTACTCATGCCTCCTAGCTGCCCTCAATACTGCATCAAATGTCTGGTGCTCGAACTGCTCGACTGCCAACAAGATCTCCAAATGCAGTCCCTGCTGGAACCGCTGGGCCCTATCAAACTCGGTCGCCACCAAGGTGGGGGCAAACCTACTGAGTCTAGAAAACTCAGATGCATAACTGTCGACTGTTCTATCTCCTTGCTTCAGGTTGGTAAATCTGGTCTGCAGGTCGTACCGAGCCACAGCATCGAAATACTTCGTCTGGAATCTCTCTCTAAATACTGCCCAAGCAATGGGTGCCACTAATCCCATGGCTTGTGCTGCCCACCAACTGCGAGCTAAGTCCAACAACTGCAGGAGTACCACCGCTACCTTCTCATTCTCAGGTGTCCTAGCTGCTTCCAGAACCACCTCGGTATCCTGAAGCCAAGCGTCCGCGGCAATCGCATCTTCACTGCCGTCGAAGAATGGAGGGTTCATGCACTTGAAGCTGTTGGCCGCGCTGTTCCCTGGATGACCGCCTCTGGTCAAAGCATCTGCCACAGTCTGGCACAAGGCGTCTCCTCTGCGATCTTGAGAAGTTATCAAGGCCCTGATGAGACCTACCAAAGTGCCATCATCCGGCTCGGCAGGCTGAACGGGCTGAACTGGGGGCTCTCCTCCAGTAGGCACAACCCTGGAGGCTACTCCGGAGTGCTGAGCTTGATCTCTGGTTGCTGGTCGACGGGAGGTGCTCCACCTTGCTGATCGGCGGGGTCAGGTACAGTACCGCTGAAGAAGACGACACAAGGAAACAATAAGGAAGGACCAGAACAGATCAACGATACAAGCATGTGATCAAGTCAAGATTCCAGAGATTCAGAGGATATGAACGAAGATCAAGAACGAGTACTGATTGAGATATCTATCGGTAAACCCTCACATTTCTTGATTGATAAGACCTGCATGGGCCACCACTTAAACCATGTCACGCCCCAGAACCAGAATACTGGAGAGCGGGGCGAACATAGCCAGCTACGTATATTGAAATGAAGTCCATCTCGCTATACGGTCACGGCTGTCTAGATATAGGGTTTACTACAAGCCAACAGTCTCTTAAGGTCAAGCCTACTGTCTCAATCTCAAACAAATAATATAATCACAAGATGTTTGACCACCAAATATACAATAAAAAGCGTCCCAAATATTACATATCAGCTGATCATGAAGCTAGTCGTACAAAATGCTAGGACTAGCAAGAGTTAAGTCATACATGATCAACCCTAGGATTTGTCAATCATGTTTACAGCCCGTAGGCAGACAGTAAGTAAAAGTGCATCGAGCTAACAGGTGCTCGTCGGCTAAACGCCTCAAAAGAATAATTTTACAATAGAGTGAGCGAAACAAAATAGAAAACCCACTCGTAGCCCGGGTTCCTTCTAGTCGCCACCATCGGGCTGGAGGTTCGGTAGATCCTCGGGTGCTGCTCCGAAATCTGGCCACACAAAACCAGCTGGGTCAAACCCCAGAAAGAGCAAGACCACAAAGGAGGCCACGAAATAAGAACAAAACCAGCATATCAGAACATAAGAAAATGAAAGAAAGTACAAGTAATAAAGTACAGCAGGACAATAAACGACTAGGGATGGAACCATTTCGGGAGCCAGATTACAACCCGTAAACCAAACAAGGACCGGGTTGTAACCCTTCGCCTGAATAGCTTCTGTCTCTACCCATTTATTGTTAAGATAAGTAAAACAATCATGTTCAGGAGGACCAGGTACTGGGACTACAAGACTTAGACAGGGCTAGGCATCATCCATTCACAAGCGGCCACGCAATTACTACGGCTTACTACTTTAACTAACTAGGGTTGTCACAAGCCTAATTACTAACAAGATGCAAGTGAGAATTTCCCAGTCCCAAGCCCTGCAGACCATCCAGTTATCCTTCTGCGAGTTGAGAGTATGGTTGGGTACATCGCCCCGGAGACGATATACCTTAGGTGACTTAGAGGTGCAACACATGACAGTACGCTGGAAATATGCTCTACTCGTCGGCAAGCTACAAGTCCAATTAAGAGCGCCCAGATAACAAGATTGCCTGTGACTGGAAATTCTCCATGAACTATAGTTAGATCTAGTCATTAGCCTAATCCATGTTCAGTACGAATCCCT
The DNA here is from genome assembly GCA_029216955.1 of Iris pallida. Lineage (NCBI taxonomy): Eukaryota > Viridiplantae > Streptophyta > Magnoliopsida > Asparagales > Iridaceae > Iris > Iris pallida. The sequence goes on along the minus strand of JANAVB010029815.1, from coordinate 7,296,400 downwards.
GACTGTAGGAAACCAGAGTCACGTCCTAGACATGATGCAAGACAAGACAAGTGGATTGCACAAGCAAGCAAGCAGGAACACCCACGGTGTCAAGTTGATTATACGAGTCAAGTTAGCTGTCGCAACAGCATCAAGTCAAGTCAAGTTACAAGTTACAAGTCAAGTCAAGAGTGCGCTGCCACGGGCCACTATCAAGTTATCAAGATAAATCATGTCAGGGTACTTGTCAGGAGTGCGCCACGACGGGCCACTATCATGTCAGGTTGGTCATGTCAGGAGTGCACCACTACGGGTTACTATCGTGTTATGCTAGTTTCTTGCCATACCATGCCATGTACAATAGTCATTCCAAACATATTAAGTAAAATCAAGTTCATAACAAAAGGCGTAAGGATATAAAATGGGCGTAAAATATCTAATAAAATATCAATATAGGACTATAGAAGAGCCAAGCTAAGAGAAATAAAACCAAAACTCCAAGAGCCAATGGATTGCGCAAGGGGTCAGGGGGTTGGATTGCGCAGGTGTCAGCTGCGCAGGGTGCCAAGTGCGCAGGGGCACAGGGCGCAGGGGCAGATGGCGCATGAGTCAGATTGCGCATGAAATAGACTGCGCAGGAGTGAACTGCGCAGGGGTGGATTACGCAGCAGATAGATTATGCTGGATCAGGTTGCGCAGGAATGGGTGGCGCATGGATGGATTGCGCAGAAGTGGATTGCGCAAGAGCCATGCGCGCAAGGGGAAAGGGAACGCTGGGCTAAGAAGCGCCAGCGCAGTTCAGCTCAGCGCAATGCGCTGGCCGAGGGGATGCACAGTTCACCAAAGGGTGAGCTGCGCAATCGGCCTTGCGCTAAAGAGCGCAGGCCGAGAGGTCTGCTCCTCCAACCCGAGAAGAACTCCAAGAACTCTAAAACTTCAATTCTTCATATCTTTGTCAATCAAAGCCAAATCTAGATTTTCAAAGGTCTAACTTGAGTAAAATTGAATTCTCTTCCACATGGAAGCATCAAAACCCACAAAAATCCAACCAAAATAGATCAAAATCATGTAAATCCAAAATAGTTAAAACCTAGATCTAGAACAATGGAGACTCCAAATCACAAAATGTCAAGTACTAATGTTTATCTTCATGGCCTAATCTAGCTAATGGACAAATAAAATAGGGTTCTCATGTGGTGGCAAGGTGCACTTGCCTATGGTGTTGGTGAGTTATGTAGAGGAAGGAAGAAGAAGGAGATGGAGAAGTTAATGGAAATAAAGAGGAGAGAGAAAAATTAGGTGGGATTAATAGAGAGGGTGGGTTGTGGTGGAATGAGGGTTGAACATAGGCTAAGGTGTTCCATGCATATTAACCAAACTAAACCAAACCAAACTAAACCAATTCTCCTCCACAAAAAAACCAAGTCATGCCAAAACCTTTTACGAGAAAACCAAAATCTGCAAGTCAAGCCAATTACAAGTACATGCCAAAATCCGAGAAAGTAAATACAGGTCTAAAATATGCAAGCTTGACAAAATACGCATTCAGAATATGGGTGTTACAACTTCGACCTTTGGACCATTATCACCGATGGTTACAAAAAGCCCCAGGATAGTTGTCAATGGAGATCTCGTCGAGAAACCCAACGACAAATATTCTGACGAAGAAAAGAAACAGGCGAGTCTAGATGCTAGAGCTATTAATGCTCTCTTTTGTGTAATAGACATGAATGAATTTAATAACGTCTCGACATGCACCACCTCGCACGAAGTATGGATGCTTCTAGAAGTAACGCATGAAGGAACCACTCAAGTTAAGGAATCGAAAATCAGTCGTCTCACACAAGAATACGAGGCGTTCAAGATGAAGCCTAATGAGACGATCACCCAAATGTTTACAAGGTTCCTTGACGTAATCAACCCTCTGTCATCTCTTGGCAAATAATATACAAATCATGAGAAGATCTGCAAGTTACTTAGGGGGCTACCGAAGATTTGGAACCCTAAGGTAACAACTATCATAGAAGGCAATGATCTCACCACAATGTCTATGGAAACTTTGATGGAAAAGCTGATGACCCACGAGCTTGACCTCAAAGACTTCGACGAACCTGCTCCAAAGGCAAAAAAATTGCCCTAAAAGCTCATCGTCGAAGGGCTGATCCTGAAGAGACTGACGACGACAAATCTGATGGTGATGATCAAGCTCTTCTAGTCCGCAACTTCAAGAAGTTCCTTCGCTTCAATCGAAGAAAGAAGGAACAATAAGAAGACGACGAGGAAGAACCAATGTGCTATGGCTGCAAAAAGATTGGACACGTTCGAAAGGACTGTCCCTTCGCAAAGAAAGGCAACAAATATGAGAAGTCCTACAAGAAGCCTTCTTCAAGAAAGTATGCCAACACTAGTATTTGGTACGAAAGCGAAGCAAGTGACTCCGAGGAAGAAAATGACTCTCCTCAAGACACCGCCAATGTCTGCCTAATGGCAACATCTGAGAAGGTATCCAACGAAACTGTCGATGACTTTACATTTGATGAACTTGGCGATGCTTTTAATGATTTACTAAATGACCACAAGAAAGTCATTAGTAAATATAAGCATACCAAGGAGAAAATCAAAGGATATGAAATAGATATTCAAAAACTATCTTCCTTACGAAGAAGCACCGGACGCCACTACGAACGACGACAACACCCAGCCGGAGGGGTTGGGCTCAGGAGCGGGAGACGCCCGTAGAACACCTCCAGAGAGCTCCAGCAGCAACATAATTACGTATATTTCATATGTATATATATATATATATATATATATATATATATATATCATATATGATAACTTAGGGAGGCGCCATTGTCTATTTAACTCAAAGCATGTTGAAATCAAACAGAGCAACAATATTAAATCCAAAAGCCTCTAAATACTCTTCAGTGGTTTTACCTTCCCTTCCCCTATAGTACCAAGAGTATAAAATTACATATAAGCAGTATCTTGACTAGCAAGCAATTCAAGCACACTAAAGGAAGATGGGAACTCAGTTGATTTACATTGCTTCTGAGTGGTACTTGTTTAGATCAGCATCAAGATCTGTAATAGAAACAGGCTCACTGTGGCCTCTACCTCGTCCACGCCCTCTCCCCCTTCCACCGCCATCACCCTTTGATAAGCTACTAGTACCTCCACCCCTTCCTAGGAAGCTTCTAGAAACACTATTGGGATTTCCAAAGTTCTCATTTGAAGCTCGAGGAACAACATGGGGTGTGGAGATGTTTGTTCCTACAATCTCTATTTTGATCGGCTTCTATCAAGCTGGACATTGTTGTATCTCTTCACAGCTTCTATAGCATCAGCTCTCCTTGAGAAGACGACCTCCGCCATTCCCTTTGATCTTCTACTTCTATCATAGTGAACTATGTGCCGTTTCAGATCACCAACATCCGAAAAAAGTTCCTTGACGTCCTCATTGGAGAATCCGTACTCGAGATTTGAGATGTAGAGCTTGGTGCGGTCTCGATCCCCACCGACCCGCCCGTCCCTCCCCGGCACGGCGTAGGCCAACGCCGCCACCTGGTCTGCATGTTAAGAGAGATCATGCGGCCTAAGTGGTCGGGAGTTCGAGCCTCAGTGGAGGCAAATTTGCCACAATTACCCATCACTTTAAATATATATACATATATTTAGACACATATACACATACAAGAAATTAGCCGCTACTGAATTGGCCCACATAGCAGCAAGGACGTATAGGTCTGGGCGGACTCCCAGGAAGCGGGCATCAACTCGCAGCAGATGGCGAACAGGATACGCAACAACGAACGAGAGAATGGACAATGTATACATCATTTGGATGCCTGGAGTCCCTCGCAAAATGCAACTGAGTTTGTATAAACTCGCTCTTAATCGTCTGCTTACAAAAGATCGGCTTCGACGTTTCGGCGTTCAGATAGAAGACCCCTTGTGTCCGCTATGTCAACAGTGATGGAGGCCATAGGACACATGTTGTTTAACTGCACCATGTCTAAAGACATCTGGCACTCACAATCAGCCAAACTGGGGGTGTCGGCTACTAATGTGACAGAAGTAGAAGATGAAATACAGAGTCTGCAAGATTGGAGAGGAAACGGCAGTGGGAGAGGTCCAAACTGGTTCAAGGAGTTGTGTGCGAGATTAGCTTTGGTTGCATGGCACATATGGAGGGAACGAAATAACAGGGTGTTTCATGATACAAAGATGAATCTAGTGGGCATTATACACAACATTGATTACGATGTGAAGGGCATGAGATTAATTGTTGATCCCTCATGATGGCTGTCATATATTTTTCCTTTTCATTATAATACAATTACCTGGTTCCATATATATATATATATTTTTTTCTGTCATATATATATATATATATATATTATATATAATATATATATATATATGCAATTACCTGGTTCCATATATATATATATATATATATATATATATATATATATATATATATATATATATATATATATATATATATATATAATATATATATATATATTTTTATATATATATAATATATATATATATATATTTATATATATTAATATATTATATATTTCCATATAATATAATAATATATATATTTTTCCATATAATATATATATATATATATATATATATATATATTTAATATAATATAATATATATAATATATTAATTAAAATATATATATATATATATATATATATATATATATATAATATATATATATATATATATTAAAAATATTTTTATATATATATATATATTTTTTAATATATATATTTTATATATATATATATACACACACTGTAACACCCAGTTTTCCAGATGAGGGTATTTTTGAAATTTTGTAATTATAATTATTATTTAGTGATAATTTTTCACATTATGATTTTTGGTGATTTTTAATAATTTTTAAAATATTTAAAAACTGCTTTAAGTCATGACTTGTGATTTTTGTGCTGCTAGTGAAACCCTAGTGACTGCATGACCTAGAGACTAACCAATTCATTAGGATGATTTAATTATCATTTTTAGCCTAGTAGTAATTTGGTCATTTTGACTTATTTGAATTATTTAATGATTTAATGAATTGGTGAATTCTAGTTTGACTTTGACTTGTGAGACCTAGTGGACTAGCCTAAAACATAACCCTAGCTATGGTAACCCTAGTATAACTTGAGTTAGCCTATTTTAGTCATTAGAGAATAGTTTTAGAATGAGGGGATTTGTTTAGTGAATTTAAGTCATGGCTTGTGATTTCATGAAATGACTTATGGCTTAACGATTTGATTGATCATGACTTAAGCCCATGGGCCATTTAGTGAACCCTATCCCTAATTATTGAGCTAGTGACCAGCCACATAGGGATCCCCACCCTATATAAACACTTATTCATTAGGGCTTGCCTCATTTTTATCATTCCAACACTTGGAGAAAGAAAGGTATTTTTCCCCTTCCAAAAATTTCCATTTTCTTCATTTGATCTCCTTTTTCATCCTAGTCTTTTGCATTAGGTTCTAATTTCTATATATTTATTATTTCTGGAGGTTAACTCAGTTTTGGTTCATTGGAGCTTTGGAGTTAGTATTTGGAATCCTTCTATTGGGGCTTTCTTGGAGGATTGACACACATAGGTAACCACCCTCAAATTGTGATTTAATCCTATTTTTATTGCATGATGGCTTAGGAATATGTGTCCCCTAGCTACTGTAGAATTTTTTTGTCATTTGCATTAGGTTTCGTGTCCGTATCGGACACGTATCGAACCTATAGGCTAGGTGTTCGACGAAATGCCCGAACCGATTCAATCTGCAAATTTTGCAAATGTATTTGAATAGAATCCTAGATCTAGGGTTTGCTTATTAATTTGTGTTTTCTTCCTGATTTTAGAGTCGTGTTGTGTCCACACGAGGACACGAACACGCTGTCCGTGCACTGTGCACTGTGTCCTGCATCACGGGGTCTATAACTCCCGACACAGGACGTGGACACGCCATTTTTGGCAAGGGCTTGGGGCATCATCTGCCCCATCCTCCCAAAAGATGGAGCACGTGGTTGCGAGTGCGAGAAGAAATCCTCCTCGCACTGGCCGCACTGGCCGCGCGCGTGCGCTGTGCACGCGTGGGATTTGGCCACTGACACGGCCCTATAAGTCAGACACGACCCGACCCCGACACAATACAGGACCATAGACACCTAGCACTACCCTAGGCGGATACGTGGGCACGAGCACGAGTCGTGTCGTGCCCTGTGTCGTGTCCTAGAGTGACACACACGCGTGCACGACACTTCTTGAACACGGTTTTGTGTCTGTGTACGTGTGGTCGTTTGGACACGTTTGTGTCCACTTGGTTGGACACAAAGACCCCCTGTGATATGAACACGTGTTCTAGATTAATTACCAACCATTAATTTAGACTGTTAATACGATTTGGTTCAAAATTCATTTTCCTCCTTGCACGGATACGCGACTCCAGTTTTAGAATTTCTAAAAAATTCATTCCCTGTTTAACTGTTTTAAATTGATGTTTAATTCGTATTGATTCCTACATATAATAGATGCTGCTAGTGGGTTTTATGTTAGATTTGTTTTTTTTCTCCTTGTATGGATTTTTGATTTATGGATGGACTGAAAAGGGAGGGACTGATACACAGTCCTGGGATTGGAGTTCTAAACTTCATGTTTTCCTTAACTGATTTTGAGTTTAATTGCCAAGGTTAAATTCATTTACTTTATGATTTGTTCACTGTAGGTTGTTAATGTCAGTTGTGTTAGTAATGGGATGTTTACATGTTGGTTTGGGTTTCGAAAATTAGGCTTGGAATGGTTTTCAAACTGCCATTAACCTGAGACCAAATTCCTGAGATTTCAATACTATTACACATCCAAACTGAGATATTACACTCTCTCTATTTGACACAATTGTAAATACCTGAGTTCCATTTCACAAAACTGTCATTGCTCTTCCTGAAAAAAAAACTCTATAATCCTGAGATTAACACTGAACATTCCTGAGTTGTTGTTTTTTTACTGTCATTGACACTCACCTATAACTGAGAACCTACTTGATACTCCCCTCACTGTTTTGAATGGACACAACCATCACTGAATTGTCCTGCCACCAGCTGTTATTCCATGTTTTCCAATTCCTATTGACACTCTATTTAACTATGGCTATGTGACACATTATACACATCATTGATTTTATCACACACACTCTTGTTTTCAGGATACACACACTAAATTTCCATTCACTCATGTTCACTCATCACATCTACACAACTGTCATTGACACACTCTCTATTTGATTCACTGTCACTATGTACACCATTGACACATTTGCATTATTCCAATTTCCCTAACCTGTCACACTGAACTGTTAAGACTTGAAACATGTACACACACCACTCTACAAAAAACTGAATCCTTGAGACTTAATCTCAGTTTTCCTGAGAAATTTAGGAATGTTCATGTATATTTTTTAGTCCTTATAACACACACACACCCTGTTACAAACCCTCACACACATGGTTACCCCCTTCACTATGACACTAAGCTATTTCCTATGGAATACATGTGACACTCTTCATTAACCTATTGCTGTCCCTAACCTAAGCTCATCCCTATAACACACACACACATAACTTCTCACATGTGCACACCCTAAACCTAATACACCCTGTTGTTATCCCATTGATACCTATTAACTATAGCTCTATATATGCATGGACACACATGCCATTACCCCTCCTCTCTATATCACTCTATGTATGTATATATATCTATATGCTTGATAATAATGTGGTGAATAAGTGTGATATTATATTAATGTAATGTATATACAATATGTGTTATTAGCCTATGGCTCCTATAGGTATAAGCCTATAGTGAATATGTGCATGTTACATAGAAATTGTGTGTGGTTGGCTTGTATGGCCTAGATATGGTGTGTGCTTGCTAGTCTAGACTTGGTTAGGCCTAGTGAGACTTGACTAGACTAGGATTGACCTAGTTTGACTAGTATAGCTGACTTGGGTTGACCCAGAGTTGACCAAGTTTGACTTTGACCTAGATTAACCTAGAAATCATGTAGATTGCATCGTAGACTTCACTTACCTTATTTTAAACATATTATAACCCTATTATTCTGTTTAGGACATTGTGACTCTGTTGCAGACATCTGACATTATACTACTCTTTTCAGAGTATCAGGCGAGTACATTCTCTAATAGTTCTTCCATTTACTTATCGTTTACTATATTTCAATTGTAGCTAGTTCTATCTGATTCTCTGTTTCAAACACAATTTGATATTGCTGGATCCATTTCATGCGACACTCACTTATTTATGTCTGGCCTCTATTTCTGGAACTACCTACTGGAACCACCCTGGAATCATTTACTGGAACCATTCGTGTACTGGCTGGATTTTATCTATTTTTGTGTCAGATTATGGATTCACTTGTACTTACTGGGCGGGAAAATATTGGAATAGGCATGTGACATACCCAAATACTGGAACCACTCCTTTGGAATTATACTGGAACGATAGCCATCCCACACTTGGCCTAGTGTGCGGTGTGCCGTATTACCTACAGCCGTTAACATGTCGATCCCGATATTTTAAAACACACTGTTTGAGTATAGGCTGGACTCACCCTGGAACCTTTGATCACCGACTGGACTCACCTCATACCGGACCCATCTTGTACTGGAACCACCTGGTATCAGATTCATGTTGTCTAGATTTACTTGGGTTTTGTACTTGTTTTCATTTACATTCTGGACTTATATCATGTTGCTCTAGTTCAGCTAGTTTCTATTTACTGTCTTTATTGCTATGATTCTTCTCTTGTTTTTACTTACCTTACTTTTCTTGTATCTTAACTGTTTCTCTATACTGTCACCTGTATACAAACTACCATGTTTCATCAATTAACTACTTATAACTGCTTTATAGTTCTCTGTCATTTAATTGGGATTTCTTGATAAGTTATACTCGTTCCTGTCCTGAATGGACCTGTTGAAATTTTACAGATGATTGCCCTGAGGATATTTGCCCTACTCATTATGGACCTGACGAAGATTAGCTACCTTTGGCCCCGACACTCAGGAGTGATCGGGATTTAGTTTAGTAGACATGCATCTGTTTTCATGTAGAGCTTGTTGTATAGAATTGAGACTTGAGGTGTATTTGAGATTGTTTGAGATTGTTGTTATTATTTCAGTAGTTATTGTTGTCTTCAATTTCTTAGTTATATTTCGGTGCTATCTTATCGTGCTTAGACTGTGATTGAATTACACCATATCTTATACTTGTCCTCCCTTCAGAGTTGATCTTGATGAGTATATTATATACTGCATGAGTTGATGGTTAGTTAGAGAATTAGAACAGCGTTCTACCACCGACACTGCAGCGTAGGCTGGGCGTTGTTACGTACTCGTACCCTCACAGTGGGTGCGGGTTGTGACATACACTGCTATTTTGGTAAACGTTCGAATAGAGAGAGAGAAAAGAGAGAGAGAGGAGGAGGTATCGGGATCCTCGAACGTTTACCAAAATAGCAGTGTATATATATATATATTATATATATATAATATATATATATATATATATATATATATAGAGAGAGAGAGAGAGAGACAGGAGGAGGTATCGGGATCCTCGAACGTTTACCAAAATAGCAGTCGTTGGATTGATCTTTTACTGTTAAATCTTGCAAAAATTTGGGTAGTTTAAGGATTTAATTAAACATTAAAAAATATTCGTTTTCTTTCTCTTTTTGTGTGAGAACAACAAGGAAAACCTAACTTCCAAAGCAAGTTTTATCCCTTCCCTGGTCTAATTTTTAGGTAAACTTTAGGAGAAACTTTCTTATGATGTTTAGTATTTTTTTTACTATATTTTAAAGAATTTTTGCATTTTCTAAATATCTGCTAAGTAGACGATGTCCTATAATTGAATCATTCAACTCGTTCATGTTACAACTTGAAACCCATTTTATCTAAATCGATACCAGTAAACTTTTTGCTATCCTAGACCTCATCTCGTTTATAGGACAATTTTTGAAAATTATTATTATTACTAATTATTAAAAATCCAGAGATAGATATTGTGTTTGGATTAAATTTTGCCAAAACTGTGCTATTTCGATCGTATCTTATGCAAACGAACCCGTTTTGTGATTTGGAGCATACCCACGTGCCGACATCATCTCATCGGAATACACAATAATGGCTTGTCAATCCACATATTTGGGATAAAAATTTTGACCTAATTTTGTGTCTCAATTTATATATCGTTATAAATCCTAAACTAGCAAACTATTGAGTTCGGATTGTTGATTTATGAACCCTATGTAATACCTTAGCATATCTAGTATAGGTTGTGCCTATAACCCTAGTTAGTTAGGTAACTTTAGGGTAAGTAAATTGGAATGGTAATTATAAGTTTAGTATCCAAATTGTATCTAACCTAGTTCATATTTTCTTTGTGATGGAATTATGGGTAAGTGTGGTGCTTGTGATTGTGTGGGATAGCTAGAGGGACTTGTTTGGATTAACTAGTTAGTAACAATTTGTTTTCCATCAGGAGATATAGGCAAGTATTACAATGACCCTTTTGACACATGTAAATATGTTTTATACTTTATTTTCTTTCCATGGTCATACTTGTTCTATGATACTTTTGAATTGTGCTTGATAGCTAGGTTGACACAAAATCACAGTCAACCAAATATTGATAAAATTGAAAATATGATACTTGTCATAATTCAATATGACACATCAAGACAGAACTCGTGCAAGACGGACGTCGGCTCTATCCTGCAGCGTATTCAGTTTTTGAGTCTGTATTTTTACTTTTATTGAGTCTAGATAAATGTAAACTGAGTCGCACTGAGTAGTTTGGGCCTATACCTATCTCCAAACCACAAACCAAAAGCTCCACCAAACCAAACTAGCCCATATAGTCCATTTTAGCAATTCTGTCTCCTGGAGACAGAGTTTGGGCCGAACTCTGCCTCCACAGAATTCGGTCCGAATTCTGCTCCCTAAATTACAGGACCCTAATTTTTAGGGTTTGCTGTATGCTACTTGTCCAACGGCCAAAAATTTGAATTCTTGACACAGAATTCTGGCCGAATTCTGCTTACCCAGAACCCTATAAATAGACCTTGAATTCTCTCATTTTCTTTCATCCAATCTTCTCTTCTCTCTAAAGCCTTATACAAGCCTTAACCTTCTCATCAACTTGCCACAAGCTCCCTAAGCCTCAAAGTGCTCAGTGCTCTTCAGTTAGGAGTTTGTGCAAGAGTTAAAAAAGTCACTTGAAAATTCCAAGCTTCGCCACTGCGATCTCTGTAAGAAGTTGACGTGCTCTTCTGAAGAAAAAGCACGGGGTGTAACTATTATTTCATAAATAGTAGATTTAATCCTGAGCTAGAGTTCTTAGGCCTGGACTAGTCCTCCACGAGGAAACTAGGTTAAAATCGGCTGTATTTGCGTATGCTTCTTGCTCTTTATAATTTCTGTATTTACTCTGATTATTTACTGTTGGTGAAAGAGTTTAATTTTTAATTGGCTATTATTGTCATAAACTATATTCACCCTCCTCTAGAGTTGCCTACTTATTCTTCAATTGGTATCAGAGCTCTGTTCTCTCAACAAGGACTAATATCCTAGACTGATCCATGGCAACCACACAACCTATGTTTTTCAATCATGGTGAAGGACAGTCCACTCATAGGCCACCCCTATTCGATGGAACAAACTACACCTATTGGAAAACAAGGATGAGTTTCTATCTCAAGTCTCTAGACTTCGACCTGTGGACCATTGTCACCGATGGTTGCAAAAAGCCCGCCAGGATAGTTGTCAATGGTGATCTCGTCGAGAAATCCAACGACAAATATTCTGACGAAAAAAAGAAACATGCGAGTCTAGATGCTAGAGCTATTAATGCTTTATTTTGTGTAATAGACAGGAATGAGTTTAACAGGGTCTCGACATGCACCACCTCGCACGAAGTATGGAAACTTCTAGAAGTGACGCATGAAGGAACCACCCAAGTCAAGGAGTCAAAAATCAGTCGTCTCACTCAAGAATATGAGGCGTTCAAGATGAAGCCTAATGAGACGATCATACAAATGTTTACAAGATTCCTTGACGTCATCAACCCTTTGTCATCTCTCGACAAACAATATACAAATCATGAGAAGATCCGTAAGTTACTTAGGGGGCTACCGAAGATTTGGAACCCTAAGGTAACAGCTATCATAGAAGGCAATGATCTCACGACAATGTCTATGGAGACTTTGATGGGAAAGCTGATGACCTACGAGCTTGACCTCAAATACTTCGACGAACCTGCACCAAAGGCAAAAGAGATTGCCCTAAAAACTCATCGTCGAAGGGCTGATCCTGAGAAGACTGATAACGACAATTCTGAAGGTGATGATCAAGCTCTTCTAGTCCGCATCTTCAAGAAGTTCCTTCGTTTTAATCGAAGAAAGAAGGAACAACAAGAAGACGAGGAAGAACTAACGTGCTACGGTTGTAAGAATACGGGACACGTCCGAAAAGACTGTCCATTCGCAAAGAAAGGCAACCGATATGAGAAGCCCTATAAGAAGTCCTCTTCAAGAAAATATGCTAACACTAGTATTTGGCATGAAAGCGAAGCAAGTGATTCCGAGGAAGAAAATGACTCTCCTCAAGACACTGCTAATGTCTGCCTAATGGTAACATCCGATAAGGTAACTAGCGAAACTCTCGATGACTTTACTTTTGATGAACTTGGCGATGCGTTTAATGATTTACTAATGACCACAAGAAAGTCATTAGTAAATATAAGCATGCCAAGGAGAAGATCAAAATCTATGAAATAGAGATTCAAAAACTTTCTCCTTGCTTAATAATGTTAGAGATACTCCACCCACGGAAGTCACTAATGAGGTGTCAATGCTTAAGTTAAGCCTACATGATACCGAAGCACTTATTGAAAAGCGAACACGTGAGATCACAGCACTCAACACTGAGCTTGCTGAAGAAAAGAATAACACAAGATCTCTATTGCTAAAATTGATGGTTTAAATGTTAAGTGTAATGATCTACATGCTACCTCTAAGAAATTAGAGATTAGATTGGGAAAAAGTGCACTCAACCTCAAACCCAATCACAAAAGACACACACAAAACACAAGACTACTCAAAATAGTAAAACACGTTATCCACATGCAGCACGTAAACATGCTTACAAGCACATGTACTCTCATACAACACACGAACCACATGCACAAAGACATTATTCTCATAACTATCACTCTGATGTTGCACATAGTCACTATTCTGCTAACCATCACCATGCTACACATAGACATAACCATAGTCAATATCCTGCTAACTATCACCATGTTGCACGTAGATATAATAATCATCCTGCTACTACATATAGTCACTATCCTACGGTTCCATACAACTATCACCATGCTGCATATAGACATCGCCATGCTCCCAACACTAATAGACATGCTACTTGCACTTACTGTGGATTACATGGTCATATCTCACCACAGTGTAGAATTAGGAAATTAGTGGACATCAATCTATATGCATGGGTACCGAAGACTAACATTTCAGGACCCACAAGAACTTGGGTACCAAAGGTCACATCTACTCGTCATGTAGGTGGACCTTCCTCCCTCAACTAAGAGCAAGTGGATTCTCGATAATGGATGCTCGCAACATATGACGGGAGACACAAATCTTTTGCATCACTATCGATGAAGAGGCAAGGGTACGTATCCTTCGGTAACAACTTAAAGGGATACATTATAGGTAATGGTACTATTGGTCATCCTCCTTCTCCTGTAATAAAGGATGTCTGCCTAGTGACCGAATTAAAGCATAACCTGCTCAACATAAGTCACCTTGCTGATCATGGATATGATATTAACTTTGGACAAAATAAATACGATATTTATGATAGGTCAACGGGGAGACATCGCTTTTGAAGGGATAAGAGAGGATAACATTTACATTTTCTATCTATATAGAGATACTAACAGTGCAGGAAGGTGCCTCTACGCCCACAAGGATGAGAGATTACTGTGGCACCAGCGTCTTGGTCACGCCAATATGGATACTATATCCAGGCTACCGACAAAGAAGCTAGTAAGAGGCTTGCCCGACATCACATTCAAAAAGGACACGTATGTGCCGAATGTGAGCTGAATAAGGCAACCAAGTCTTTTTTCATTCAATAAACACTGTAAGTACTACTAGACCCTTGTAATTACTTCACATGGACTTATTTGGTCCTAGTAGAGTAGCCAGTCTTGGTGGAAAACTCTACGCTTTTGTTATAGTAGATAATTTTTCTAGATTTACTTGGGTTTTCTTTCTTTCAAACAAAAGCGATGCAATTTTTGTTTTCAAAATTTTTTCTAAAAGGTTCAAAACGAAAAAGGCTACATGATTACTCGAATCCGAAGTGATCATGGAGGCGAATTCGAAAATGCTGATTTTGAAAAGTTTTGTGACTCAAATGGTTTTGATCATGAGTTTTCTTGTCCTAGAACTCCTCAACAAAATGGTGTTGTGGAGCGGAAGAATAGGACTCTTAGCGATATGGCTAGAGTCATGTTGAATAAACTTTCACTTCCAAAATATTTTTGGGCTGAAGCTGTCAGTACAGCATGCCATATTTTAAATAGGGTGCTTATTCGACCTATTACGAAGAAAACACCCTTTGAGCTTTGGTTTGGTAGAACTCCAAATGTTTCATATTTTAGAGTGTTCGGTTGTCGTGTTTTATCCTTAACACCAAAGACAACTTAGGCAAATTTGATGCCAAAACTGACGATGGTATTTTTCTGGCTATGCTGCCAAGAGTAAGGGATATAGAGTGTTCAACAAACGCTCATTGATTATAGAAGAATCTACTAATGTGACTTTTGATGAGGATAATAGTGCAGCATCTACTCCTGACGATGATGTTGAGCCATCAACTTCTACGTCGATAAATACCACCCCTGAAACCAACTCTCTGGAGGGCTTGCCGAAGAAATTCGCATTCAAGCTGTCACATCCAGAAAACTTGGTAATATGTGAGGTATCACGGAGTAAGTACTCGATCATCGTTAAGAGACTCCATTGCTAGCACTGCCTTCATTTCACAAATTGAGCCTAAAACTGTTTTAGAAGCTTTTAATGATGAGTTTTGGATTTCAGCTATGCAAGAAGAACTCAACCAGTTCGAAAGAAGCCAGGTTTGGGAACTTGTCCCTAAACCAGCTAAATGAAGATGGTTCAGTCACTCGCAACAAAGCTCGTCTAGTAGCTCAAGGATACAACCAAGAGAAAGGTATCGACTACGATGAGACATATGCTCCTGTTGCAAGACTTGAATTCATTCGGATGCTTTGTGCCTTTGCAAACTTTCAGAATTTTAAACTTTTCCAAATGGATGTCAAAAGTGCTTTTCTGAATGGATTTATTAAGGAGAAATTTTTTGTAAAACAATCCCCTGGTTTTGAAAATCATAAATTTTCCGACCATGTTTTTAAACTCAAGAAAGCGCTATATGGCCTTAAATAAGCCCCTAGAGCTTGGTATGAACGCCTAAGCAATTCTTGCTAGATAAAGGTTTTTCAAAAGGCAAAATTGACACTACACTGTTTATCAAAAGTTTTTAAAATATTATTCTTTTAGTGCAAATTTATGTAGATGATATCATATTCGATTCTACTAATGAAAATCTTTGCCAAAATTTTGCTAAGTGTATGCAGAACGAATTTGAGATAAGCATGATGGGGGAGCTCACCTACTTCCTTGGACTGCAAGTCAAACAAACATTGCAAGGAACTTTCATCAGCCAGTCAAAATACACAAAGGATATGCTGAAGAAGTTTGATCTTGACAACGTCAAACCAATCGGCACCCCTATGGCCACAACGGCCAAGCTGGAACCTGATGAAAGCGACAAACCTGTTGACCAACGTAAGTATCGAGGTATGATTGGTAGTTTACTTTATTTAACTGCTAGTCGTCCCGATATCAAGTTTAGTGTTTGTCTGTGTGCTCGCTATCAAGCTAGTCCTAAGGAATCACACATGTCCGCCGTTAAGCGTATCTTTCGATACCTTAAGGGTACTGTTACAGTGGGATTATGGTATCCCAAATCTACATCCTTCGACCTTATTGGTTATTCGGATGCTGATTTTGCAGGATGCAAAGTCGACCGTAAAAGTACAAGCGGTACATGTCACTTATTAAGCAAGGCTCTAGTCTCTTGGTTTAGCAAGAAGCAAAATTTGTCGTACTATCCAACAACAGACAGCTGGTCGTTGTTGTGCACAAATTCTATAGATGAAGCAAACCCTTGCAGACTACAACCTATCCTTTATGCACATTCCTATATTCTGTGATAACACTGCTATCAACCTTACTAAGAACCCTATATGTCACTCACGCACGAAACACATTGAAATTCGTCACCACTTTTTGCGTGATCACCAGCAGAATGGCACTATAAATTTAGAATTTATTGACACTGATCATCAGCTGGCAGATTTCTTTACTAAACTACTATTCGAAGAGCGATTCAACTTTCTTTGTCATGAACTAGGAATTTTGGATGAAGTAGTTGTTCATTAAAAGTGACATGCGTAAATATAGATTATGTTTTGGCTCTCTATGATGAATTTGCTATGGGTACAAGCCGAAAGGGTCCTTCTGACAACAAGGCGTAAAAGCCTAAGCGACATGGTGCACTAGTCTTCGGACTACCGCTAGCTGGGATCCGGCCCCTGCAGCTACCCCATGGCAGTTTCACCATACTGAATTGTGTCATAACTCCTTGTTTATTACATGGTTTACTTCCATTTATAAACTTGTGAAATTCAAATTTTCGAATTTTTTTTTTGTTCATTTGATTCAGTTTCATTTTGTAATTTTTCCTACTTGGTTTCTTACTTTTGCATATTTAAATTTCCATCCTCATTTTTTTAACTAAGTATTTTTTTCAACTTCATTTCAGCCTGGTTTCTATTCTGGCCCCAGAACACAGAATTCGGGCCGAACTCTGCCTAACACAGAGTTCGGGCCGAATTCAGTCTGTTCATTCCAGAACAGCAGTCGGGCTCAGCCGCTGATCTGTGTTTGATCCAGTGGTCCATATTGCATCCGACCAATCGAACCCATATTCTTAAAACTGGGTTCTCCCTCTCTCCTCCTCCATTACCTTCTCCAAAACTCCTCCAAACCCTTCCTCTTCAAACCATAACCCTGGTTTTCTCCTTCTAGTGAGAATTTCTTCTCCAAATTCTAGGAGAAGGTCTCTTGCATCATTCTCTTCCATCCTCCATTATCTTTTTGAGGTATAATTTCTTTTCTCTCCATCTCAATTTTATATTTTACTTCCTTACTCATGTCACCTAGGTTGTTTAATAGAGGAAAAAGGCTTCGAACCGAGAGTGCTTCCTCTTCGAATCCTCCTCCTTGTGATGATCAACCTATTCACCAATTAATTCACCCTTTGTTCAATCCACCTCGTCCCATTGACCCCAACACATTTGATGATCGAATATTTGTATCATTGGAATCCTCAAACGAATGGTTCAATAATTTTCGATCACGTCCCGTGTGCAGGCTATCTTATAAACTTTACCATTTTTTCGTTATGACTCCTTATTTCATGATTTGTGTCTTGATGAACTAGTTACTACTAATTCACTTATCTATTTGAATGTAATTCAAATATTTTATTGTAATCTTACTCATGATGATACACGTTCATATTCTCGTGTTGCTGGAATTGACATATCCTTTGATGACTTTGATCTTACGAATATCTTGAAATTTCGGAGCCCAACTCATGGGAGAAACTTGTCGATGCTCGCAAGTTTCAATTCTCCGATGGGTCTTCCCTTGAATGCTTTAAGGACGATTTGTGTACCCCCAAACACACGTCCACGCAAGCTTCTTGCAAAATTTCTATACCCCAACTTCTGAGCTTCATCGTATTATCTTTTCTACGATCCTGCCCAAAGCGGGATCGACTGATGAGGTTTTATATTTTAAGATTTCTACTATGTATCACCTTCACTTCCATATCACGTTCAATCTTTCACGTACCATGATGGACTGGATGATCAATGCTAGGAAGAGGCCGAGATATTTGGTATATGCTCTCTATCTTCCTATAGTTTTTCATGCTTTTTATGTCCCTCCCAATGAGTGCCAATTCCTTCTAGCTCCTGTCTTCCTATCTAAGGCACAGGCTTCAGGCAGCTGTCGGTTCTCCTGCCGAGTCCGAGCACTCTGATGCTCAGGATGACGCACCTGCTCAAGGCAGCCTGCGCCCCCTCCTCCTGCTACTCTTGAGTCGATTCAGACTATGCTTCGCGATCGGTTCATGTTAGAGGATGATCGCTGGACCCAGCTCGACTATCGTACCACCCTGCAGATGAATGCCATCAGCAACTCACTGCATGACGTCCGGTACTCTATGTCTCAGCATCCTTCTATGCCTATTCCTATGGAGCGGGATCCTGCTCGCGATGGATACCGTATCGATGACCCTTGGTTATGTGCTATCTGGATCCGGATGGCTTTCGTGGATCCTCGTCGTTTGGATACTGATCCATCTGATGGTGCTGGACCTTCTCGAGCTCCATGATGGATGTGGTCTCCTACCTGCTGCTACTGCTGAGGATTATGTTTAGTTTTTTTATGCACAATGGACTTCTAGTTTATGTAGTTGCTTTTTATCTGTATTAGTTCACTCTATGTTCTGTGACTCTTGAGACACTTTATGCAGTTTATTATTACTTTGGTGTGCTTACCAGTTATTTTCATTTTCAAATTTTCTGGTTGGTTGTGTTTGATTAATGACAAAAGGGGAAGAATTATTTGATATTCGATATTCATATCATCATATAATATTGTCTATCTGTGCTTTCTATGTTTTGGGAAAGATTGTGTTTATCAGGAAAAAAAGAACATTGGCTTACAAAGACGCAATGTTTACGGGGGAGCTATTGCTAGCTATTTCTTCTATGCACTGATTACGGAGGAGCTACTACTTTTATAAATATGTCCAGGTATGAACATTGAATACAAATATTATTTTGTCAATTATCAATATGGGGGAGATTGTTGACACAAAATCACAGTCAACCAAATATTGATAAAATTGACAATATGATACTTGTCATAATTCAATAGGACACATCAAGACAGAACTCAGTGCAAGACGGACGTTGGCTCTATCCTGCAGCGTACTCAGTTTTTGAGTCTGTTTTTACTTTTATTGTGTCTAGATAAAGGTAAACTTAGTCGTACTGAGTAGTTTGGGCCTATACCTATCTCCAAACCACAAACCAAAAGCTCCACCAAATCAAACTAGCCCATATAGCCCATTTTAGCAATTCTGTCTCCTGGAGACAGAGTTCGGGCTGAACTTTGCCTCCACACAGAGTTTGGGCCGAATTCTGTCCCCTAAATTACAGGACCCTAATTTTTAGGGTTTGTTGTATGCTAGTTGTCCAACGGCCAAAAATTTGGATTCTTGACACAAAATTCTGGCCGAATTCTGCTTACCCAGAACCCTATAAATATACCTTGAATTCTCTCATTTTTCATCCAATCTTCTTTCTCTTCTCTCTAAAACCTTATACAAGCCTTAACCTTCTCATCTACTAGCCACAAGCTCCCTAAGCCTCAAAGTGCTTAGTGCTCTTCAGTTAGGAGTTTGTGCAAGAGTTAGAAAGTGGCTTGAAAAATTCCAAGCATCGTCACTGCGATCTCTGTAAGAAGTTGACGTGCTCTTCTGAAGAAAAGGCACGGAGTGTAACTACTATTTCACAAATAATGGATTTAATCCTGAGATAGAGTTCTCAGGCTTGGACTAGTCCTCCACGAGGAAATCAGGTTAAAATCGATTGTGTTTGCGTTGTAGGGCCTAAAAATCAAGTTACGCCATGAACCTACTAACCAGTGATCAAGTTGCGCCCCAAAACTCAGGTTGCGCCACTGATATGAAGCTCGGAGAATAAAGTGCGCCGCTAAACAGGTTGCCATATTTTAGACTGCGCCCAGTCTTATTGCGCCAATGTCTACGTGGCGTCTGACATTTAATAGCCATCATCACCTGACATCACTGACAACTGACACCATAGTGAACGAGGAAAATCTTTTCAAATCCTGCAAATTGTGTCGCTCGAGGAGAGTTGGTTGACATCTGTCCTGTACGCTTTGTAAGTTGCGCCTAGGCGCAATCCAGACAAAATCCTTAGTTGTGCCTAGGCACAATCTGAATGACTTCTGCTCAAAAGCTGCCACATGTCTAGGCGCAGCTCAAACAAGCGCAGTTTTACTCATTGACTAAAGTTCGCACAATCTGATAAAGTTGAGACAATTTTCATCTCTGAAGCAAGATGACGTGGTGCACATGCCACTAATCTCTCAAGACGTGTCTACTATCCTGTACACGACCATGCGCATCTCATTTATATGATGCCACGCATCTAAATACAGTTAGTATAGACTTATAATGAATGAAGTTGG
>JANAVB010029815.1:7245209-7275820 GCA_029216955.1 Iris pallida | reverse complement strand
GCGGAACCTGATGAAAGCGACAAACCTGTTGGACCAACGAAGTATCGAGGTATGATTGGTAGTTTACTTTATTTAACTGCTAGTCGTCCCGATATCAAGTTTAGTGTTTGTCTGTGTGCTCGCTATCAAGCTAGTCCTAAGGAATCACACATGTCCGCCGTTAAGCGTATCTTTCGATACCTTAAGGGTACTGTTACAGTGGGATTATGGTATCCCAAATCTACATCCTTCGACCTTATTGGTTATTCGGATGCTGATTTTGCAGGATGCAAAGTCGACCGTAAAAGTACAAGCGGTACATGTCACTTATTAAGCAAGGCTCTAGTCTCTTGGTTTAGCAAGAAGCAAAATTTGTCGTACTATCCACAACAGAAGCTGAATATATCACAGCTGGTCGTTGTTGTGCACAAATTCTATAGATGAAGCAAACCCTTGCAGACTACAACCTATCCTTTATGCACATTCCTATATTCTGTGATAACACTAGTGCTATCAACCTTACTAAGAACCCTATATGTCACTCACGCACGAAACACATTGAAATTCGTCACCACTTTTTGCGTGATCACCAGCAGAATGGCACTATAAATTTAGAATTTATTGACACTGATCATCAGCTGGCAGATTTCTTTACTAAACTACTATTCGAAGAGCGATTCAACTTTCTTTGTCATGAACTAGGAATTTTGGATGAAGTAGTTGTTCATTAAAAGTGACATGCGTAAATATAGATTATGTTTTGGCTCTCTATGATGAATTTGCTATGGGTACAAGCCGAAAGGGTCCTTCTGACAACAAGGCGTAAAAGCCTAAGCGACATGGTGCACTAGTCTTCGGACTACCGCTAGCTGGGATCCGGCCCCTGCTACCCCATGGCAGTTTCACCATACTGAATTGTGTCATAACTCCTTGTTTATTACATGGTTTACTTCCATTTATAAACTTGTGAAATTCAAATTTTCGAATTTTTTTTTTGTTCATTTGATTCAGTTTCATTTTGTAATTTTTCCTACTTGGTTTCTTACTTTTGCATATTTAAATTTCCATCCTCTCATTTTTTTAACTAAGTATTTTTTTTCAACTTCATTTCAGCCTGGTTTCTATTCTGGCCCCAGAACACAGAATTCGGGCCGAACTCTGCCTAACACAGAGTTCGGGCCGAATTCAGTCTGTTCATTCCAGAACAGCAGTCGGCTCAGCCGCTGATCTGTTTTGATCCAGTGGTCCATATTGCATCCGACCAATCGAACCCATATTCTTAAAACTGGGTTCTCCCTCTCTCTCTCCTCCATTACCTTCTCCAAAACTCCTCCAAACCCTTCCTCTTCAAACCATAACCCTGGTTTTCTCCTTCTAGTGAGAATTTCTTCTCCAAATTCTAGGAGAAGGTCTCTTGTCTCTTCTCTCCATCCCTCCATTATCTTTTTGAGGTATAATTTCTCTTTTCTCTCCATCTCAATTTTATATTTTACTTCCTTACTCATGTCACCTAGGTTGTTTAATAGAGGAAAAAGGCTTCGAACCGAGAGTGCTTCCTCTTCGAATCCTCCTCCTTGTGATGATCAACCTATTCACCAATTAATTCACCCTTTGTTCAATCCAC
Source organism: Iris pallida (assembly GCA_029216955.1). Lineage (NCBI taxonomy): Eukaryota > Viridiplantae > Streptophyta > Magnoliopsida > Asparagales > Iridaceae > Iris > Iris pallida. The sequence goes on along the minus strand of JANAVB010029815.1, from coordinate 7,274,217 downwards.
CTCGTCCCATTGACCCCAACACATTTGATGATCGAATATTTGTATCATTGGAATCCTCAAACGAATGGTTCAATAATTTTCGATCACGTCCCGTGTGCAGGCTATCTTATAAACTTTACCATATTTTTTCGTTATGACTCCTTATTTCATGATTTGTGTCTTGATGAACTAGTTACTACTAATTCACTTATCTATTTGAATGTAATTCAAATATTTTATTGTAATCTTACTCATGATGATACACGTTCATATTCTCGTGTTGCTGGAATTGACATATCCTTTGATGACTTTGATCTTACAGAATATCTTGAAATTTCGGAGCCCAACTCATGGGAGAAACTTGTCGATGCTCGCAAGTTTCAATTCTCCGATGGGTCTTCCCTTGAATGCTTTAAGGACGATTTGTGTACCCCCAAACACACGTCCACGCAAGCTTCTTGCAAAATTTCTATACCCCAACTTCTAGGAGCTTCATCGTATTATCTTTTTCTACGATCCTGCCCAAAGCGGGATCGACTGATGAGGTTTTATATTTTAAGATTTCTACTATGTATCACCTTCACTTCTATATCACGTTCAATCTTTCACGTACCATGATGGACTGGATGATCAATGCTAGGAAGAGGCCGAGATATTTGGTATATGCTTCTATCTTCCTATAGTTTTTCATGCTTTTTATGTCCCTCCCAATGAGTGCCAATTCCTTCTAGCTCCTGTCTTCCTATCTAAGGCACAGCAGGCTTCAGGCAGCTGTCGGTTCTCCTGCCGAGTCCGAGCACTCTGATGCTCAGGATGACGCACCTGCTCAAGGGCAGCCTGCGCCCCCTCCTCCTGCTACTCTTGAGTCGATTCAGACTATGCTTCGCGATCGGTTCATGTTAGAGGATGATCGCTAGACCCAGCTCGACTATCGTACCACCCTGCAGATGAATGCCATCAGCAACTCACTGCATGACGTCCGGTACTCTATGTCTCAGCATCCTTCTATGCCTATTCCTATGGAGCGGGATCCTGCTTGCGATGGATACCGTATCGATGACCCTTGGTTATGTGCTATCTGGATCCGGATGCGGACTTTCGTGGATCCTCGTCGTTTAGGATACTGATCCATCTGATGGTGCTGGACCTTCTCGAGCTCCATGATGGATGTGGTCTCCTACCTGCTGCTACTGCTGAGGATCTTATGTTTAGTTTTTTTATGCACAATGGACTTCTAGTTTATGTAGTTGCTTTTTATCTGTATTAGTTCACTCTATGTTCTGTGACTCTTGAGACACTTTATGCAGTTTATTATTACTTTGGTGTGCTTACCAGTTATTTTCATTTTCAAATTTTCTGGTTGGTTGTGTTTGATTAATGACAAAAGGGGAAGAATTATTTGATATTCGATATTCATATCATCATATAATATTGTCTATCTGTGCTTTCTATGTTTTGGGAAAGATTGTGTTTATCAGGAAAAAAAGAACATTGGCTTACAAAGACGCAATGTTTACGGGGGAGCTATTGCTAGCTATTTCTTCTATGCACTGATTACGGAGGAGCTACTACTTTTATAAATATGTCCAGGTATGAACATTGAATACACAAATATTATTTTGTCAATTATCAATATGGGGGAGATTGTTGACACAAAATCACAGTCAACCAAATATTGATAAAATTGACAATATGATACTTGTCATAATTCAATAGGACACATCAAGACAGAACTCAGTGCAAGACGGACGTTGGCTCTATCCTGCAGCGTACTCAGTTTTTGAGTCTGTATTTTTACTTTTATTGTGTCTAGATAAAGGTAAACTTAGTCGTACTGAGTAGTTTGGGCCTATACCTATCTCCAAACCACAAACCAAAAGCTCCACCAAATCAAACTAGCCCATATAGCCCATTTTAGCAATTCTGTCTCCTGGAGACAGAGTTCGGGCTGAACTTTGCCTCCACACAGAGTTTGGGCCGAATTCTGTCCCCTAAATTACAGGACCCTAATTTTTAGGGTTTGTTGTATGCTAGTTGTCCAACGGCCAAAAATTTGGATTCTTGACACAAAATTCTGGCCGAATTCTGCTTACCCAGAACCCTATAAATATACCTTGAATTCTCTCATTTTCATTCATCCAATCTTCTCTTCTCTTCTCTCTAAAGCCTTATACAAGCCTTAACCTTCTCATCTACTAGCCACAAGCTCCCTAAGCCTCAAAGTGCTTAGTGCTCTTCAGTTAGGAGTTTGTGCAAGAGTTAGAAAGTCGCTTGAAAAATTCCAAGCATCGTCACTTGCGATCTCTGTAAGAAGTTGACGTGCTCTTTGAAGAAAAGGCACGGAGTGTAACTACTATTTCACAAATAATGGATTTAATCCTGAGATAGAGTTCTCAGGCTTGGACTAGTCCTCCACGAGGGAAATCAGGTTAAAATCGATTGTGTTTGCGTTGTAGGGCCTAAAAATCAAGTTACGCCATGAACCTACTAACCAGTGATCAAGTTGCGCCCCAAAACTCAGGTTGCGCCACTGATATGAAGCTCGGAGAATAAAGTGCGCCGCTAAACAGGTTGCGCCATATTTTAGACTGCGCCCAGTCTTATTGCGCCAATGTCTACGTGGCGTCTGACATTTAATAGCCATCATCACCTGACATCACTGACAACTGACACCATAGTGAACGAGGAAAATCTTTTCAAATCCTGCAAATTGTGTCGCTCGAGGAGAGTTGGTTGACATCTGTCCTGTACGCTTTGTAAGTTGCGCCTAGGCGCAATCCAGACAAAATCCTTAGTTGTGCCTAGGCACAATCTGAATGACTTCTGCTCAAAAGCTGCCACATGTCTAGGCGCAGCTCAAACAAGCGCAGTTTTACTCATTGACTAAAGTTCGCACAATCTGATAAAGTTGAGACAATTTTCATCTCTGAAGCAAGATGACGTGGTGCACATGCCACTAATCTCTCAAGACGTGTCTACTATCCTGTACACGACCATGCGCATCTCATTTATATGATGCCACGCATCTAAATACAGTTAGTATACGACTTATAATTGAATGAAAGTTGGTGCAACAGGAGGTTGGCGCAACCCAATGTGGCGTAATCCAGCCTCGCGCATATCAGAATAACTGCTAAAACAGTTATTTCTTGAACTCTATAAATAGACTTTCCAATCATTGTTAAAGCATCACGTACATATGTACAGAGATCAAGAACTCTTGCAAAAATTGCTGCTGCATTCTCCAGAGGCTCTAGTCTTCAAGTTCACATAGTCCAAGGGATAAAGTGATCGTCTTCTGATCAGATTCCTACAGTTGTACTTCCCTAAAATTTATTATACTTTATACTATTCTTTCACAAGTTTGGAATAAACTTTTCGCTTTTATAAACAAACAAAATGGTGACTCTGCTGGGGATGACTTTCTTCTCCGACGAGAAGGTGACAACTCAATGTGATACTGCATCGATCGGCAAGACGCAGAAGACTCTGGTTGTTCAAGTCAACCAGACAGCCTACGAGAATATGATCAACACCAAAAGTACCAAGTGCACTATGGCTATCGTCAAGAACAGGACTGTGTGGACTCCTAAATCTTCTGCAGTTGTTGTTGCCCAGGCACAAATTGAGTGCTCAATGGCCAAGGCGCAATCCGCCTCAGTAGCTCAGGCACATCCTGCCTATATTACCTGGGTGCAATCTACTCTTTCCTGCTGCCCGTGCGCAGTCTACTACTCTTTTGACTGCCAAGGCGCAGTCTGTTCAGGCCGTTGCTGAGGCGCATTCTAGCCATATTGATGCCAAGGCACCACCAGTAGCCCGTAGTGCTATGGTACAACCCAAGCAATCAGTAACTCAGGCACAGTCTGCTGCTTTGGTGCAACCCAAAGGAACTAGTCTTTTGGCTATTCCCTCTTCTAATTCTCCAGTTCTGGACTGGGAGAAGCAATGTTCTAGTGCTGCTACTAGACAGAAGAAAGGGAAGAGTCCTTTGACACTTCCTCAGTTGGCGCAATCTGTGCCTAAAATGGTCTTACATCAGAACAAAGGGAAATACTTCTTATCTAACCCTCTACAAAATAAAGAAAAGCACCCTTTGGTCCTTTCTCAAACTTTCCTGGTCTATGACTCAGAGGAAGACACATCTGATTCTATTCCTTTAAACAGAGGTCTTCAAATTTCTGATATCGGAAAGAATACTGATTAAAGAGGTATCTTACCTACCACTATGGGGTCTGGTCAAGACCTTCCCACCTTACAAATTTTAAGATCTAAGCAAGGAAAATTGAGGGTATCACAAACAGGGACACCTGGATCAGAATTTTCTGATTTACTGCGCTTATCTCAATAGGCGTCAACCAGTATCAACTTTGGTGAAACGTAAGAACCCTATGCCAAAGGCTGACCTATATCAGAAGCCAAAGTTTGAAAAGAAAGACTCAACCATTTATGCTAATGAGTTGAGTACATCTTTGTACACTCAGGGAACAAAAAATCTGAAGAATAGGAGACATGTTCCTAACATCATTAAGGAATATGTTCCTCTGACTTCTTCTCGTCCTATAGTTATAAATGATCTTCGGCAATGTCTTACACAAAGATGAGAGATTACAGGGATGTTTCCCTCACCTCCAAATCATGCTTCAGATCGCCATTGCCTTCATGAAGTCGTCATCAACTGTTGTTGCCAACGATCTGTCTTCGATCGTCTGAACTATGCTTCAACTCCCGAACATATAATAGAAGATGAAGACGAGCTATTATATGCTTCTGTTAACATGACTTCTCAAGGCACTGGGGGTGGGAAAACGTCCAAGACATAATGCATCCCGCAATCCCAGTCATCAATACTTAGATCGGATTCATGCATCCAGTGAAGGTATCTTTCAATACACTAGATCAAGAAATCGACATTTGACCCAAGGTATCTTTAATCAAGAAGATCTCCCCATCGCCCATGTAGGAGAGGACTCTTTTTTAGAGTTTAATGCAGATAGTAAAAGTTATGAACAAACTATCTCATCAATAGCAGCAAGAGAAATGACAGCATATACCATTACGGAAGATCAAGATGCCTCTACTTCAACTAGTCAAGAGCAACGAATTTTTGCATTAGAAGACAAATTGAAGACCACGGCTGAAATGGTTGCAAGTATGCACACTATAATCGTGGCTCAACATGCAGTGCCACCGGTTATAAATTCTGCTACTAATTCGGAGCTCATAGCATCTTCTGTACCTATTAGTCTGGGGGTACCACCTCCTCAGGTTACCTCTGTGCTAATTCAAGCTGATCCCAGTCAGTCTGGTGCTGGGGGTGGTAATTATCACGTTGTTCCTCCTCATAACACTTCTAATCAGCCCACCAATTCCCAAACATCATGCGATGCTAATGAGGCTGTAAAACTCTTACGTACTCAGTTTGAGGTCTTCAAACAGAGAGATGGTCTACAAAGATTGGGCATAAAGCAACCATATCCTACAGAGTGGAAGGAGGTTCCATTCCTCCATAAATACAAGCTTCCGACTATTATGCTGTTTGATGGCAGCACCTCTCCAAGTCAGTACATCAATCACTTTGAGTTGATGACTGATCAATTACAGCCAAATGATGCTCTCCTTACCAGAGTGTTCGTCGATTGTTTAGCTGGAGCAGCATACGACTGGTATCGTAGCTTGCCTGATGGTTGCATCACATCTTTTGCTGGTTTCAATCAAATATTCTTGGAACAGTTTTATGTGGGAGTCAATGACATGACAATGTCTGCCCTCATTAAGATTAAACAGAGGCACAATAAATCCACAGAGAGTTTTATTGAAAGATTCCGCCGAGAGGCACTCAAAGTGCCTTTAGGAACTCCATCTGCTGTAACAATAGACACTTGCAAATCAAACTTGTTGCCTATTATCAGTATGTGGACGGGATCTACACAATTCCAGGATTGGCCTTCTTTTATTGTGATTGCCAAGGCAGCTAAGGTCATCGCAGAAAAGTTCAAACAGTTAGGAGTTCAGATGACTCATCCTAACCAAGACGAACATTCTACACCCGGGGGTAATAATCGCCAGAATAATCACAATAGTAAAGAAACACTGGCCATCAATCTCAAGGGCAAGGAGTCTTTGACTGTCAACGTTACTCAGACAGCACCCACTCCATCAGCACCACCGCAGAAGACAACTCGTCCAAAGGAAGAGTATTCTTTCGATGAAGATGATACTTTGAGCATCTTCGATTGCTTGATTAAAAGTAATAAGCTTCAACTTCCAGAGGCAAAATGGCAAGAAGAAGTGGGTAAAACTGATCACCCTAAATATTGTGTTTATCACAGATTTATAGGGCATCCAACCAGAGCATGTTATGTGCTCAAGGGTAAAATCCAAGAGTTGGTCAACTCTGGAGCAATTACTCTTCAGTAGGACAAGAAGACGGTGACTGCTAATGTCGTTTCTGTGCAATTTGGTGACTTTCCACCATAACTTGGACAAGATGGTGTTGTCCCCATTCCAAAGACTACTCTTGAGATCGTGAATCTTCCACCTCCTCAAAATGAAGGTCGTATTCCATTATCGATTGATAGAGGAGAGATTATGTGGATTTATCCAGATCTGGTAGCAGAGTTTAAAATGCCTTCCTCTTCTAAGCAAAAGAAGCACTCCAAATCTAAAGCCAAGAACTGCAATATGGTATCTTTTGAACCAGTAACAGAAGAAAAAATTCTAATGGACACTAGATCTGGGAAACCCTATCTTCGAGAATATCCCAAAAATCAAGAGAATCCTGCTCTATCTCCTGATGTTCCTCCTACGTCATCTTCTCCTGCTGAGAATATACCATCTACATCCCTGCCGGTGGTTAAACCATCTCCTTCTAAACCAACAACAGCAGACAAGGGAAAACAACCTGTTCGCTTTGACAAAGCATTAAAGAAGTCCTTATCTCTTGGACTCGAAAGCCATATAACTTTGATATATTGGCTCAATTGGCCAATACTCTAGCAAGATTATCAATCTTTGAACTTTTACGTCTCTCAAAAGAAACTCGAGAGACGTTAAGTGAAGCCTTGATGCAGGCTGACGCTTGTCGTACTCTTCTCAAGAAGCCTGAAAAGGAGCCAGTCAGCTGCGCACATTGTCATAGTGTATTTGAATTAATGCCCAACATCACTTTTACACAAGATGACATGTTGTTAGAAGACAATCGTCATGATCATCCTCTCTACTTCACGGGGTATGTAGATACCATGAAAGTCGATCGCATTCTGATTGACCCCGGGTCTGCACTTAGCATCATGCCGAAATCTTTGCTGGATGCTTTAAAGATCCCAGTGCATAACCTTTCTACAACTATTACTACCATCTTGGGGTTCAATCAAGGAAGAAGTGAACCTTTGGGGAAGATACACCTAAAACTTCAAATTGGCAATCTTCGTACATAGGTAACTTTCTATGTTATTGACAATTATGGTTCATACAATGCTTTGTTAGGAAGGCCATTCCTCCATGAACACAATATTGTACCTTTTAATCTCCACCAATATTTCAAATATGTGGATGGTAATGGAGAAGTCCAAAAAGAGGTTGCAGATCTGAATCCTTTCAAAGGAGTTGAAGCATACTGCAATAATTCTCGCATGTACAAGGAGGAGTTCATGAAGGTGGTACTAGCAATGGACACAGATGAAGAACAGAAAAATGTGCCGAATAATACATTGGTAATCCCGGTTAAAGGACGTACCTCTTATCCTTAGTCTTCCAAACCACTATCTATCTTCCTTCCCATGAGAAGCAGCCCAAGGGTAATAGTCAGGAACAAGGGAGCTCGTCTCTTCTGAGCCGCTTGTAATCGATCTTCGTCGTAATAAGCCTCCTCTGCCTTCTCGTTCTTCTTCTCCCCCTCTTGTCATCAATCTGACTAAGCCTGCTAAGGCTAAAGTTCCTGTTATAAATGATGGTGTAAAAATCAATAAAGCATCTCCTTTGCAGTATACTGATGTCTCTTACTATACCCAGTGTTATTTGGATATGCTAGATAGCTTTAAACCACTTACAAAAGAAGTCGTATCATCTCTTCGAAATATGGTATCACTGGATTCAATACAAGACTCGTACTTCTTATTACCGTCTCGAAAGAAAGATGAAAAGCCTATATTCTTCAACAAAAGAGAGGAAACAAAAATCATGCTCTATAACGATAATAGAGATGATACAGGAAGGCTACAATTATGCCGCTATAGTCCCCAATCCAAAGCAATCATTTGCAAAATGGGCTATAATTTCAAAACTGGCCTCAACAACGGTAAAGGAAGGCGAACTCCTCTTCGTATTGCTGTTCCAAAAGGAAAATCACAACAATACCAAAGTAAAACACAACGGGAACTAGGTTATGCTTCATCCTCTTCCAACTCCAGAACCTTCTGAATCTAATGAAGAAGAATGATCTAACTCTTCTGATTCTATTTCATGGGATTCTGACACCAGCATTGGTCATGTTCATAGGGTGATAGTATCTTCTAACATGGTGTCTGTCAAATTTTTGGAAGATGATGAAGATGACATTAAAGAAGCTCCTGAAGTGGACCCTTGGGCACAAAGGATGGACAATCAGTGGAAACTTATTTTGAATAACGAGAACCACCTACTGAGGATCAACTAGTCCAAATCGATATTGGAGAGAAGGGCATATCATGACCAATCTTCATTAGCAAAAATCTCTCAGAGGATGATAAACAAGAGTTAATTCACCTTATTCGTGAATATATTGATGTCTTCGCCTGGAGTTATGAAGATATGTCGGGATTAGATCCTCAAATTGCAACTCATAAGCTTAATATATTGTCGAATGCCAAGCCGGTCAAACAACAACAATAGCGATTCAAGCCTGAAATGATGGATGCAATTGATGATGAAGTCAAAAAGATTATAGCTTGCGGTTTTATCAGAGAAGAGCAGCATCCTGACTGGGTAGCCAACGTTGTTCCAGTCTTAAAGAAAATCGAAAAGGTTCGAGTTTGCATAGATTTTCGGGATCTCAATGATGCTTGCCCTAAAGATGAATTCCTTCTCCCAATTATCGATGTCATGATCGACAATACATGTGGATTCGAACAAATTTTTTTATGGATGGGTTTTCTGGATATAATCAAATCCGGATGAATCCTGAAGATGAGAAACATACTTTATTTCGTACTCCTCGTGGAGTGTAATGTTATACAGTCATGCCGTTTGGTCTAAAGAATGCAGGTACAACTTACCAGCGGGCTATGAGTACTATCTTTCGAGATCACCTGTGAAAGACTGCCGAATGCTATGTTGACGATATTGCTGTCAAAAGTCGTCTCAAAGAAGATCACATTCAAGATTTAAGAACTATCTTCAATCTAATGCGCCAGCATCAACTCAAAATGAACCCCACCAAGTCTTTCTTAGGTGTCTCTAGTGGTAAATTTTTCGGCTTCGTCATTACCTCTAAGGGTATACACGTTGATCCCGAGATGATCAAAGCCATTCAAGAGATAAGTCCTCCATGCAACCTAAAAGAGCTACGAGAATTCCAAGGTCGACTTACGTACATCAGGCGGTTCATTTCGAATTTATCTGGACGTTGCAGATCATTTACTCAATTAATGAAGAAAGGTGTATCTTTCGTTTGGACGAAAGAATGTCAACGAGCATTTGATGACATAAAGCGGTATTTAATGAGTCCACCGGTTCTTGTACTACCGATCTCAGGAATACCTTTCTTAATGTATGTCTGGGCAATGAATCATTCATTGGGAGCTTTGCTAGCTCAAAAGAACAAAGAAGGTCATGAACAAGCCATCTACTATCTTAGCCGAACGATGATTAGAGCTGAACATCATTATAGTCCGGTGGAGAAGGAATGTTTAGCCTTAATATTTGTTGTTCAGAAGATAAGACATTACATTATAGGCCAAACTATTCATGTCATATCCCGAGCCAATCCTCTTCGAGCCTTAATGAAGAAGCCAAGTACACTCAATTCTAGGCTTGCCACATGGGTCATACTATTAGCATAATATGATATGGTTTATGTTCCTCAAAAGTCTGCGAAAGGCCAAGCACTTGCTGACTTTTTAGCAGCTCATCCTGTCCCTGAGACATCTAAACTCTATGATGAGATTCCTGATGAAACATTGGAATCAAATATGATCTCAGAAGAATTTCCTACCTGGAGGTTGTTCTTTAATGGAGCTTCTAGAATTGGACCTGGAGGTATCCTTGTGGCTAGAGTGGGAATTGTTCTCGTTTCACCCGATGGATTAGCTATTCAAAGGGCTTATTCTTTAGACGAATCGTGCTCTAACAATATGGCAGAATATAATGCCTTGCTCATTGGACTCCAATTAGCCAAACAATTGAATATCGAATATCTCGAAGTATATGGCGATTCTAAGCTGATTGTTAATCAGGTTAGAGGCATATATGAAGTCCGACATCAAGATTTGGTACCATACCATGAAGCAGCAACCAGGATAGCTTCTTTATTCAAAGGGTTCTTCATCGAACATATACGTCGTACATGTAATACAGAAGCTGATGCCTTGGCTAACCTAGCTGTGGTATTGGCAGTTCCAGTCAAAAGACAACAAATGGTTGTTATCTCTAATAGAGAACTATTTTGTGTCGAAAACAACCACAATATTGAATTCAGCAATCTAACTGAAGTCAATGTCACTTGCGAGGACTGGAGAGCACCTTTCATTGATTTTGCCGTACATGACATCTTGCCAGAAGATCCTAAGGAAGCTACAAGTATCCGTCGCCGATCGCTTCGATTCTACTAAAATTATACTACTAAAACTCTCTATCGAAGAACTTTTGATGGGTTACTCTTGAGATGTCTCGCTGGTGATAAAGCAAATCAGATATTACGTGAAGCTCATGATGGTGTTTGTGGAGCACATCAGCCTGGTCCTAAACTACAGGAATGTATTCGACGTATGGGCTACTACTGGCCCTCTATGGTATCAGATGCTATTGACTATGCAAAAAATACCGTGCATGTCAAATTCATGCAGATTTCATCCATCAACCGTCGGAATTTCTTCATCCGACTGCTGCTTCACGGCCTTTTGAAGCTTGGGGCATGGATATAATTGGCCATATCAATCCTCCTTCATCTAAAGGACATCGGTTCGTCTTGGCTATAATCGATTATTTCTCCAAGTAGGCAGAAGCTATAACTTTGGCTGAAGTTAAAATGAGTAGTGTCATCAACTTCATCAAACATCATGTGATATACAGATTTGGTGTTCCTCGTCGAATTATCCATGATAATGGGCCGCAATTCATCATCCAGAAGTTTAATAGGTTCTGTGATGACAACATAATCAATAATGTTGCCTCTATGGCCTATAATCCTGCGGCTAACGGGTTATGTCACGATCTGCTCCCGAATAATCGGACATGAGTCGGACACGCCCAGCCTTCGTCGTTGGACACGACGAAGTAAGCTATACCAAACTAGGGAAATCTAACTAGATAATCATAAATGTATATAATTACAACATCTAAGAACGTATCACAGAATGATCACCATAATCCATAGTTCTCTGTATATAAATGTACGAGTCATCAAGAGTGAAATGTACATAAATTCTAAAGACAATATCTAAGAGTAAAGCTAACAGTCTAAACCTGAAACCTCAAGCTAAGTCATGACCCATCCTGCTCAGCTAAGATCCCGGGCTCTGGCCCATATGGTAGAATGATATCTTGCAAGCATACCTGCAACTTATCCAGTCAGGAGCAAAGCAAAGTACAGTTCTAGGTAATAAACATGAACATGACATGAACAGAGTACAGGAAATGAAATACAGGAATGAACAGAAAAGTACAGAAAATGAGTACAGGAACTATAGTACATGAATGTAAGTACAGGAACATGTAAAGTACAGGAAATGTAATATACAAGAATGAAACTATAATCCTGTAGTACCAGACATGATAAGTGCACAATATCGGAATACATCTAGTCCATGTGACCGGCTGGGGTGAGAACATGCACAGGAGTACATGAATATGGTACGACTTAGGGCCCGCGTGCACGATGCGAGACCTAAGCTAGGCACAAGGATATAGTAACCGGGATTGGTCACATGGCTAGTGTATTTCCCCATCCGACACTAATAAGTACAAGAGCAAGGGTACAGGAATACAGGAGTACATGAATATCGTTCCATGATGTGTCACAAGGAAGGGTACAAGAATGTAAATGCATAAAACCGTATAAAAGTACTTGCCTTGCTCCAGGAAAGTACGGGTGAAGATCGGAGCAAAATGTCCTCTTGTATTTAATAATGTGTACAAGTTGGTTATTGTCTAAACAATATCAACTGACTATCTGTTCTCTACTTACAACTATCCATAGTATAATTAATACACTGGCCATTCATTTAACTAAATAGGAGTAAATGGAGATACCACTAATCTATATCTTGTTTATAGAGTTTCATAAGGTGTACTAGTTATCTAGTAACATTACTTTAACTAAGATCATATTTAATAATATCTAGAATAAACTAATTTGGAAAATAATTAATATCATTTAGAATTATACTTTATTGGTCGAATATTTAAAGAGAACAGTGAACATCATTTATCAATCACTTAGGAAATTATTGATCCAAACTATATTACAAATAAAAATCATATATAAAAACTATAAGAGAATAAGAACTTTAAATAAACATGTTATTTACAAATAATTTATTTAGAAAAAAACTTCCCAAAATACAATTTAGTAAAATATAGATTTTTAAATACGAACATCAACTAAATTGTTAAGAAAACTAACCAAAAATTATCTACTAAGAATTATGGCAACAATACTAGCCCAAACCAAAATACATGCATAGCTACAAATTAATCCAAGCTAGCTTATTCCTAAAACCAAATACCAAGCTTAGCTAGAATAGGCTCGACTAAGGGTCACACAGCAATAGTCAATCCAACCCCTTAAGCTTGATTTAGCAACATATACACAATTTGCATAGTTGTTACTACCACATTTCTAGCTTGAGGGTATTTTGGTCATTTTTAAAATTTTGGAATTATTTGGAATTATTGGTATTAATTATAATTTTAGAAATTTTATGTGATTTTTAGTATAATTGATTTGGTGCTATTATTGACTTTGACTCTGGGTGACTTAGGAGACTGTCCTAGAAGCTAACCTAGGTCATGACTACTTGGTTAGAGTGTGTAACCCTAGCTTGACCTAAGTTAATGTTATCCAACCAATTAGAATTTATTTGGAGAGAATAGAAATTTATTTGGCTAGAGAATGGCTTGTGGTTTCACAAGTCATGATTTATGACTTAAGCCCATAGAGGCCCAAAACCCAACACCATGTAAACCCTAACCTAGCCCAACACTCCCCATGGCCGGCCAACCCTAATCCTCCCCACTCTATTTAATTCCTCCTCAAAGTTAGGGCTAGCCTCCTTTAGAAAGTTCTCAAGTTGGAAAAAAAAAGAGGTATGCTCCATCTTCAATAATTCCTAGAAAATCCTATTTAATTCCTTTTTCCCTCAAACTAATTGCAATAGGTTCTAAATTCCTTCTACTTGCTGTTTGTGTTGAGAAATTTTAGAGTGTGGACAATTTGAAGGAGTTTTGGTGGCTTGAGGATCCACTCACATTGGGGCTTTTTGAGCCATTGCAAACCCATAGGTAATTTCGAATCCCTTCCATAAAATAGGGTTTTGATTGCATATTTAGGAAGCCCTAGGCCTACCCTAGATGCAGGTATAGCTATCCCTAGGTTTCGTGTCCAATACATGTCCGTATCGGACACGTATCAGAGTATACGTGTAGGTGTTCGATGAAATGCCACAGTGGGCATTTCATCACAGTTTTCCAGTTTGGTTTGAATAGAAAATTAGGGTTTAGACTCGCTTATGGGTTTCTGGTGTTCTGAGGTCATTTTGGTGTCGTGTCGGGTCGCGGTGGACACGGGAACACGCGGGGTGCCACACGCGCGCGAGCAGTATTGCTTTCCCTGCTGCTCGGGGTCGATTGCGCACAGCACACGCCACGTGGACACGAGATGTTTGACACACGCGATGGGGCATCGACTGACGCCACGTATGTCAAGTTTTAGGGCCTCTCGTGTCGTGTCGGACACGGTATCACGTGTGCACGAGGAGTGCACTGTGCGTGCACAGTTCTGTGGATTGTCCTGTGTTTTAATTCTGGGTTTAATGATTTAATTCATGTTTTAATAGCTAATTAGATCCTAAACATAATTAATGATCTATGTTAATTGAGTTTACCTATTAGTTTAGGTTTTGTAATGTGGAATTTGGATTTGGACTTGTATTCGACTGATACTCTATTTCAGATTCCCAAAACTGTTGAACCCAATTTCAATCCCATTAAATCTAGTTTAAATTGTTGATTCAGTTATCAATTAGTATTCCTACATGTTTGTAATCTATATTAGTTTGTTTACATGTTAGTTTAGGTGTTGGATGGAATATTTGATTCGAAATGGTTAGTTGGTGACCGATATTGATTCATACTTCATTTCTGAATTTCCTAAACATTTAAATCCCAGTTTATGGATGTTTTTTTACTGATTAAATGATCCCCACATATTTTAGTTTATGTTTACTTCCTGATTACTTATTTCAAATAGGCTTTATGATTTGGAATGGGAATTTGGACTTGTGTTGGGTTAGAAATTATGAAAACTGAGAATTGGTTCCCTTCCTACTTTTTAAACTGAAATTGAATTCCAGTTTTTAACTAAAGTCTGAATGTGAATCCTCATATTTCATTGGATGATTGGTTGTTTCATGTGATTTGAAATTATATGGAACGGGTTGGGTTTCGAAATTACAGGAAGCCTGAACTGGTTTCCTTTTCTATACCTGGGATTATTTCATTCCTATAACTGAGATGTTTATTCCCTTTAATCTGGGAATTGATACCTTTTTCCAAATTCTGAAATTTAGTAATGTACTCTTTCACATTGTTAGCTGCCACACTGATTAGTATTCACTGATTTTCCTTGCACACTACATTCCTGAACATCCGATTGTACACCTTTTCCTCACACACTTATGCACTACATTATGCATCATCTTACTGTTTTGCATTGACACATGAATACTACTCACTGCCATGCCACACTATTCCTGTATACACACAGGTACACTGATTTCATTTAGCCACTGTTTTCTTTTTGCACTTTACTGGTTTTTCCCTGTTTTTCTTTGACACATGTATCACTTCACTGTTTAGTGTTTCCAGGATATCATTCTCACTGGACACCCTCATGTGACACTCACTATTTTCCTCTATGTGGCACTCACACACACACACACTTGAACACATGCACTTTCCATTCCTATTCCCTAGGTATATGTGTATGTGAGATTCACATCTTAAGGTATCCTATATATATGTGTGGTATACATATAGGTAGCCTATATGCGAATGTAGGTGAAGATCCGCAAGGTTCTCTGATGTCAGCTGCTCTGACGCTATGTCTGACTTTCGTCCATGTTCTCTGATGCTCTCTGACTCCTCTTCCAATAAGTGGTTCCCTGATCGATCTTTTGGTGTGGAAGTATTCTGTGGGGCATCCATTGGGGATGTGTCGAGAATGTCAAATTTGTTATATAGGTTAAGTGCTGACGAACTGTGGAGCATGATAGCTCTGCCCAGGAAGGTTGGTTATTGATTGTGGGAATTGTCTGTGCTGGCTTCAAACCGGATGTGGGAGTTGGGAAAAGGAAGGAAATGTGATAGACAGGGTTGAGGGGATTTATTGAATTTTCTAGTCGTTTAGGTAGGGGTGCCCTTACGGACTTCTTTCTTCTTCAGTTTCGGGTGCGCGTGGAAGCAGTGCTCAGTAGAGTGTCCACGTATTTGACAGTGTCTGCAGAGGATAATGTTATTGTCATAGATAATTTGCTGGGTATGTATCCTGTTGCTAAGCGAGATTTGAATGTGGTTTTGTAGGTTCTTCGATAGGTCGAGCTCCACACAAGTTTTTGTATAATTCACTTTGGAAAGGTTGCTTGTTTCGTCCGCCGCGGCCACAAACGTACCAAAAGAGTTGGCGACGCGCTTTAGTGCAGCAGGGACAAAACAGATGAGGGGAAGATTGGGGAGGGTCATCCAGACTAACACGGTCGCTGAATCAACTTTAGTGTTAAAATTCAGGAACCATCAGACGATTTTCATGATGAGAGAGTCTATTCTCCTAGTGCCTCGCGACCAGTCATTTATGTGGACTTACTCAGATGATAAGTGCAGGAGAATGTGTTTGGAATCCGGGAGCAAATCTGTATGCCAAGGTCAACCCCCAGATAGTGATAACTTCCTGAACCCTCTGAAGTTTCGGGCAACCGGTTGCGAATTTAAGGACGAAGGTATGCGGGAAGGAGGCTGACAATGACGCCAACTCCAAGTCAGAGAAAGGCACCATGATATCGGACGAATCTGACGAGTAATCGACATCAGGGAGATCTATATTTGTGAAACGTATGGGGAGCTTGACTGATCTATCGGGTCTAAGCTTGTCAGCATAAGACGTCGCGATACCAGAGGGAGGGGCAACTGGCGTAGGTGGAGAGGCCTGGCCGACAGTGGGCACATTGTACGCTGGGGGGAAGACCACATAGAAGCACGAAGGAAGATGAGCGGAGAGGCGCTGGCGGAGGGAAGCCCAGGAGGTGGCAGCCCGACAGGAGGGGCACAGAGGGGTAGAAGAAGCCAATAGGAGAGCTGACACTGAGGTGCGCCAAGAAGGGGCGCCCTGACAGCCCAAGATAGGTGGCGTCAGTGCCAAGGAAGCCTGGGTGGCCGACGCTGGAAGGGACTCCGTGCCAGGCAGAGAGCAGGGGCGGGGAATCATGTCTGACCGGAAGGGGGTTCAGAAATAGCGCCTACAGAGGCGGCCAAAGAGTGGCGGACAGCGCCACCCGTAGATGGTACCGAAAAAGAGAGTTCCGAACCAGGGCGTACCGAAGGAAAAATCGTGAGCAAGCCATCTCCGAGAGGCACTGTTGGGGGTGGACAACAACCATTCCAACAACAGGCGCATGGGCGCCCTCGCCTACAGAGAGAGAAGCTGAGGGGAGCGTAGGAGAAGGCACCAAGCTCGCGCCACCAAACGTGCTCGCGGCACCCGGGGGCAGAGGAGAGACAGTTGCATGCATGCCACACCGTGTGGAAGAAGAGGCAGCGTGACTCAGGAAGCGCACGAACCTACTAAACATTGGCTACGCAGAGGGGCAATACCTCCAGTTTGAATTAAAAAAGGAAGTGGGTCAGGGGGTCTGTTGACCCAAACCGGATCACAGTCAACCTAATCTTGACAATTAACAAAACGATATTTATCATAGTCCAATTTAACACATCAAGCTCTAAATCTATCAACTCATCACATCAGTTCAAGACAACAGCTGCCTGAAGACTTACTACTTTGTGTATTCTGGAGTCTGTAAATTTTATTGTTTTTGAGTATCGGCAAATGTACGTTGGGTCATACTGAGCAACTTTGGGCTAGACTTAACCTTTATAGGTTCACTTAGCCAATAGCCAAAACAGCTCAACAAGCCATAGCCCATAAAAGAACTTTCTGTCCATAGGAGACAGAGTTCGGGCCGAACTCTGCCTCCACACAGAGTTCGGGCCGAACTCTACCCCCTAAATTACAGGAAGCTGATTTTTAGGGTTTAATCACTGCTAGTTGTCCAATGGCCAAAAATTTAAATTCTGGACACAGAATTCTGGCAGAATTCTGCCTACCCATAACCCTATAAATAGGCCTTGAATTCTCTCATTTTAATCTATCTAATCTTCTCTTCTTACTCTCTTACATAGCCTACATATTAAAGAGCTCTACCTTTCCATCCAACTTAGCTTTCAAACTTTCCAATCGTCCAAGTTGCTCAATACGATTCAGCTAGAAGTTTGAAGTGCAAGAAGTTGTAAGTCACTTGGAAAAGTCCAAGTTTCGCCACAGCGATCATTGAAAGAAGTTTGGCGTGTCTTCTGTGAAAAGGCACGTGGTTGTAACCCTATTTCACAAATAGTGGATTTCAATCCTGAGCTAGAGTTCTCAGGCCTGGACTAGTCCTCCACGAGGGAAACCAGGTTAAAAATCTTGTTGTGTTTGTGCTTGCTCTTTGACTACTTTATTTTCGCATTTATATTACTTTGATTATTTTATTGGTAAAAAGAGTTTAAGTTTTAATTGATCATTTTTCGTTATAAACTCTATTCACCCCCCTCTAGAGTTGCCTACCTGTACTTCAATTGGTATCAGAGCTCTATTCTCTTTTCAAGGACTAACATCCTAGAGCTTATCCATGACAACCACACAACCTATGCTTTCCAACCATGGTGAAGGATAGTCCACTCATAGGCTACCCCTATTTGATGGAACCAACTACACCTATTAGAAAACTAGGATGAGTTTCTATCTCAAGTCTCTAGACTTCTGTCACGCCCCAGAACCAGAATACTGGAGATCGGGGGCGAACATAGCCAGCTACGTATATTGAAATGAAGTCCATCTCGCTATACGGTCACGGCTGTCTAGATATGAGGGTCTACTACAAGCCAACAGTCTCTTAAGGTCAAGCCTACTGTCTTAATCTCAAGCAAATAATATAATCATAAGATGTTTGACCACCAAATATACAATAAAAAGCATCCTAAATATTACATATCAGCTGATCATGAAGCTAGTCGTACAAAATGCTAGGACTAGCAAGAGTTAAGTCATACATGATTAACCCTAGGATTTGTCAATCATGTTTACAGCCCGTAGGCAGACAGTAAGTAAAAGTGCATCGAGCTAACAGGTGCTCGTCGGCTAAACGCCATGCGCGCAAGGGGAAAGGGAACGCTGGGCTAAGAAGCGCCAGCGCAGTTCAGCTCAGCACAATGCACTGGCCGAGGGGATGCGCAGTTCACCAAAGGGTGAGCTGCACAATCGGCCTTGCGCTAAAGAGCGCAGGCCGAGAGGTCTTCTCCTCCAACCCGAGAAGAACTCCAAGAACTCTAAAACTTCAATTCTTCATATCTTTGTCAAATCAAAGCCAAATCTAGATTTTTAAAGGTCTAACTTGAGTAAAATTGAATTCTCTTCCACATGGAAGCATCAAAACCCACAAAATCCAACCAAAATAGATCAAAACCATGTAAATCCGAAAATAGTTAAAACCTAGATCTAGAACAATGGAGACTCCAAATCACAAAATGTCAAGTACTAATGTTCATCTTTATGGCCTAATCTAGCTAATGGACAAATAAAATAGGGTTCTCATGTGGTGGTAAGGTGCACTTGCCTATGGTGTTGGTGAGTTGTGTAGAGGAAGGAAGAAGAAGGAGATGGAGAAGTTAATGGAAATAAAGAGGAGAGAGAAAAGTTAGGTGGGATTAATAGAGAGGGTGGGTTGTGGTGGAATGAGGGTTGAACATAGGCTAAGGTGTTCCATGCATATTAACCAAACTAAACCAAACCAAACTAAACCAATTCTTCTCTACAAAATAAAACCAAGTCATGCCAAAACCCGTTTTACGAGAAAACCGAAATCTGCAAGTCAAGCCAATTACAAGTACATGCCAAAATCCGAGAAAGTAAATACAGGTCTGAAATATATGCAAGCTTGACAAAATACGCATTCAGAATATGGGTGTTACAACTCTACCCACCTTAAAAGAATTTCGTCCTCGGAATTTAATCAAGGGGCTAGAGAGACAAGGACAAGTTATATTAATCACAGGCAAGCTATAACCAGGCAAGCAATCAGACAATCATACATGCAAGCAAGGGATGGAAGACATAAGGCATAAGGAAGACATTATACCTTACGAGTCAAACAGGTAGGGATATCGCGATCAGATGTCATCCTCACGCTCCCACATTGACTCACCGAGAGAGTGATGACCCCAAGCAACACGGACTAAGTTAATAGTCTTGTTCTTGAGTATCTTCTCTCTCCGGTCCAATATAGACACGGGCCTCTCCTCATACGAAAGGTTGGTACCAACAACCAGTTCCGAATGATCCAGGATATGGCTCGGGTCCGGGACGTACCGTCGCAATTGGGACACATGGAATACATCATGCACCTCACTTAGTGACGACGGAAGAGCAAGACGATAGGATACATCTCCTACTCGCTCCAGGATATCGAACGGCCCTATATACCTAGGACTAAGCTTTTTCCGTATGCCAAAGCGAATGACGCCGCGGTTAGGCGAGATCCTAAGGAATACATGGTCGCCGATAGCAAACTCCAAGGGACGTTGATGAGCATCGGCCCAATGCCGCTGGCGATCTTGGGCAACTCGAAGACGATCTCTGATCCTTCTGACCACTTCAACGGTCTGGGCAATCATCTCTGGACCAAGCATCTGCCTCTTTCCGACATCATCCCATGCTAGCGGGGATCTGCACTTCCTACCATACAGAGCCTCAAACGGAGCCATCTGGATACTGGCCTGGAAACTATTATTGTACGAGAATTCCATAAGATGCAGGTGATCTTTCCATGAACCACCGAAGTCAAGTGTGCAAGACCTCAACATGTCTTCAAGAGTCTGGATTGTGCGCTCTGACTGGCCATCTGTCTGCGGATGATATGCCGAACTGAACTGGAGACGAGTTCCCAAACTCTCTTGTAAGCTACGCCAAAAGTGCGATGTAAACCTTGAATCTCGGTCCGAGGTGATACTGACGGGCACACCGTGAAGCCTGACAATTTGCCTGAGGTACATCTCTGTCAACTGAGCCGTTGACTGCCCAACTCTAAAGGGAAGAAAATGAGCCACCTTCGTGAGCCGGTCAACTATAACCCAAATAGCATCTTGACCAGCTGAGGATCTAGGCAATCCAGTCACAAAATCTATGGTCACATGCTCCCACTTCCATTCTGGAATCGACAAGGGTTGAAGAAGTCCAGCGGGCCTCTGATGTTCAGCTTTAACCTGCTGGCAAACCAAACACCGAGAGACAAACCGGGCTATCTTCCTCTTCATGCCATTCCACCAGAAATGCTGACGAATATCATGGTACATCTTCGTACCACCGTGATGAATAGAATACTGCGAGCTGTGAGCTTCTGCCATGACTTCCTGTCTGATATCTCCACTGGGTACACAAAGACGAGTGCCATGCCGAAGTGTGCCATCTTCATGAATACATAACTCTAGCCTTCTTCCTGCTTCACACTCTGCTCTGAGCCGCTGAAGCTTGGAATCTGTAGATTGCGCCACTCGGATCCTCTCAACTATGCTGGACTGAACCTGTAGACTGGCCATCAATGCCACGTTAGAAGGAAGAACCACTTCAATTCCCATCTTCTGAAAATCTGCCAATAACTCTGGTTGTGCCGTTAGGAAATAAACTCCGGCTCTCCGACTCAACGCATCTACTACAACGTTGACCTTCCTTGGGTGATACTGTAAATCCACATCGTAGTCCACCAATAGCTCAAGCCATCTTCTCTGCCGCATATTAAGGTCCTTCTGGATGAAAACATACTTCAGGCTCTTGTGATCAGTAAATATCTCCACTCTATCTCCGTACAAATAGTGCCTCCACAACTTAAGTGCAAACACTACTGCGGCCAGTTCTAAGTCGTGGGTCGGGTAACTCTTCTCATGATCACGAAGTTGGCGTGATGCATAAGATATTACCTTCCCATGCTGTATCAAGACACGTCCCAATCCTCTGCCTGAAACGTCGCAATAAACTGTGAATCCTCCGGTCCCATCTGGAAGCGTAAGAATGGGAGTCGTTATGAATCCTCGCTTCAACTTTTCAAATGATTCCTGACACTCTGCTATCCAAACAAACGGCACATCCTTACGAGTCAACTGGGTCATCGGCGCTGAAATCCTTGCAAAATCTGAAACGAATCGCCGGTAGTAGCCGGCCAATCCAAGGAAGCTGCAAACCTCTGCCACTGAACTAGGTGCTGGCCAAGTCTCGATAGCCACAATCTTCTGGGGATCCACTTCTACTCCTCCTCGGGTAATGATGTGACCCAAGTACGAAATGCGATCGAGCCAGAACTCGTATTTACTGAACTTGGCGTACAACTGGTGCTCCCTAAGCGTCTGAAGGATGATTCTGAGATGCTGCTCGTGCTCTGCTTCGCTCTTGTTGTAGACCAAGATATCATCTAGGAACACGATCACGAACTGATCCAGGTAAGGCATGAAAATACGATTCATGAGGTCCATGAATACAGCTGGCGCATTGGTTGCTCCAAAGGGCATAACAAGGAACTCCCAATGTCCATACCTCGATCTAAACGCTGTCTTCAGGATGTCCTGCTCTCTGACTCTGATCTGGTGGTATCCTGACCGCAAGTCTATCTTCGAAAACACTGAAGCCCCTTTGAGTTGATCAAACAAGTCATCTATCCTCGGGAGAGGGTATCTGTTCTTGATTGTCACTGAGTTCAAGGTACGATAATCTACATATAGCCTGGACGTACCATCCTTCTTTTTCACAAGAAGCATCGGGGCTCCCCAAGGTGATCCACTTGCACGAATGAATCCTTTGGTCCTGAGTTCTTCAATCATCTTGTACAAAATCTTCAACTCTGAAGGCGCCATTCTGTAGACTCTCTCTGATACTGGTGCTATCCCGGGGATCAAGTCTATAGTGAACTCAATCTTCCGCTCTGGCGGCATCCCTGGAAGCTCCTCTTGGAAAACATCTGGAAATTCTTCAACTATCCTGGGCAACTGCACTACTGCTACTGCCATCCGCAATACTGGAGAAGATGGCTCCACCGCGCCTCTGGAAAAGGAAAACTCTGGCTTGCCTGGAATACTGAAAATAACTCTGCTAACATGGCAGTCTATCCTAGCATACTGGTTCCTCAACCAATCCATGCCTAAGACTACATCATAGTCTGCCATAGGAAATTCTATAAATCTAGCGGGGAACTCTCTACCGCTAACTACGATCCGACACGAGAAAAACACTCGATCTACTTTCACAAGACCATTACCAGTAAGTATATTGAGCCTCACTGATAATGACTCGGGCTCCAATCCTATCCGTGTCGCGAATCGTGCAGACATGAATGAATGCGATGCACCAGAATCAAATAATACTAAAGCTGGAAAGGAGTTGACGAGAATAGTACCTGCCACTACCTCAACTGGTGCAACTTCTTCTTCCATAGCCATCATCATGGCCTGACCTCTAGCTGCGGGTCCTCTCTGCTGGAAACCTCTCTGTCTGCTCTGCACTGGAGCCTGGGCATACTGCTGCTGGAATGCCTGGGCCTGAGGCAACAATGGCCTTGGGTACTGCTGCTGCTGCATGGGTGCTGGTCCCCTAACCGATGGACTGGTTAGGTTGGAAGAGGAAGAACTACCCCTATTCGGGCAGGCTCCTATCTTGTGATCTGCCGCTCCACAAGCTAGGCACAATCCTTGTGCCCTACGATAATCTGCCACTACATGGCCTGGCTTCCCACAATGAGAACATCCTATCGCGGAAGTCTGCTTCTGCTTCTGCTGCTGCGGGTATGTCGGGGTCGAATGCTGAACCGACGTTACTGAGGCCGCCCGCCTCGGAGTTCCAATAGTCAAACTTCTAGCTGCCGGGGCTGGAGCTGATGATTGGTGCATCTGACTGTGGGACCGCTTCCTGCCTCCGGTCCTATCCACGATCCGCTGGGAGGTGTACTCATGCCTCCTAGCTGCCCTCAATACTGCATCAAATGTCTGGTGCTCGAACTGCTCGACTGCCAACAAGATCTCCAAATGCAGTCCCTGCTGGAACCGCTGGGCCCTATCAAACTCGGTTGCCACCAAGGTGGGGGCAAACCTACTGAGTCTAGAAAACTCAGATGCATAACTGTCGACTGTTCTGTCTCCTTGCTTCAGGTTGGTAAATCTGGTCTGCAGGTCGTACCGAGCCACAGCATCGAAATACTTCGTCTGGAATCTCTCTCTAAATACTGCCCAAGCAATGGGTGCCACTAATCCCATGGCTTGTACTGCCCACCAACTGCGAGCTAAGTCCAACAACTGCAGGAGTACCACCGCTACCTTCTCATTCTCAGGTGTCCTAGCTGCTTCCAGAACCACCTCGGTATCCTGAAGCCAAGCGTCCGCGGCAATCGCATCTTCACTGCCGTCGAAGAATGGAGGGTTCATGCACTTGAAGCTGTTGGCCGCGCTGTTCCCTGGATGACCGCCTCTGGTCAAAGCATCTGCCACAGTCTGGCACAAGGCGTCTCCTCTGCGATCTTGAGAAGTTATCAAGGCCCTGATGAGACCTACCAAAGTGCCATCATCCGGCTCGGCAGGCTGAACGGGCTGAACTGGGGGCTCTCCTCTAGTAGGCACAACCCTGGAGGCTACTCCGGAGTGCTGAGCTTGATCTCCTGGTTGCTGGTCGATGGGAGGTGCTCCACCTTGCTGATCGGCGGGGTCAGGTACAGTACCGCTGAAGAAGACGACACAAGGAAACAATAAGGAAGGACCAGAACAGATCAACGATACAAGCATGTGATCAAGTCAAGATTCCAGAGATTCAGAGGATATGAACGAAGATCAAGAACGAGTACTGATTGAGACATCTATCGGTAAACCCTCACATTTCTTGATTGATAAGACCTGCATGGGCCACCACTTAAACCATGTCACGCCCCAGAACCAGAATACTGGAGAGCGGGGGCGAACATAGCCAGCTACGTATATTGAAATGAAGTCCATCTCGCTATACGGTCACGGCTGTCTAGATATGAGGGTTTACTACAAGCCAACAGTCTCTTAAGGTCAAGCCTACTGTCTCAATCTCAAACAAATAATATAATCACAAGATGTTTGACCACCAAATATACAATAAAAAGCGTCCCAAATATTACATATCAGCTGATCATGAAGCTAGTCGTACAAAATGCTAGGACTAGCAAGAGTTAAGTCATACATGATCAACCCTAGGATTTGTCAATCATGTTTACAGCCCGTAGGCAGACAGTAAGTAAAATTGCATCGAGCTAACAGGTGCTCGTCGGCTAAACGCCTCAAAAGAATAATTTTACAATAGAGTGAGCGAAACAAAATAGAAAACCCACTCGTAGCCCGGGTTCCTTCTAGTCGCCACCAACGGGCTGGAGGTTCGGTAGATCCTCGGGTTCTGCTCCGAAATCTGGCCACACAAAACCAGCTGGGTCAAACCCCAGAAAGAGCAAGTACCACAAAGGAGGCCACGAAATAAGAACAAAACCAGCATATCAGAACATAAGAAAATGAAAGAAAAGTACAAGTAATAAAAGTACAGCAGGACAATAAACGACTAGGGACATGGAACCATTTCGGGAGCCAGATTACAACCCGTAAACCAAACAAGGACCGGGGTTGTAACCCTTCGCCTGAATAGCTTCTGTCTCTACCCATTTATTGTTAAGATAAGTAAAACAATCATGTTCAGGAGGACCAGGTACTGGGACTAGACATGACTTAGACAGGGCTAGGCATCATCCATTCACAAGCGGCCACGCAATTACTACGGCTTACTACTTTAACTAACTAGGGTTGTCACAAGCCTAATTACTAACAAGATGCAAGTGAGAATTTTCCAGTCCCAAGCCCTGCAGACCATCCAGTTATCCTTCTGCGAGTTGAGAGTATGGTTGGGTACATCGCCCCGGAGACGATATACCCTTAGGTGACTTAGAGGTACAACACATGACAGTGCGCTGGAAATATGCTCTACTCGTCGGCAAGCTACAAGTCCAATTAAGAGCGCCCAGATAACAAGATTGCCTGTGACTGGAAATTCTCCATGAACTATAGTTAGATCTAGTCATTAGCCTAATCCATGTTCAGTACGAATCCCTGACTGTAGGAAACCAGGGAGTCACGTCCTAGACATGATGCAAGATAAGACAAGTGGATTGCACAAGCAAGCAAGCAGGAACACCCACGGTGTCAAGTTGATTATACGAGTCAAGTTAGCTGTCGCAACAGCATCAAGTCAAGTCAAGTTACAAGTTACAAGTCAAGTCAAGAGTGCGCTGCCACGGGCCACTATCAAGTTATCAAGATAAATCATGTCAGGGTACTTGTCAGGAGTGCGCCACGACGGGCCACTATCATGTCAGGTTGGTCATGTCAGGAGTGTACCACTACGGGTTACTATCGTGTTATGCTAGTTTCTTGCCATACCATGCCATGTACAATAGTCATTCCAAACATATTAAGTAAAATCAAGTTCATAACAAAAGGCGTAAGGATATAAAATGGGCGTAAAATATCTAATAAAATATCAATATATAGGACTATAGAAGAGCCAAGCTAAGAGAAATAAAACCAAAACTCCAAGAGCCAATGGATTGCGCAAGGGGTCAGGGGGTTGGATTGCGCAGGTGTCAGCTGCGCAGGGTGCCAAGTGCGCAGGGGCACAGGGCGCAGGGGCAGATGGCGCATGAGTCAGATTGCGCATGAACAGACTGCGCAGGAGTGAACTGCGCAGGGGTGGATTACGCAGCAGATAGATTACGCTGGATCAGGTTGTGCAGGAATGGGTGGCGCATGGATGGATTGCGCAGAAGTGGATTGCGCAAGAGCCATGCGCGCAAGGGGAAAGGAAACGCTGGGCTAAGAAGTGCCAGCGCAGTTCAGCTCAGCGCAATGCGCTGGCCGAGGGGATGCACAATTCACCAAAGGGTGAGCTGCGCAATCGGCCTTGCGCTAAAGAGCGCAGGCCGAGAGGTCTGCTCCTCCAACCCGAGAAGAACTCCAAGAACTCTAAAACTTCAATTCTTCATATCTTTGTCAATTCAAAGCCAAATCTAGATTTTCAAAGGTCTAAGTTGAGTAAAATTGAATTCTCTTCCACATGGAAGCATCAAAACCCACAAAAATCCAACCAAAATAGATCAAAATCATGTAAATCCAAAAATAGTTAAAACCTAGATCTAGAACAATGGAGACTCCAAATCACAAAATGTCAAGTACTAATGTTTATCTTCATGGCCTAATCTAGCTAATGGACAAATAAAATAGGGTTCTCATGTGGTGGCAAGGTGCACTTGCCTATGGTGTTGGTGAGTTATGTAGAGGAAGGAAGAAGAAGGAGATGGAGAAGTTAATGGAAATAAAGAGGAGAGAGAAAAGTTAGGTGGGATTAATAGAGAGGGTGGGTTGTGGTGGAATGAGGGTTGAACATAGGCTAAGGTGTTCCATGCATATTAACCAAACTAAACCAAACCAAACTAAACCAATTCTCCTCCACAAAATAAAACCAAGTCATGCCAAAACCTGTTTTACGAGAAAACCAAAATCTGCAAGTCAAGCCAATTACAAGTACATGCCAAAATCCGAGAAAGTAAATACAGGTCTAAAATATATGCAAGCTTGACAAAATACGCATTCAGAATATGGGTGTTACAACTTCGACCTTTGGACCATTATCACCGATGGTTACAAAAAGCCTGCCAGGATAGTTGTCAATGGAGATCTCGTCGAGAAACCCAACGACAAATATTCTGACGAAGAAAAGAAACAGGCGAGTCTAGATGCTAGAGCTATTAATGCTCTCTTTTGTGTAATAGACATGAATGAATTTAATAACGTCTCGACATGCACCACCTCGCACGAAGTATGGATGCTTCTAGAAGTAACGCATGAAGGAACCACTCAAGTTAAGGAATCGAAAATCAGTCGTCTCACACAAGAATACGAGGCGTTCAAGATGAAGCCTAATGAGACGATCACCCAAATGTTTACAAGGTTCCTTGACGTAATCAACCCTCTGTCATCTCTTGGCAAATAATATACAAATCATGAGAAGATCTGCAAGTTACTTAGGGGGCTACCGAAGATTTGGAACCCTAAGGTAACAACTATCATAGAAGGCAATGATCTCACCACAATGTCTATAGAAACTTTGATGGAAAAGCTGATGACCCACGAGCTTGACCTCAAAGACTTCGACGAACCTGCTCCAAAGGCAAAAAAAATTGCCCTAAAAGCTCATCGTCGAAGGGCTGATCCTGAAGAGACTGACGACGACAAATCTGATGGTGATGATCAAGCTCTTCTAGTCCGCAACTTCAAGAAGTTCCTTCGCTTCAATCGAAGAAAGAAGGAACAATAAGAAGACGACGAGGAAGAACCAATGTGCTATGGCTGCAAAAAGATTGGACACGTTCGAAAGGACTGTCCCTTCGCAAAGAAAGGCAACAAATATGAGAAGTCCTACAAGAAGCCTTCTTCAAGAAAGTATGCCAACACTAGTATTTGGTACGAAAGCGAAGCAAGTGACTCCGAGGAAGAAAATGACTCTCCTTAAGACACCGCCAATGTCTGCCTAATGGCAACATCTGAGAAGGTATCCAACGAAACTGTCGATGACTTTACATTTGATGAACTTGGCGATGCTTTTAATGATTTACTAAATGACCACAAGAAAGTCATTAGTAAATATAAGCATACCAAGGAGAAAATCAAAGGATATGAAATAGATATTCAAAAACTATCTTCCTTACGAAGAAGCACCGGACGCCACTACGAACGACGACAACACCCAGCCGGAGGGGTTGGGCTCAAGGAGCGGGAGACGCCCGTAGAACACCTCCAGAGAGCTCCAGCAGCAACATAATTACGTATATTTCATATGTATATATATATATATACATATATGATAACTTAGGGAGGCGCCATTGTCTATTTAACTCAAAGCATGTTGAAATCAAACAGAGCAACAATATTAAATCCAAAAGCCTCTAAATACTCTTCAGTGGTTTTACCTTCCCTTCCCCTATAGTACCATGAGTATAAAATTACATATAAGCAGTATCTTGACTAGCAAGAAATTCAAGCACACTAAAGGAAGATGGGAACTCAGTTGATTTACATTGCTTCTGAGTGGTACTTGTTTAGATCAGCATCAAGATCTGTAATAGAAACAGGCTCACTGTGGCCTCTACCTCGTCCACGCCCTCTCCCCCTTCCACCGCCATCACCCTTTGATAAGCTACTAGTACCTCCACCCCTT
>JANAVB010029815.1:7217709-7240209 GCA_029216955.1 Iris pallida | reverse complement strand
CTTATTTTAAACATATTATAACCCATATTATTCTGTTTAGGACATTGTGACTCTGTTGCAGACATCTGACATTATACTACTCTTTTCAGAGTATCAGGCGAGTACATTCTCTAATAGTTCTTCCATTTACTTGTCGTTTACTATATTTCAATTGTAGCTAGTTCTATCTGATTCTCTGTTTCAAACACAATTTGATATTGCTGGATCCATTTCATGCGACACTCACTTATTTATGTCTGGCCTCTATTTCTGGAACTACCTACTGGAACCACCCTGGAATCATTTACTGGAACCATTCGTGTACTGGCTGGATTTATATCTATTTTTGTGTCAGATTATGGATTCACTTGTACTTACTGGGCGGGGAAATATTGGAATAGGCATGTGAACATACCCAAATACTGGAACCACTCCTTTAGAATTATACTGGAACGATAGCCATCCCACACTTGGCCTAGTGTGCGGTGTGCCGTATTACCTACAGCCGTTAACATGTCGATCCCGATATTTTAAAACACACTGTTTGAGTATAGGCTGGACTCACCCTGGAACCTTTGATCACCGACTGGACTCACCTCATACCGGACCCATCTTGTACTGGAACCACCTGGTATCAGATTCATGTTGTCTAGATTTACTTGGGTTTTGTACTTGTTTTCATTTACATTCTGGACTTATATCATGTTGCTCTAGTTCAGCTAGTTTCTATTTACTGTCTTTATTGCTATGATTCTTCTCTTGTTTTTACTTACCTTACTTTTCTTGTATCTTAACTGTTTCTCTATACTGTCACCTGTATACAAACTACCATGTTTCATCAATATAACTACTTATAACTGCTTTATAGTTCTCTGTCATTTAATTGGGATTTCTTGATAAGTTATACTCGTTCCTGTCCTGAATGGACCTGTTGAAATTTTACAGATGATTGCCCTGAGGATATTTGCCCTACTCATTATGGACCTGACGAAGATTAGCTACCTTTGGCCCCGACACTCAGGAGTGATCGGGAATTTAGTTTAGTAGACATGCATCTGTTTTCATGTAGAGCTTGTTGTATAGAATTGAGACTTGAGGTGTATTTGAGATTGTTTGAGATTGTTGTTATTATTTCAGTAGTTATTGTTGTCTTCAATTTCTTAGTTATATTTCGGTGCTATCTTATCGTGCTTAGACTGTGATTGAATTACACCATATCTTATACTTGTCCTCCCTTCAGAGTTGATCTTGATGAGTATATTATATACTGCATGAGTTGATGGTTAGTTAGAGAATTAGAACAGCGTTCTACCACCGACACTGCAGCGTAGGCTGGGCGTTGTTACGTACTCGTACCCTCACAGTGGGTGCGGGTTGTGACATACACTGCTATTTTGGTAAACGTTCGAATAGAGAGAGAGAGAGAAAGAGAGAGAGAGGAGGAGGTATCGGGATCCTCGAACGTTTACCAAAATAGCAGTGTATATATATATATATATATATATATATATATATATATATATATATATATATATATATAGAGAGAGAGAGAGAGAGAGAGACAGGAGGAGGTATCGGGATCCTCGAACGTTTACCAAAATAGCAGTCGTTGGATTGATCTTTTTACTGTTAAATCTTGCAAAAATTTGGGTAGTTTAAGGATTTAATTAAACATTAAAAAAATATTCGTTTTCTTTCTCTTTTTTGTGTGAGAACAACAAGGAAAACCTAACTTCCAAAGCAAGTTTTATCCCTTCCCTGGTCTAATTTTTAGGTAAACTTTAGGAGAAACTTTCTTATGATGTTTAGTATTTTTTTTTACTATATTTTAAAGAATTTTTGCATTTTCTAAATATCTGCTAAGTAGACGATGTCCTATAATTGAATCATTCAACTCGTTCATGTTACAACTTGAAACCCATTTTATCTAAATCGATACCAGTAAACTTTTTGCTATCCTAGACCTCATCTCGTTTATAGGACAATTATTTTGAAAATTATTATTATTTACTAATTATTAAAAATCCAGAGATAGATATTGTGTTTGGATTAAATTTTGCCAAAACTGTGCTATTTCGATCGTATCTTATGCAAACGAACCCGTTTTGTGATTTGGAGCATACCCACGTGCCGACATCATCTCATCGGAATACACAATAATGGCTTGTCAATCCACATATTTGGGATATAAAATTTTGACCTAATTTTGTGTCTCAATTTATATATCGTTATAAATCCTAAACTAGCAAACTATTGAGTTCGGATTGTTGATTTATGAACCCTATGTAATACCTTAGCATATCTAGTATAGGTTGTGCCTATAACCCTAGTTAGTTAGGTAACTTTAGGGTAAGTAAATTGGAATGGTAATTATAAGTTTAGTATCCAAATTGTATCTAACCTAGTTCATATTTTCTTTGTGATGGAATTATGGGTAAGTGTGGTGCTTGTGATTGTGTGGGATAGCTAGAGGGACTTGTTTGGATTAACTAGTTAGTTAACAATTTGTTTTCCATCAGGAGATATAGGCAAGTATTACAATGACCCTTTTGACACATGTATAATATGTTTTATACTTTATTTTCTTTCCATGGTCATACTTGTTCTATGATACTTTTGAATTGTGCTTGATAGCTAGGTTGACACAAAATCACAGTCAACCAAATATTGATAAAATTGAAAATATGATACTTGTCATAATTCAATATGACACATCAAGACAGAACTCGTGCAAGACGGACGTCGGCTCTATCCTGCAGCGTATTCAGTTTTTGAGTCTGTATTTTTACTTTTATTGAGTCTAGATAAATGTAAACTGAGTCGCACTGAGTAGTTTGGGCCTATACCTATCTCCAAACCACAAACCAAAAGCTCCACCAAACCAAACTAGCCCATATAGTCCATTTTAGCAATTCTGTCTCCTGGAGACAGAGTTTGGGCCGAACTCTGCCTCCACACAGAATTCGGTCCGAATTCTGCTCCCTAAATTACAGGACCCTAATTTTTAGGGTTTGCTGTATGCTACTTGTCCAACGGCCAAAAATTTGAATTCTTGACACAGAATTCTGGCCGAATTCTGCTTACCCAGAACCCTATAAATAGACCTTGAATTCTCTCATTTTCTTTCATCCAATCTTCTCTTCTCTCTAAAGCCTTATACAAGCCTTAACCTTCTCATCAACTTGCCACAAGCTCCCTAAGCCTCAAAGTGCTCAGTGCTCTTCAGTTAGGAGTTTGTGCAAGAGTTAAAAAAAGTCACTTGGAAAATTCCAAGCTTCGCCACTGCGATCTCTGTAAGAAGTTGACGTGCTCTTCTGAAGAAAAAGCACGGGGTGTAACTATTATTTCATAAATAGTAGATTTAATCCTGAGCTAGAGTTCTTAGGCCTGGACTAGTCCTCCACGAGAGAAACTAGGTTAAAATCGGCTGTATTTGCGTATGCTTTCTTGCTCTTTATAATTTCTGTATTTACTCTGATTATTTACTGTTGGTGAAAGAGTTTAATTTTTAATTGGCTATTATTGTCATAAACTATATTCACCCTCCTCTAGAGTTGCCTACTTATTCTTCAATTGGTATCAGAGCTCTGTTCTCTCAACAAGGACTAATATCCTAGACTGATCCATGGCAACCACACAACCTATGTTTTTCAATCATGGTGAAGGACAGTCCACTCATAGGCCACCCCTATTCGATGGAACAAACTACACCTATTGGAAAACAAGGATGAGTTTCTATCTCAAGTCTCTAGACTTCGACCTGTGGACCATTGTCACCGATGGTTGCAAAAAGCCCGCCAGGATAGTTGTCAATGGTGATCTCGTCGAGAAATCCAACGACAAATATTCTGACGAAAAAAAGAAACATGCGAGTCTAGATGCTAGAGCTATTAATGCTTTATTTTGTGTAATAGACAGGAATGAGTTTAACAGGGTCTCGACATGCACCACCTCGCACGAAGTATGGAAACTTCTAGAAGTGACGCATGAAGGAACCACCCAAGTCAAGGAGTCAAAAATCAGTCGTCTCACTCAAGAATATGAGGCGTTCAAGATGAAGCCTAATGAGACGATCATACAAATGTTTACAAGATTCCTTGACGTCATCAACCCTTTGTCATCTCTCGACAAACAATATACAAATCATGAGAAGATCCGTAAGTTACTTAGGGGGCTACCGAAGATTTGGAACCCTAAGGTAACAGCTATCATAGAAGGCAATGATCTCACGACAATGTCTATGGAGACTTTGATGGGAAAGCTGATGACCTACGAGCTTGACCTCAAATACTTCGACGAACCTGCACCAAAGGCAAAAGAGATTGCCCTAAAAACTCATCGTCGAAGGGCTGATCCTGAGAAGACTGATAACGACAATTCTGAAGGTGATGATCAAGCTCTTCTAGTCCGCATCTTCAAGAAGTTCCTTCGTTTTAATCGAAGAAAGAAGGAACAACAAGAAGATGACGAGGAAGAACTAACGTGCTACGGTTGTAAGAATACGGGACACGTCCGAAAAGACTGTCCATTCGCAAAGAAAGGCAACCGATATGAGAAGCCCTATAAGAAGTCCTCTTCAAGAAAATATGCTAACACTAGTATTTGGCATGAAAGCGAAGCAAGTGATTCCGAGGAAGAAAATGACTCTCCTCAAGACACTGCTAATGTCTGCCTAATGGTAACATCCGATAAGGTAACTAGCGAAACTCTCGATGACTTTACTTTTGATGAACTTGGCGATGCGTTTAATGATTTACTAATTGACCACAAGAAAGTCATTAGTAAATATAAGCATGCCAAGGAGAAGATCAAAATCTATGAAATAGAGATTCAAAAACTTTCTTCCTTGCTTAATAATGTTAGAGATACTCCACCCACGGAAGTCACTAATGAGGTGTCAATGCTTAAGTTAAGCCTACATGATACCGAAGCACTTATTGAAAAGCGAACACGTGAGATCACAGCACTCAACACTGAGCTTGCTGAAGAAAAGAATAAACACAAGATCTCTATTGCTAAAATTGATGGTTTAAATGTTAAGTGTAATGATCTACATGCTACCTCTAAGAAATTAGAGATTAGATTGGGAAAACAGGTTGCTCAACCTCAAACCCAATCACAAAAGACACACACAAAACACAAGACTACTCAAAATAGTAAAACACGTTATCCACATGCAGCACGTAAACATGCTTACAAGCACATGTACTCTCATACAACACACGAACCACATGCACAAAGACATTATTCTCATAACTATCACTCTGATGTTGCACATAGTCACTATTCTGCTAACCATCACCATGCTACACATAGACATAACCATAGTCAATATCCTGCTAACTATCACCATGTTGCACGTAGATATAATAATCATCCTGCTACTACATATAGTCACTATCCTACGGTTCCATACAACTATCACCATGCTGCATATAGACATCGCCATGCTCCCAACACTAATAGACATGCTACTTGCACTTACTGTGGATTACATGGTCATATCTCACCACAGTGTAGAATTAGGAAATTAGTGGACATCAATCTATATGCATGGGTACCGAAGACTAACATTTCAGGACCCACAAGAACTTGGGTACCAAAGGTCACATCTACTCGTCATGTAGGTGGACCTTCCTCCCTCAACTAAGAGCAAGTGGATTCTCGATAATGGATGCTCGCAACATATGACGGGAGACACAAATCTTTTCGCATCACTATCGATGAAGAGGCAAGGGTACGTATCCTTCGGTAACAACTTAAAGGGATACATTATAGGTAATGGTACTATTGGTCATCCTCCTTCTCCTGTAATAAAGGATGTCTGCCTAGTGACCGAATTAAAGCATAACCTGCTCAACATAAGTCACCTTGCTGATCATGGATATGATATTAACTTTGGACAAAATAAATACGATATTTATGATAGGTCAACGGGAGACATCGCTTTTGAAGGGATAAGAGAGGATAACATTTACATTTTCTATCTATATAGAGATACTAACAGTGCAGGAAGGTGCCTCTACGCCCACAAGGATGAGAGATTACTGTGGCACCAGCGTCTTGGTCACGCCAATATGGATACTATATCCAGGCTACCGACAAAGAAGCTAGTAAGAGGCTTGCCCGACATCACATTCAAAAAGGACACGTATGTGCCGAATGTGAGCTGAATAAGGCAACCAAGTCTTCTTTTCATTCAATAAACACTGTAAGTACTACTAGACCCTTGTAATTACTTCACATGGACTTATTTGGTCCTAGTAGAGTAGCCAGTCTTGGTGGAAAACTCTACGCTTTTGTTATAGTAGATAATTTTTCTAGATTTACTTGGGTTTTCTTTCTTTCAAACAAAAGCGATGCAATTTTTGTTTTCAAAATTTTTTCTAAAAGGTTCAAAACGAAAAAGGCTACATGATTACTCGAATCCGAAGTGATCATGGAGGCGAATTCGAAAATGCTGATTTTGAAAAGTTTTGTGACTCAAATGGTTTTGATCATGAGTTTTCTTGTCCTAGAACTCCTCAACAAAATGGTGTTGTGGAGCGGAAGAATAGGACTCTTAGCGATATGGCTAGAGTCATGTTGAATAAACTTTCACTTCCAAAATATTTTTGGGCTGAAGCTGTCAGTACAGCATGCCATATTTTAAATAGGGTGCTTATTCGACCTATTACGAAGAAAACACCCTTTGAGCTTTGGTTTGGTAGAACTCCAAATGTTTCATATTTTAGAGTGTTCGGTTGTCGTGTTTTATCCTTAACACCAAAGACAACTTAGGCAAATTTGATGCCAAAACTGACGATGGTATTTTTCTTGGCTATGCTGCCAAGAGTAAGGGATATAGAGTGTTCAACAAACGCTCATTGATTATAGAAGAATCTACTAATGTGACTTTTGATGAGGATAATAGTGCAGCATCTACTCCTGACGATGATGTTGAGCCATCAACTTCTACGTCGATAAATACCACCCCTGAAACCAACTCTCTGGAGGGCTTGCCGAAGAAATTCGCATTCAAGCTGTCACATCCAGAAAACTTGGTAATATGTGAGGTATCACGCGGAGTAAGTACTCGATCATCGTTAAGAGACTCCATTGCTAGCACTGCCTTCATTTCACAAATTGAGCCTAAAACTGTTTTAGAAGCTTTTAATGATGAGTTTTGGATTTCAGCTATGCAAGAAGAACTCAACCAGTTCGAAAGAAGCCAGGTTTGGGAACTTGTCCCTAAACCAGCTAAATGAAGATGGTTCAGTCACTCGCAACAAAGCTCGTCTAGTAGCTCAAGGATACAACCAAGAGAAAGGTATCGACTACGATGAGACATATGCTCCTGTTGCAAGACTTGAATTCATTCGGATGCTTTGTGCCTTTGCAAACTTTCAGAATTTTAAACTTTTCCAAATGGATGTCAAAAGTGCTTTTCTGAATGGATTTATTAAGGAGAAATTTTTTGTAAAACAATCCCCTGGTTTTGAAAATCATAAATTTTCCGACCATGTTTTTAAACTCAAGAAAGCGCTATATGGCCTTAAATAAGCCCCTAGAGCTTGGTATGAACGCCTAAGCAATTCTTGCTAGATAAAGGTTTTTCAAAAGGCAAAATTGACACTACACTGTTTATCAAAAGTTTTTAAAATATTATTCTTTTAGTGCAAATTTATGTAGATGATATCATATTCGATTCTACTAATGAAAATCTTTGCCAAAATTTTGCTAAGTGTATGCAGAACGAATTTGAGATAAGCATGATGGGGGAGCTCACCTACTTCCTTGGACTGCAAGTCAAACAAACATTGCAAGGAACTTTCATCAGCCAGTCAAAATACACAAAGGATATGCTGAAGAAGTTTGATCTTGACAACGTCAAACCAATCGGCACCCCTATGGCCACAACGGCCAAGCTGGAACCTGATGAAAGCGACAAACCTGTTGACCAACGTAAGTATCGAGGTATGATTGGTAGTTTACTTTATTTAACTGCTAGTCGTCCCGATATCAAGTTTAGTGTTTGTCTGTGTGCTCGCTATCAAGCTAGTCCTAAGGAATCACACATGTCCGCCGTTAAGCGTATCTTTCGATACCTTAAGGGTACTGTTACAGTGGGATTATGGTATCCCAAATCTACATCCTTCGACCTTATTGGTTATTCGGATGCTGATTTTGCAGGATGCAAAGTCGACCGTAAAAGTACAAGCGGTACATGTCACTTATTAAGCAAGGCTCTAGTCTCTTGGTTTAGCAAGAAGCAAAATTCTGTCGTACTATCCACAACAGAAGCTGAATATATCACAGCTGGTCGTTGTTGTGCACAAATTCTATAGATGAAGCAAACCCTTGCAGACTACAACCTATCCTTTATGCACATTCCTATATTCTGTGATAACACTAGTGCTATCAACCTTACTAAGAACCCTATATGTCACTCACGCACGAAACACATTGAAATTCGTCACCACTTTTTGCGTGATCACCAGCAGAATGGCACTATAAATTTAGAATTTATTGACACTGATCATCAGCTGGCAGATTTCTTTACTAAACTACTATTCGAAGAGCGATTCAACTTTCTTTGTCATGAACTAGGAATTTTGGATGAAGTAGTTGTTCATTAAAAGTGACATGCGTAAATATAGATTATGTTTTGGCTCTCTATGATGAATTTGCTATGGGTACAAGCCGAAAGGGTCCTTCTGACAACAAGGCGTAAAAGCCTAAGCGACATGGTGCACTAGTCTTCGGACTACCGCTAGCTGGGATCCGGCCCCTGCAGCTACCCCATGGCAGTTTCACCATACTGAATTGTGTCATAACTCCTTGTTTATTACATGGTTTACTTCCATTTATAAACTTGTGAAATTCAAATTTTCGAATTTTTTTTTTGTTCATTTGATTCAGTTTCATTTTGTAATTTTTCCTACTTGGTTTCTTACTTTTGCATATTTAAATTTCCATCCTCTCATTTTTTAACTAAGTATTTTTTTCAACTTCATTTCAGCCTGGTTTCTATTCTGGCCCCAGAACACAGAATTCGGGCCGAACTCTGCCTAACACAGAGTTCGGGCCGAATTCAGTCTGTTCATTCCAGAACAGCAGTCGGGCTCAGCCGCTGATCTGTGTTTGATCCAGTGGTCCATATTGCATCCGACCAATCGAACCCATATTCTTAAAACTGGGTTCTCCCTCTCTCTCTCCTCCATTACCTTCTCCAAAACTCCTCCAAACCCTTCCTCTTCAAACCATAACCCTGGTTTTCTCCTTCTAGTGAGAATTTCTTCTCCAAATTCTAGGAGAAGGTCTCTTGCATCATTCTCTTCCATCCTCCATTATCTTTTTGAGGTATAATTTCTCTTTTCTCTCCATCTCAATTTTATATTTTACTTCCTTACTCATGTCACCTAGGTTGTTTAATAGAGGAAAAAGGCTTCGAACCGAGAGTGCTTCCTCTTCGAATCCTCCTCCTTGTGATGATCAACCTATTCACCAATTAATTCACCCTTTGTTCAATCCACCTCGTCCCATTGACCCCAACACATTTGATGATCGAATATTTGTATCATTGGAATCCTCAAACGAATGGTTCAATAATTTTCGATCACGTCCCGTGTGTGCAGGCTATCTTATAAACTTTACCATATTTTTTCGTTATGACTCCTTATTTCATGATTTGTGTCTTGATGAACTAGTTACTACTAATTCACTTATCTATTTGAATGTAATTCAAATATTTTATTGTAATCTTACTCATGATGATACACGTTCATATTCTCGTGTTGCTGGAATTGACATATCCTTTGATGACTTTGATCTTACGAATATCTTGAAATTTCGGAGCCCAACTCATGGGAGAAACTTGTCGATGCTCGCAAGTTTCAATTCTCCGATGGGTCTTCCCTTGAATGCTTTAAGGACGATTTGTGTACCCCCAAACACACGTCCACGCAAGCTTCTTGCAAAATTTCTATACCCCAACTTCTACGAGCTTCATCGTATTATCTTTTCTACGATCCTGCCCAAAGCGGGATCGACTGATGAGGTTTTATATTTTAAGATTTCTACTATGTATCACCTTCACTTCCATATCACGTTCAATCTTTCACGTACCATGATGGACTGGATGATCAATGCTAGGAAGAGGCCGAGATATTTGGTATATGCTCTCTATCTTCCTATAGTTTTTCATGCTTTTTATGTCCCTCCCAATGAGTGCCAATTCCTTCTAGCTCCTGTCTTCCTATCTAAGGCACAGCAGCTTCAGGCAGCTGTCGGTTCTCCTGCCGAGTCCGAGCACTCTGATGCTCAGGATGACGCACCTGCTCAAGGGCAGCCTGCGCCCCCTCCTCCTGCTACTCTTGAGTCGATTCAGACTATGCTTCGCGATCGGTTCATGTTAGAGGATGATCGCTGGACCCAGCTCGACTATCGTACCACCCTGCAGATGAATGCCATCAGCAACTCACTGCATGACGTCCGGTACTCTATGTCTCAGCATCCTTCTATGCCTATTCCTATGGAGCGGGATCCTGCTCGCGATGGATACCGTATCGATGACCCTTGGGTTATGTGCTATCTGGATCCGGATGCGGCTTTCGTGGATCCTCGTCGTTTGGATACTGATCCATCTGATGGTGCTGGACCTTCTCGAGCTCCATGATGGATGTGGTCTCCTACCTGCTGCTACTGCTGAGGATCTTATGTTTAGTTTTTTTATGCACAATGGACTTCTAGTTTATGTAGTTGCTTTTTATCTGTATTAGTTCACTCTATGTTCTGTGACTCTTGAGACACTTTATGCAGTTTATTATTACTTTGGTGTGCTTACCAGTTATTTTCATTTTCAAATTTTCTGGTTGGTTGTGTTTGATTAATGACAAAAGGGGAAGAATTATTTGATATTCGATATTCATATCATCATATAATATTGTCTATCTGTGCTTTCTATGTTTTGGGAAAGATTGTGTTTATCAGGAAAAAAAGAACATTGGCTTACAAAGACGCAATGTTTACGGGGGAGCTATTGCTAGCTATTTCTTCTATGCACTGATTACGGAGGAGCTACTACTTTTATAAATATGTCCAGGTATGAACATTGAATACACAAATATTATTTTGTCAATTATCAATATGGGGGAGATTGTTGACACAAAATCACAGTCAACCAAATATTGATAAAATTGACAATATGATACTTGTCATAATTCAATAGGACACATCAAGACAGAACTCAGTGCAAGACGGACGTTGGCTCTATCCTGCAGCGTACTCAGTTTTTGAGTCTGTATTTTTACTTTTATTGTGTCTAGATAAAGGTAAACTTAGTCGTACTGAGTAGTTTGGGCCTATACCTATCTCCAAACCACAAACCAAAAGCTCCACCAAATCAAACTAGCCCATATAGCCCATTTTAGCAATTCTGTCTCCTGGAGACAGAGTTCGGGCTGAACTTTGCCTCCACACAGAGTTTGGGCCGAATTCTGTCCCCTAAATTACAGGACCCTAATTTTTAGGGTTTGTTGTATGCTAGTTGTCCAACGGCCAAAAATTTGGATTCTTGACACAAAATTCTGGCCGAATTCTGCTTACCCAGAACCCTATAAATATACCTTGAATTCTCTCATTTTCATTCATCCAATCTTCTCTTCTCTTCTCTCTAAAGCCTTATACAAGCCTTAACCTTCTCATCTACTAGCCACAAGCTCCCTAAGCCTCAAAGTGCTTAGTGCTCTTCAGTTAGGAGTTTGTGCAAGAGTTAGAAAGTCGCTTGAAAAATTCCAAGCATCGTCACTGCGATCTCTGTAAGAAGTTGACGTGCTCTTCTGAAGAAAAGGCACGGAGTGTAACTACTATTTCACAAATAATGGATTTAATCCTGAGATAGAGTTCTCAGGCTTGGACTAGTCCTCCACGAGGGAAATCAGGTTAAAATCGATTGTGTTTGCGTTGTAGGGCCTAAAAATCAAGTTACGCCATGAACCTACTAACCAGTGATCAAGTTGCGCCCCAAAACTCAGGTTGCGCCACTGATATGAAGCTCGGAGAATAAAGTGCGCCGCTAAACAGGTTGCGCCATATTTTAGACTGCGCCCAGTCTTATTGCGCCAATGTCTACGTGGCGTCTGACATTTAATAGCCATCATCACCTGACATCACTGACAACTGACACCATAGTGAACGAGGAAAATCTTTTCAAATCCTGCAAATTGTGTCGCTCGAGGAGAGTTGGTTGACATCTGTCCTGTACGCTTTGTAAGTTGCGCCTAGGCGCAATCCAGACAAAATCCTTAGTTGTGCCTAGGCACAATCTGAATGACTTCTGCTCAAAAGCTGCCACATGTCTAGGCGCAGCTCAAACAAGCGCAGTTTTACTCATTGACTAAAGTTCGCACAATCTGATAAAGTTGAGACAATTTTCATCTCTGAAGCAAGATGACGTGGTGCACATGCCACTAATCTCTCAAGACGTGTCTACTATCCTGTACACGACCATGCGCATCTCATTTATATGATGCCACGCATCTAAATACAGTTAGTATACGACTTATAATTGAATGAAAGTTGGTGCAACAGGAGGTTGGCGCAACCCAATGTGGCGTAATCCAGCCTCGCGCATATCAGAATAACTGCTAAAACAGTTATTTCTTGAACTCTATAAATAGACTTTCCAATCATTGTTAAAGCATCACGTACATATGTACAGAGATCAAGAACTCTTGCAAAAATTGCTGCTGCATTCTCCAGAGGCTCTAGTCTTCAAGTTCACATAGTCCAAGGGATAAAGTGATCGTCTTCTGATCAGATTCCTACAGTTGTACTTCCCCAAAATTTATTATACTTTATACTATTCTTTCACAAGTTTGGAATAAACTTTTCGCTTTTATAAACAAACAAAATGGTGACTCTGCTGGGGACGACTTTCTTCTCCGACGAGAAGGTGACAACTCAATGTGATACTGCATCGATCGGCAAGACGCAGAAGACTCTGGTTGTTCAAGTCAACCAGACAGCCTACGAGAATATGATCAACACCAAAAGTACCAAGTGCACTATGGCTATCGTCAAGAACAGGACTGTGTGGACTCCTAAATCTTCTGCAGTTGTTGTTGCCCAGGCACAAATTGAGTGCTCAATGGCCAAGGCGCAAT
Source organism: Iris pallida (assembly GCA_029216955.1). Lineage (NCBI taxonomy): Eukaryota > Viridiplantae > Streptophyta > Magnoliopsida > Asparagales > Iridaceae > Iris > Iris pallida. The sequence continues at coordinate 7,227,085 of JANAVB010029815.1, read as the reverse complement.
CCGCCTCAGTAGCTCAGGCACATCCTGCCTATATTACCTGGGTGCAATCTACTCTTCCTGCTGTCCCGTGCGCAGTCTACTACTCTTTTGACTGCCAAGGCGCAGTCTGTTCAGGCCGTTGCTGAGGCGCATTCTAGCCATGTTGATGCCAAGGCACCACCAGTAGCCCGTAGTGCTATGGTACAACCCAAGCAATCAGTAACTCAGGCACAGTCTGCTGCTTTGGTGCAACCCAAAGGAACTAGTCTTTTGGCTATTCCCTCTTCTAATTCTCCAGTTCTGGACTGGGAGAAGCAATGTTCTAGTGCTGCTACTAGACAGAAGAAAGGGAAGAGTCCTTTGACACTTCCTCAGTTGGCGCAATCTGTGCCTAAAATGGTCTTACATCAGAACAAAGGGAAATACTTCTTATCTAACCCTCTACAAAATAAAGAAAAGCACCCTTTGGTCTTTTCTCAAACTTTCCTGGTCTATGACTCAGAGGAAGACACATCTGATTCTATTCCTTTAAACAGAGGTCTTCAAATTTCTGATATCGGAAAGAATACTGATTAAAGAGGTATCTTACCTACCACTATGGGGTCTGGTCAAGACCTTCCCACCTTACAAATTTTAAGATCTAAGCAAGGAAAATTGAGGGTATCACAAACAGGGACACCTGGATCAGAATTTTCTGATTTACGCGCTTATCTCAATAGGCGTCAACCAGTATCAACTTTGGTGAAACGTAAGAACCCTATGCCAAAGGCTGACCTATATCAGAAGCCAAAGTTTGAAAAGAAAGACTCAACCATTTATGCTAATGAGTTGAGTACATCTTTGTACACTCAGGGAACAAAAAATCTGAAGAATAGGAGACATGTTCCTAACATCATTAAGGAATATGTTCCTCTGACTTCTTCTCGTCCTATAGTTATAAATGATCTTCGGCAATGTCTTACACAAAGACGAGAGATTACAGGGATGTTTCCCTCACCTCCAAATCATGCTTCAGATCGCCATTGCCTTCATGAAGTCGTCATCAACTGTTGTTGCCAACGATCTGTCTTCGATCGTCTGAACTATGCTTCAACTCCCGAACATATAATAGAAGATGAAGACGAGCTATTATATGCTTCTGTTAACATGACTTCTCAAGGCACTGGGGGTGGAAAACGTCCAAGACATAATGCATCCCGCAATCCCAGTCATCAATACTTAGATCGGATTCATGCATCCAGTGAAGGTATCTTTCAATACACTAGATCAAGAAATCGACATTTGACCCAAGGTATCTTTAATCAAGAAGATCTCCCCATCGCCCATGTAGGAGAGGACTCTTTTTTAGAGTTTAATGCAGATAGTAAAGTTCTGAACAAACTATCTCATCAATAGCAGCAAGAGAAATGACAGCATATACCATTACGGAAGATCAAGATGCCTCTACTTCAACTAGTCAAGAGCAACGAATTTTTGCATTAGAAGACAAATTGAAGACCACGGCTGAAATGGTTGCAAGTATGCACACTATAATCGTGGCTCAACATGCAGTGCCACCGGTTATAAATTCTGCTACTAATCCGGAGCTCATAGCATCTTCTGTACCTATTAGTCTGGGGGTACCACCTCCTCAGGTTACCTCTGTGCTAATTCAAGCTGATCCCAGTCAGTCTGGTGCTGGGGGTGGTAATTATCACGTTGTTCCTCCTCCTAACACTTCTAATCAGCCCACCAATTCCCAAACATCATGCGATGCTAATGAGGCTGTAAAACTCTTACGTACTCAGTTTGAGGTCTTCAAACAGAGAGATGGTCTACAAAGATTGGGCATAAAGCAACCATATCCTACAGAGTGGAAGGAGGTTCCATTCCTCCATAAATACAAGCTTCCGACTATTATGCTGTTTGATGGCAGCACCTCTCCAAGTCAGTACATCAATCACTTTAGTTGATGACTGATCAATTACAGCCAAATGATGCTCTCCTTACCAGAGTGTTCGTCGATTGTTTAGCTGGAGCAGCATACGACTGGTATCGTAGCTTGCCTGATGGTTGCATCACATCTTTTGCTGGTTTCAATCAAATATTCTTGGAACAGTTTTATGTGGGAGTCAATGACATGACAATGTCTGCCCTCATTAAGATTAAACAGAGGCACAATAAATCCACAGAGAGTTTTATTGAAAGATTCCGCCGAGAGGCACTCAAAGTGCCTTTAGGAACTCCATCTGCTGTAACAATAGACACTTGCAAATCAAACTTGTTGCCTATTATCAGTATGTGGACGGGATCTACACAATTCCAGGATTGGCCTTCTTTTATTGTGATTGCCAAGGCAGCTAAGGTCATCGCAGAAAAGTTCAAACAGTTAGGAGTTCAGATGACTCATCCTAACCAAGACGAACATTCTACACCCGGGGGTAATAATCGCCAGAATAATCACAATAGTAAAGAAACACTGGCCATCAATCTCAAGGGCAAGGAGTCTTTGACTGTCAACGTTACTCAGACAGCACCCACTCCATCAGCACCACCGCAGAAGACAACTCGTCCAAAGGAAGAGTATTCTTTCGATGAAGATGATACTTTGAGCATCTTCGATTGCTTGATTAAAAGTAATAAGCTTCAACTTCCAGAGGCAAAATGGCAAGAAGAAGTGGGTAAAACTGATCACCCTAAATATTGTGTTTATCACAGATTTATAGGGCATCCAACCAGAGCATGTTATGTGCTCAAGGGTAAAATCCAAGAGTTGGTCAACTCTGGAGCAATTACTCTTCAGTAGGACAAGAAGACGGTGACTGCTAATGTCGTTTCTGTGCAATTTGGTGACTTTCCACCATAACTTGGACAAGATGGTGTTGTCCCCATTCCAAAGACTACTCTTGAGATCGTGAATCTTCCACCTCCTCAAAATGAAGGTCGTATTCCATTATCGATTGATAGAGGAGAGATTATGTGGATTTATCCAGATCTGGTAGCAGAGTTTAAAATGCCTTCCTCTTCTAAGCAAAAGAAGCACTCCAAATCTAAAGCCAAGAACTGCAATATGGTATCTTTTGAACCAGTAACAGAAGAAAAAATTCTAATGGACACTAGATCTGGGAAACCCTATCTTCGAGAATATCCCAAAAATCAAGAGAATCCTGCTCTATCTCCTGATGTTCCTCCTACGTCATCTTCTCCTGCTGAGAATATACCATCTACATCCCTGCCGGTGGTTAAACCATCTCCTTCTAAACCAACAACAGCAGACAAGGGAAAACAACCTGTTCGCTTTGACAAAGCATTAAAGAAGTCCTTATCTCTTGGACTCGAAAGCCATATAACTTTGATATATTGGCTCAATTGGCCAATACTCTAGCAAGATTATCAATCTTTGAACTTTTACGTCTCTCAAAAGAAACTCGAGAGACGTTAAGTGAAGCCTTGATGCAGGCTGACGCTTGTCGTACTCTTCTCAAGAAGCCTGAAAAGGAGCCAGTCAGCTGCGCACATTGTCATAGTGTATTTGAATTAATGCCCAACATCACTTTTACACAAGATGACATGTTGTTAGAAGACAATCGTCATGATCATCCTCTCTACTTCACGGGGTATGTAGATACCATGAAAGTCGATCGCATTCTGATTGACCCCGGGTCTGCACTTAGCATCATGCCGAAATCTTTGCTGGATGCTTTAAAGATCCCAGTGCATAACCTTTCTACAACTATTACTACCATCTTGGGGTTCAATCAAGGAAGAAGTGAACCTTTGGGGAAGATACACCTAAAACTTCAAATTGGCAATCTTCGTACATAGGTAACTTTCTATGTTATTGACAATTATGGTTCATACAATGCTTTGTTAGGAAGGCCATTCCTCCATGAACACAATATTGTACCTTTTAATCTCCACCAATATTTCAAATATGTGGATGGTAATGGAGAAGTCCAAAAAGAGGTTGCAGATCTGAATCCTTTCAAAGGAGTTGAAGCATACTGCAATAATTCTCGCATGTACAAGGAGGAGTTCATGAAGGTGGTACTAGCAATGGACACAGATGAAGAACAGAAAAATGTGCCGAATAATACATTGGTAATCCCGGTTAAAGGACGTACCTCTTATCCTTAGTCTTCCAAACCACTATCTATCTTCCTTCCCATGAGAAGCAGCCCAAGGGTAATAGTCAGGAACAAGGGAGCTCGTCTCTTCTGAGCCGCTTGTAATCGATCTTCGTCGTAATAAGCCTCCTCTGCCTTCTCGTTCTTCTTCTCCCCCTCTTGTCATCAATCTGACTAAGCCTGCTAAGGCTAAAGTTCCTGTTATAAATGATGGTGTAAAAATCAATAAAGCATCTCCTTTGCAGTATACTGATGTCTCTTACTATACCCAGTGTTATTTGGATATGCTAGATAGCTTTAAACCACTTACAAAAGAAGTCGTATCATCTCTTCGAAATATGGTATCACTGGATTCAATACAAGACTCGTACTTCTTATTACCGTCTCGAAAGAAAGATGAAAAGCCTATATTCTTCAACAAAAGAGAGGAACCAAAAATCATGCTCTATAACGATAATAGAGATGATACAGGAAGGCTACAATTATGCCGCTATAGTCCCCAATCCAAAGCAATCATTTGCAAAATGGGCTATAATTTCAAAACTGGCCTCAACAACGGTAAAGGAAGGCGAACTCCTCTTCGTATTGCTGTTCCAAAAGGAAAATCACAACAATACCAAAGTAAAACACAACGGGAACTAGGTTATGCTTCACCTCTTCCAACTCCAGAACCTTCTGAATCTAATGAAGAAGAACGATCTAACTCTTCTGATTCTATTTCATGGGATTCTGACACCAGCATTGGTCATGTTCATAGGGTGATAGTATCTTCTAACATGGTGTCTGTCAAATTTTTGGAAGATGATGAAGATGACATTAAAGAAGCTCCTGAAGTGGACCCTTGGGCACAAAGGATGGACAATCAGTGGAAACTTATTTTGAATAACGAGAACCACCTACTGAGGATCAACTAGTCCAAATCGATATTGGAGAGAAGGGCATATCATGACCAATCTTCATTAGCAAAAATCTCTCAGAGGATGATAAACAAGAGTTAATTCACCTTATTCGTGAATATATTGATGTCTTCGCCTGGAGTTATGAAGATATGTCGGGATTAGATCCTCAAATTGCAACTCATAAGCTTAATATATTGTCGAATGCCAAGCCGGTCAAACAACAACAATAGCGATTCAAGCCTGAAATGATGGATGCAATTGATGATGAAGTCAAAAAGATTATAGCTTGCGGTTTTATCAGAGAAGAGCAGCATCCTGACTGGGTAGCCAACGTTGTTCCAGTCTTAAAGAAAATCGAAAAGGTTCGAGTTTGCATAGATTTTCGGGATCTCAATGATGCTTGCCCTAAAGATGAATTCCTTCTCCCAATTATCGATGTCATGATCGACAATACATGTGGATTCGAACAAATTTTTTTATGGATGGGTTTTCTGGATATAATCAAATCCGGATGAATCCTGAAGATGAGAAACATACTTTATTTCGTACTCCTCGTGGAGTGTAATGTTATACAGTCATGCCGTTTGGTCTAAAGAATGCAGGTACAACTTACCAGCGGGCTATGAGTACTATCTTTCGAGATCACCTGTGAAAGACTGCCGAATGCTATGTTGACGATATTGCTGTCAAAAGTCGTCTCAAAGAAGATCACATTCAAGATTTAAGAACTATCTTCAATCTAATGCGCCAGCATCAACTCAAAATGAACCCCACCAAGTCTTTCTTAGGTGTCTCTAGTGGTAAATTTTTCGGCTTCGTCATTACCTCTAAGGGTATACACGTTGATCCCGAGATGATCAAAGCCATTCAAGAGATAAGTCCTCCATGCAACCTAAAAGAGCTACGAGAATTCCAAGGTCGACTTGCGTACATCAGGCGGTTCATTTCGAATTTATCTGGACGTTGCAGATCATTTACTCAATTAATGAAGAAAGGTGTATCTTTCGTTTGGACGAAAGAATGTCAACGAGCATTTGATGACATAAAGCGGTATTTAATGAGTCCACCGGTTCTTGTACTACCGATCTCAGGAATACCTTTCTTAATGTATGTCTGGGCAATGAATCATTCATTGGGAGCTTTGCTAGCTCAAAAGAACAAAGAAGGTCATGAACAAGCCATCTACTATCTTAGCCGAACGATGATTAGAGCTGAACATCATTATAGTCCGGTGGAGAAGGAATGTTTAGCCTTAATATTTGTTGTTCAGAAGATAAGACATTACATTATAGGCCAAACTATTCATGTCATATCCCGAGCCAATCCTCTTCGAGCCTTAATGAAGAAGCCAAGTACACTCAATTCTAGGCTTGCCACATGGGTCATACTATTAGCATAATATGATATGGTTTATGTTCCTCAAAAGTCTGCGAAAGGCCAAGCACTTGCTGACTTTTTAGCAGCTCATCCTGTCCCTGAGACATCTAAACTCTATGATGAGATTCCTGATGAAACATTGGAATCAAATATGATCTCAGAAGAATTTCCTACCTGGAGGTTGTTCTTTAATGGAGCTTCTAGAATTGGACCTGGAGGTATCCTTGTGGCTAGAGTAGGAATTGTTCTCGTTTCACCCGATGGATTAGCTATTCAAAGGGCTTATTCTTTAGACGAATCGTGCTCTAACAATATGGCAGAATATAATGCCTTGCTCATTGGACTCCAATTAGCCAAACAATTGAATATCGAATATCTCGAAGTATATGGCGATTCTAAGCTGATTGTTAATCAGGTTAGAGGCATATATGAAGTCCGACATCAAGATTTGGTACCATACCATGAAGCAGCAACCAGGATAGCTTCTTTATTCAAAGGGTTCTTCATCGAACATATACGTCGTACATGTAATACAGAAGCTGATGCCTTGGCTAACCTAGCTGCGGTATTGGCAGTTCCAGTCAAAAGACAACAAATGGTTGTTATCTCTAATAGAGAACTATTTTGTGTCGAAAACAACCACAATATTGAATTCAGCAATCTAACTGAAGTCAATGTCACTTGCGAGGACTGGAGAGCACCTTTCATTGATTTTGCCGTACATGACATCTTGCCAGAAGATCCTAAGGAAGCTACAAGTATCCGTCGCCGATCGCTTCGATTCTACTAAAATTATACTACTAAAACTCTCTATCGAAGAACTTTTGATGGGTTACTCTTGAGATGTCTCGCTGGTGATAAAGCAAATCAGATATTACGTGAAGCTCATGATGGTGTTTGTGGAGCACATCAGCCTGGTCCTAAACTACAGGAATGTATTCGACGTATGGGCTACTACTGGCCCTCTATGGTATCAGATGCTATTGACTATGCAAAAAATACCGTGCATGTCAAATTCATGCAGATTTCATCCATCAACCGTCGGAATTTCTTCATCCGACTGCTGCTTCACGGCCTTTTGAAGCTTGGGGCATGGATATAATTGGCCATATCAATCCTCCTTCATCTAAAGGACATCGGTTCGTCTTGGCTATAATCGATTATTTCTCCAAGTAGGCAGAAGCTATAACTTTGGCTGAAGTTAAAATGAGTAGTGTCATCAACTTCATCAAACATCATGTGATATACAGATTTGGTGTTCCTCGTCGAATTATCCATGATAATGGGCCGCAATTCATCATCCAGAAGTTTAATAGGTTCTGTGATGACAACATAATCAATAATGTTGCCTCTATGGCCTATAATCCTGCGGCTAACGGGTTATGTCACGATCTGCTCCCGAATAATCGGACATGAGTCGGACACGCCCAGCCTTCGTCGTTGGACACGACGAAGTAAGCTATACCAAACTAGGGAAATCTAACTAGATAATCATAAATGTATATAATTACAACATCTAAGAACGTATCACAGAATGATCACCATAATCCATAGTTCTCTGTATATAAATGTACGAGTCATCAAGAGTGAAATGTACATAAATTCTAAAGACAATATCTAAGAGTAAAGCTAACAGTCTAAACCTGAAACCTCAAGCTAAGTCATGACCCATCCTGCTCAGCTAAGATCCCGGGCTCTGGCCCATATGGTAGAATGATATCCTGCAAGCATACCTGCAACTTATCCAGTCAGGAGCAAAGCAAAGTACAGTTCTAGGTAATGAAACATGAACATGACATGAACAGAGTACAGGAAATGAAATACAGGAATGAACAGAAAAGTACAGAAAATGAGTACAGGAACTATAGTACATGAATGTAAGTACAGGAACATGTAAAGTACAGGAAATGTAATATACAGGAATGAAACTATAATCCTGTAGTACCAGACATGATAAGTGCACAATATCGGAATACATCTAGTCCATGTGACCGGCTGGGGTGAGAACATGCACAGGAGTACATGAATATGGTACGACTTAGGGCCCGCGTGCACGATGCGAGACCTAAGCTAGGCACAAGGATATAGTAACCGGGATTGGTCACATGGCTAGTGTATTTCCCCATCCGACACTAATAAGTACAAGAGCAAGGGTACAGGAATACAGGAGTACATGAATATCGTTCCATGACGTGTCACAAGGAAGGGTACAAGAATGTAAATGCATAAAACCGTAGAAAAGTACTTGCCTTGCTCCAGGAAAGTACGGGTGAAGATCGGAGCAAAATGTCCTCTTGTATTTAATAATGTGTACAAGTTGGTTATTGTCTAAACAATATCAACTGACTATCTGTTCTCTACTTACAACTATCCATAGTATAATTAATACACTGGCCATTCATTTAACTAAATAGGAGTAAATGGAGATACCACTAATCTATATCTTGTTTATAGAGTTTCATAAGGTGTACTAGTTATCTAGTAACATTACTTTAACTAAGATCATATTTAATAATATCTAGAATAAACTAATTTGGAAAATAATTAATATCATTTAGAATTATACTTTATTGGTCGAATATTTAAAGAGAACAGTGAACATCATTTATCAATCACTTAGGAAATTATTGATCCAAACTATATTACAAAAAAATCATATATAAAAACTATAAGAGAATAAGAACTTTAAATAAACATGTTATTTACAAATAATTTATTTAGAAAAAAACTTCCCAAAATACAATTTAGTAAAATATAGATTTTTAAATACGAACATCAACTAAATTGTTAAGAAAACTAACCAAAAATTATCTACTAAGAATTATGGCAACAATACTAGCCCAAACCAAAATACATGCATAGCTACAAATTAATCCAAGCTGGCTTATTCCTAAAACCAAATACCAAGCTTAGCTAGAATAGGCTCGACTAAGGGTCACACAGCAATAGTCAATCCAACCCCTTAAGCTTGATTTAGCAACATATACACAATTTGCATAGTTGTTACTACCACAT
>JANAVB010029815.1:7159388-7217696 GCA_029216955.1 Iris pallida | reverse complement strand
GGAAGAGGCCGAGATATTTGGTATATGCTCTATCTTCCTATAGTTTTTCATGCTTTTTATGTCCCTCCCAATGAGTGCCAATTCCTTCTAGCTCCTGTCTTCCTATCTAAGGCACAGCAGCTTCAGGCAGCTGTCGGTTCTCCTGCCGAGTCCGAGCACTCTGATGCTCAGGATGACACCTGCTCAAGGACAGCCTGCGCCCCCTCCTCCTGCTACTCTTGAGTCGATTCAGACTATGCTTCGCGATCGGTTCATGTTAGAGGATGATCGCTGGACCCAGCTCGACTATCGTACCACCCTGCAGATGAATGCCATCAGCAACTCACTGCATGACGTCCGGTACTCTATGTCTCAGCATCCTTCTATGCCTATTCCTATGGAGCGGGATCCTGCTCGCGATGGATACCGTATCAATGACCCTTGAGTTATGTGCTATCTGGATCCGGATGCGGCTTTCGTGAATCCTCGTCATTTGGATACTGATCCATCTGATGGTGCTGGACCTTCTCGAGCTCCATGATGGATGTGGTCTCCTACCTGCTGCTACTGCTGAGGATCTTATGTTTAGTTTTTTATGCACAATGGACTTCTAGTTTATGTAGTTGCTTTTTATCTGTATTAGTTCACTCTATGTTCTGTGACTCTTGAGACACTTTATGCAGTTTATTATTACTTTGGTGTGCTTACCAGTTATTTTCATTTTCAAATTTTCTGGTTGGTTGTGTTTGATTAATGACAAAAGGGGAAGAATTATTTGATATTCGATATTCATATCATCATATAATATTGTCTATCTGTGCTTTCTATGTTTTGGGAAAGATTGTGTTTATCAGGAAAAAAAGAACGTTGGCTTACAAAGACGCAATGTTTACGGGGGAGCTATTGCTAGCTATTTCTTCTATGTACTGATTACGGAGGAGCTACTACTTTTATAAATATGTCCAGGTATGAACATTGAATACACAAATATTATTTTGTCAATTATCAATATGGGGGAGATTGTTGACACAAAATCACAGTCAACCAAATATTGATAAAATTGACAATATGATACTTGTCATAATTAATAGGACACATCAAGACAGAACTCAGTGCAAGACGGACGTTGGCTCTATCCTGCAGCGTACTCAGTTTTTGAGTCTGTATTTTTACTTTTATTGTGTCTAGATAAAGGTAAACTTAGTCGTACTGAGTAGTTTGGGCCTATACCTATCTCCAAACCACAAACCAAAAGCTCCACCAAATCAAACTAGCCCATATAGCCCATTTTAGCAATTCTGTCTCCTGGAGACAGAGTTCGGGCTGAACTTTGCCTCCACACAGAGTTTGGGCCGAATTCTGTCCCCTAAATTACAGGACCCTAATTTTTAGGGTTTGTTGTATGCTAGTTGTCCAACGCCAAAAATTTGGATTCTTGACACAAAATTCTGGCCGAATTCTGCTTACCCAGAACCCTATAAATAGACCTTGAATTCTCTCATTTTATTCATCCAATCTTCTCTTCTCTTCTCTCTAAACCTTATACAAGCCTTAACCTTCTCATCTACTAGCCACAAGCTCCCTAAGCCTCAAAGTGCTTAGTGCTCTTCAGTTAGGAGTTTGTGCAAGAGTTAGAAAGTGGCTTGAAAAATTCCAAGCATCGTCACTGCGATCTCTGTAAGAAGTTGACGTGCTCTTCTGAAGAAAAGGCACGGAGTGTAACTACTATTTCACAAATAATGGATTTAATCCTGAGATAGAGTTCTCAGGCTGGACTAGTCCTCCACGGGAAATCAGGTTAAAATCGATTGTGTTTGCGTTGTAGGGCCTAAAAATCAAGTTACGCCATGAACCTACTAACCAGTGATCAAGTTGCGCCCCAAAACTCAGGTTGCGCCACTGATATGAAGCTCGGAGAATAAAGTGCGCCGCTAAATAGGTTGCACCATATTTTAGACTGCGCCCAGTCTTATTGCGCCAATGTCTACGTGGCGTCTGACATTTAATAGCCATCATCACCTGACATCACTGACAACTGACACCATAGTGAACGAGGAAAATCTTTTCAAATCCTGCAAATTGTGTCGCTCGAGGAGAGTTGGTTGACATCTGTCCTGTACGCTTTGTAAGTTGCGCCTAGGCGCAATCCAGACAAAATCCTTAGTTGTGCCTAGGCACAATCTGAATGACTTCTGCTCAAAAGCTGCCACATGTCTAGGCGCAGCTCAAACAAGCGCAGTTTTACTCATTGACTAAAGTTCGCACAATCTGATAAAGTTGAGACAATTTTCATCTCTGAAGCAAGATGACGTGGTGCACATGCCACTAATCTCTCAAGACGTGTCTACTATCCTGTACACGACCATGCGCATCTCATTTATATGATGCCACGCATCTAAATACAGTTAGTATACGACTTATAATTGAATGAAAGTTGGTGCAACAGGAGGTTGGCGAACCCAATGTGGCTAATCCAGCCTCGCGCATATCAGAATAACTGCTAAAATAGTTATTTCTTGAACTCTATAAATAGACTTTCCAATCATTGTTAAAGCATCACGTACATAGTACAGAGATCAAGAACTCTTGCAAAAATTGCTGCTGCATTCTCCAGAGGCTCTAGTCTTCAAGTTCACATAGTCCAAGGGATAAAGTGATCGTCTTCTGATCAGATTCCTACAGTTGTACTTCCCCAAATTTATTATACTTTACTATTCTTTCACAAGTTTGGAATAAACTTTTCGCTTTTACAAACAAACAAAATGGTGACTCTGCTGGGGACGACTTTCTTCTCCGACGAGAAGGTGACAACTCAATGTGATACTGCATCGATCGGCAAGACGCAGAAGACTCTGGTTGTTCAAGTCAACCAGACAGCCTACGAGAATATGATCAACACCAAAAGTACCAAGTGCACTATGGCTATCGTCAAGAACAGGACTGTGTGGACTCCTAAATCTTCTGCAGTTGTTGTTGCCCAGGCACAAATTGAGTGCTCAATGGCCAAGGCGCAATCCGCCTCAGTAGCTCAGGCACATCCTGCCTATATTACCTGGGTGCAATCTACTCTTCTGCTGTCCGCGCGCAGTCTACTACTCTTTTGACTGCCAAGGCGCAGTCTGTTCAGGCCGTTGCTGAGGCGCATTCTAGCCATGTTGATGCCAAGGCACCACCAGTAGCCCGTAGTGCTATGGTACAACCCAAGCAATCAGTAACTCAGGCACAGTCTGCTGCTTTGGTGCAACCCAAAGGAACTAGTCTTTTGGCTATTCCCTCTTCTAATTCTCCAGTTCTGGACTGGGAGAAGCAATGTTCTAGTGCTGCTACTAGACAGAAGAAAGGGAAGAGTCCTTTGACACTTCCTCAGTTGGCGCAATCTGTGCCTAAAATGGTCTTACATCAGAAAAGGGAAATACTTCTTATCTAACCCTCTACAAAATAAAGAAAAGCACCCTTTGGTCTTTCTCAAACTTTCTGGTCTATGACTCAGAGGAAGACACATCTGATTCTATTCCTTTAAACAGAGGTCTTCGAATTTCTGATATCGGAAAGAATACTGATTAAAGAGGTATCTTACCTACCACTATGGGGTCTGGTCAAGACCTTCCCACCTTACAAATTTTAAGATCTAAGCAAGGAAAATTGAGGGTATCACAAACAGGGACACCTGGATCAGAATTTTCTGATTTACGCGCTTATCTCAATAGGCGTCAACCAGTATCAACTTTGGTGAAACGTAAGAACCCTATGCCAAAGGCGACCTATACCAGAAGCCAGTTTGAAAAGAAAGACCAACCATTTATGCTAATGAGTTGAGTACATCTTTGTACACTCAGGGAACAAAAAATTGAAGAATAGGAGACATGTTCCTAACATCATTAAGGAATATGTTCCTCTGACTTCTTCTCGTCCTATAGTTATAAATGATCTTCGGCAATGTCTTACACAAAGACGAGAGATTACAGGGATGTTTCCCTCACCTCCAAATCATGCTTCAGATCGCCATTGCCTTCATGAAGTCGTCATCAACTGTTGTTGCCAACGATCTGTCTTCGATCGTCTGAACTATGCTTCAACTCCCGAACATATAATAGAAGATGAAGACGAGCTATTATATGCTTCTGTTAACATGACTTCTCAAGGCACTGGGGGTGGAAAACGTCCAAGACATAATGCATCCCGCAATCCCAGTCAGCAATACTTAGATCGGATTCATGCATCCAGTGAAGGTATCTTTCAATACACTAGATCAAGAAATCGACATTTGACCCAAGGTATCTTTAATCAAGAAGATCTCCCCATCGCCCATGTAGGAGAGGACTTTTTTAGAGTTTAATGCAGATAGTAAAGTTCTGAACAAACTATCTCATCAATAGCAGCAAGAGAAATGACAGCATATACCATTACGGAAGATCAAGATGCCTCTACTTCAACTAGTCAAGAGCAACGAATTTTTGCATTAGAAGACAAATTGAAGACCACGGCTGAAATGGTTGCAAGTATGCACACTATAATCGTGGCTCAACATGCAGTGCCACCGGTTATAAATTCTGCTACTAATCCGGAGCTCATAGCATCTTCTGTACCTGTTAGTCTGGGGGTACCACCTCCTCAGGTTACCTCTGTGCTAATTCAAGCTGATCCCAGTCAGTCTGGTGCTGGGGGTGGTAATTATCACGTTGTTCCTCCTCCTAACACTTCTAATCAGCCCACCAATTCCCAAACATCATGCGATGCTAATGAGGCTGTAAAACTCTTACGTACTCAGTTTGAGGTCTTCAAACAGAGAGATGGTCTACAAAGATTGGGCATAAAGCAACCATATCCTAGAGTGGAAGGAGGTTCCATTCCTCCATAAATACAAGCTTCCGACTATTATGCTGTTTGATGGCAGCACCTCTCAAGTCAGTACATCAATCACTTTGAGTTGATGACTGATCAATTACAGCCAAATGATGCTCTCCTTACCAGAGTGTTCGGTTGTTTAGGAGCAGCATACGACTGGTATCGTAGCTTGCCTGATGGTTGCATCACATCTTTTGCTGGTTTCAATCAAATATTCTTGGAACAGTTTTATGTGGGAGTCAATGACATGACAATGTCTGCCCTCATTAAGATTAAACAGAGGCACAATAAATCCACAGAGAGTTTTATTGAAAGATTCCGCCGAGAGGCACTCAAAGTGCCTTTAGGAACTCCATCTGCTGTAACAATAGACACTTGCAAATCAAACTTGTTGCCTATTATCAGTATGTGGACGGGATCTACACAATTCCAGGATTGGCCTTCTTTTATTGTGATTGCCAAGGCAGCTAAGGTCATCGCAGAAAAGTTAAACAGTTAGGAGTTCAGATGACTCATCCTAACCAAGACGAACATTCTACACCCGGGGGTAATAATCGCCAGAATAATCACAATAGTAAAGAAACACTGGCCATCAATCTCAAGGGCAAGGAGTCTTTGACTGTCAACGTTACTCAGACAGCACCCACTCCATCAGCACCACCGCAGAAGACAACTCGTCCAAAGGAAGAGTATTCTTTCGATGAAGATGATACTTTGAGCATCTTCGATTGCTTGATTAAAAGTAATAAGCTTCAACTTCCAGAGGCAAAATGGCAAGAAGAAGTGGGTAAAACTGATCACCCTAAATATTGTGTTTATCACAGATTTATAGGGCATCCAACCAGAGCATGTTATGTGCTCAAGGGTAAAATCCAAGAGTTGGTCAACTCTGGAGCAATTACTCTTCAGCAGGACAAGAAGACGGTGACTGCTAATGTCGTTTCTGTGCAATTTGGTGACTTTCCACCATAACTTGGACAAGATGGTGTTGTCCCCATTCCAAAGACTACTCTTGAGATCGTGAATCTTCCACCTCCTCAAAATGAAGGTCGTATTCCATTATCGATTGATAGAGGAGAGATTATGTGGATTTATCCAGATCTGGTAGCAGAGTTTAAAATGCCTTCCTCTTCTAAGCAAAAGAAGCACTCCAAATCTAAAGCCAAGAACTGCAATATGGTATCTTTTGAACCAGTAACAGAAGAAAAAATTCTAATGGACACTAGATCTGGGAAACCCTATCTTCGAATATCCCAAAAATCAAGAGAATCCTGCTCTATCTCCTGATGTTCCTCCTACGTCATCTTCTCCTGCTGAGAATATACCATCTACATCCCTGCCGGTGGTTAAACCATCTCCTTCTAAACCAACAACAGCAGACAAGGGAAAACAACCTGTTCGCTTTGACAAAGCATTAAAGAAGTCCTTATCTCTTGGACTCGAAAGCCATATAACTTTGATATATTGGCTCAATTGGCCAATACTCTAGCAAGATTATCAATCTTTGAACTTTTACGTCTCTCAAAAGAAACTCGAGAGACGTTAAGTGAAGCCTTGATGCAGGCTGACGCTTGTCGTACTCTTCTCAAGAAGCCTGAAAAGGAGCCAGTCAGCTGCGCACATTGTCATAGTGTATTTGAATTAATGCCCAACATCACTTTTACACAAGATGACATGTTGTTAGAAGACAATCGTCATGATCATCCTCTCTACTTCACGGGGTATGTAGATACCATGAAAGTCGATCGCATTCTGATTGACCCCGGGTCTGCACTTAGCATCATGCCGAAATCTTTGCTGGATGCTTTAAAGATCCCAGTGCATAACCTTTCTACAACTATTACTACCATCTTGGGGTTCAATCAAGGAAGAAGTGAACCTTTGGGGAAGATACACCTAAAACTTAAATTGGCAATCTTCGTACATAGGTAACTTTCTATGTTATTGACAATTATGGTTCATACAATGCTTTGTTAGGAAGGCCATTCCTCCATGAACACAATATTGTACCTTTTAATCTCCACCAATATTTCAAATATGTGGATGGTAATGGAGAAGTCCAAAAAGAGGTTGCAGATCTGAATCCTTTCAAAGGAGTTGAAGCATACTGCAATATTCTCGCATGTACAAGGAGGAGTTCATGAAGGTGGTACTAGCAATGGACACAGATGAAGAACAGAAAAATGTGCCGAATAATACATTGGTAATCCCGGTTAAAGGACGTACCTCTTATCCTTAGTCTTCCAAACCACTATCTATCTTCCTTCCATGAGAAGCAGCCCAAGGGTAATAGTCAGGAACAAGGGAGCTCGTCTCTTCTGAGCCGCTTGTAATCGATCTTCGTCGTAATAAGCCTCCTCGCCTTCTCGTTCTTCTTCTCCCCCTCTTGTCATCAATCTGACTAAGCCTGCTAAGGCTAAAGTTCCTGTTATAAATGATGGTGTAAAAATCAATAAAGCATCTCCTTTGCAGTATACTGATGTCTCTTACTATACCCAGTGTTATTTGGATATGCTAGATAGCTTTAAACCACTTACAAAAGAAGTCGTATCATCTCTTCGAAATATGGTATCACTGGATTCAATACAAGACTCGTACTTCTTATTACCGTCTCGAAAGAAAGATGAAAAGCCTATATTCTTCAACAAAAGAGAGGAACCAAAAATCATGCTCTATAACGATAATAGAGATGATACAGGAAGGCTACAATTATGCCGCTATAGTCCCCAATCCAAAGCAATCATTTGCAAAATGGGCTATATTTAAAACTGGCCTCAACAACGGTAAAGGAAGGCGAACTCCTCTTCGTATTGCTGTTCCAAAAGGAAAATCACAACAATACCAAAGTAAAACAAACGGGAACTAGGTTATGCTTCACCTCTTCCAACTCCAGAACCTTCTGAATCTAATGAAGAAGAACGATCTAACTCTTCTGATTCTATTTCATGGGATTCTGACACCACATTGGTCATGTTCATAGGGTGATAGTATCTTCTAACATGGTGTCTGTCAAATTTTTGGAAGATGATGAAGATGACATTAAAGAAGCTCCTGAAGTGGACCCTTGGGCACAAAGGATGGACAATCAGTGGAAACTTATTTTGAATAACGAGAACCACCTACTGAGGATCAACTAGTCCAAATCGATATTGGAGAGAAGGGCATATCATGACCAATCTTCATTAGCAAAAATCTCTCAGAGGATGATAAACAAGAGTTAATTCACCTTATTCGTGAATATATTGATGTCTTCGCCTGGAGTTATGAAGATATGTCGGGATTAGATCCTCAAATTGCAACTCATAAGCTTAATATATTGTCGAATGCCAAGCCGGTCAAACAACAACAATAGCGATTCAAGCCTGAAATGATGGATACAATTGATGATGAAGTCAAAAAGATTATAGCTTGCGGTTTTATCAGAGAAGAGCAGCATCCTGACTGGGTAGCCAACGTTGTTCCAGTCTTAAAGAAAATCGAAAAGGTTCGAGTTTGCATAGATTTTCGGGATCTCAATGATGCTTGCCCTAAAGATGAATTCCTTCTCCCAATTATCGATGTCATGATCGACAATACATGTGGATTCGAACAAATTTTTTTATGGATGGGTTTTCTGGATATAATCAAATCCGGATGAATCCTGAAGATGAGAAACATACTTCATTTCGTACTCCTCGTGGAGTGTACTGTTATATAGTCATGCCGTTTGGTCTAAAGAATGCAGGTGCAACTTACCAGCGGGCTATGAGTACTATCTTTCGAGATCACCTGTGAAAGACTGTCGAATGCTATGTTGACGATATTGCTGTCAAAAGTCGTCTCAAAGAAGATCACATTCAAGATTTAAGAACTATCTTCAATCTAATGCGCCAGCATCAACTCAAAATGAACCCCACTAAGTCTTTCTTAGGTGTCTCTAGTGGTAAATTTTTTGGCTTCGTCATTACCTCTAAGGGTATATACGTTGATCCCGAGATGATCAAAGCCATTCAAGAGATAAGTCCTCCATGCAACCTAAAAGAGCTACGAGAATTCCAAGGTCGACTTGCGTACATCAGGTGGTTCATTTCAAATTTATCTGGACGTTGCAGATCATTTACTCAATTAATGAAGAAAGGTGTATCTTTCGTTTGGACGAAAGAATGTCAACGAGCATTTGATGACATAAAGCGGTATTTAATGAGTCCA
The DNA here is from genome assembly GCA_029216955.1 of Iris pallida. Lineage (NCBI taxonomy): Eukaryota > Viridiplantae > Streptophyta > Magnoliopsida > Asparagales > Iridaceae > Iris > Iris pallida. The sequence continues at coordinate 7,208,684 of JANAVB010029815.1, read as the reverse complement.
CCGGTTCTTGTACTACCGATCTCAGGAATACCTTTCTTAATATATGTCTGGGCAATGAATCATTCATTGGGAGCTTTGCTAGCTCAAAAGAACAAAGAAGGTCATGAACAAGCCATCTACTATCTTAGCCGAACGATGATTAGAGCTGAACATCATTATAGTCCGGTGGAGAAGGAATGTTTAGCCTTAATATTTGTTGTTCAGAAGATAAGACATTACATTATAGGCCAAACTATTCATGTCATATCCCGAGCCAATCCTCTTCGAGCCTTAATGAAGAAGCCAAGTACACTCAATTCTAGGCTTGCCACATGGGTCATACTATTAGCATAATATGATATGGTTTATGTTCCTCAAAAGTCTGCAAAAGGCCAAGCACTTGCTGACTTTTTAGCAGCTCATCCTGTCCCTGAGACATCTAAACTCTATGATGAGATTCCTGATGAAACATTGGAATCAAATATGATCTCAGAAGAATTTCCTACCTGGAGGTTGTTCTTTAATGGAGCTTCTAGAATTGGACCTGGAGGTATCCTTGTGGCTGGAGTAGGAATTGTTCTCGTTTCACCCGATGGATTAGCTATTCAAAGGGCTTATTCTTTAGACGAATCGTGCTCTAACAATATGGCAGAATATAATGCCTTGCTCATTGGACTCCAATTAGCCAAACAATTGAATATCGAATATCTCGAAGTATATGGCGATTCTAAGCTGATTGTTAATCAGGTTAGAGGCATATATGAAGTCCGACATCAAGATTTGGTACCATACCATGAAGCAGCAACCAGGATAGCTTCTTTATTCAAAGGGTTCTTCATCGAACATATACGTCGTGCATGTAATACAGAAGCTGATGCCTTGGCTAACCTAGCTGCGGTATTGGCAGTTCCAGTCAAAAGACAACAAATGGTTGTTATCTCTAATAGAGAACTATTTTGTGTCGAAAACAACCACAATATTGAATTTAGCAATCTAACTGAAGTCAATGTCACTTACGAGGACTGGAGAGCACCTTTTATTGATTTTGCCGTACATGACATCTTGCCAGAAGATCCTAAGGAAGCTACAAGTATCCGTCGCCGATCGCTTCGATTCTACTAAAATTATACTACTAAAACTCTCTATCGAAGAACTTTTGATGGGTTACTCTTGAGATGTCTCGCTGGTGATAAAGCAAATCAGATATTACGCGAAGCTCATGATGGTGTTTGTGGAGCACATCAGCCTGGTCCTAAACTACAGGAATGTATTCGACGTATGGGCTACTACTGGCCCTCTATGGTATCAGATGCTATTGACTATGCAAAAAATACCGTGCATGTCAAATTCATGCAGATTTCATCCATCAACCGTCGGAATTTCTTCATCCGACTGCTGCTTCACGGCCTTTTGAAGCTTGGGGCATGGATATAATTGGCCCTATCAATCCTCCTTCATCTAAAGGACATCGGTTCGTCTTGGCTATAATCGATTATTTCTCCAAGTAGGCAGAAGCTATAACTTTGGCTGAAGTTAAAATGAGTAGTGTCATCAACTTCATCAAACATCATGTGATATACAGATTTGGTGTTCCTCGTCGAATTATCCATGATAATGGGCCGCAATTCATCATCCAGAAGTTTAATAGGTTCTGTGATGACAACATAATCAATAATGTTGCCTCTATGGCCTATAATCCTGCGGCTAACGGGTTATGTCACGATCTGCTCCCGAATAATCGGACATGAGTCGGACACGCCCAGCCTTCGTCGTTGGACACGACGAAGTAAGCTATACCAAACTAGGGAAATCTAACTAGATAATCATAAATGTATATAATTATAACATCTAAGAACGTATCACAGAATGATCACCATAATCCATAGTTCTCTGTATATAAATGTACGAGTCATCAAGAGTGAAATGTACATAAATTCTAAAGACAATATCTAAGAGTAAAGCTAACAGTCTAAACCTGAAACCTCAAGCTAAGTCATGACCCATCCTGCTCAGCTAAGATCCCGGGCTCTGGCCCATATGGTAGAATGATATCCTGCAAGCATACCTGCAACTTATCCAGTCAGGAGCAAAGCAAAGTACAGTTCTAGGTAATGAAACATGAACATGACATGAACAGAGTACAGGAAATGAAATACAGGAATGAACAGAAAAGTACAGGAAATGAGTACAGGAACTATAGTACATGAATGTAAGTACAGGAACATGTAAAGTACAGGAAATGTAATATACAGGAATGAAACTATAATCCTGTAGTACCAGACATGATAAGTGCACAATATCGGAATACATCTAGTCCATGTGACCGGCTGGGGTGAGAACATGCACAGGAGTACATGAATATGGTACGACTTAGGGCCCACGTGCACGATGCGAGACCTAAGCTAGGCACAAGGATATAGTAACCGGGATTGGTCACATGGCTAGTGTATTTCCCCATCCGACACTAATAAGTACAAGAGCAAGGGTACAGGAATACAGGAGTACATGAATATCGTTCCATGACGTGTCACAAGGAAGGGTACAAGAATGTAAATGCACAAAACCGTAGAAAAGTACTTGCCTTGCTCCAGGAAAGTACGGGTGAAGATCGGAGCAAAATGTCCTCTTGTATTTAATAATGTGTACAAGTTGGTTATTGTCTAAGCAATATCAACTGACTATCTGTTCTCTACTTACAACTATCCATAGTATAATTAATACACTGGCCATTCATTTAACTAAATAGGAGTAAATGGAGATACCACTAATCTATATCTTGTTTATAGAGTTTCATAAGGTGTACTAGTTATCTAGTAACATTACTTTAACTAAGATCATATTTAATAATATCTAGAATAAACTAATTTGGAAAATAATTAATATCATTTAGAATTATACTTTATTGGTCGAATATTTAAAGAGAACAGTGAACATCATTTATCAATCACTTAGGAAATTATTGATCCAAACTATATTACAAATAAAAATCATATATAAAAACTATAAGAGAATAAGAACTTTAAATAAACATGTTATTTACAAATAATTTATTTAGAAAAAAACTTCCCAAAATACAATTTAGTAAAATATAGATTTTTAAATACGAACATCAACTAAATTGTTAAGAAAACTAACCAAAAATTATCTACTAAGAATTATGGCAACAATACTAGCCCAAACCAAAATACATGCATAGCTACAAATTAATCCAAGCTGGCTTATTCCTAAAACCAAATACCAAGCTTAGCTAGAATAGGCTCGACTAAGGGTCACACAGCAATAGTCAATCCAACCCCTTAAGCTTGATTTAGCAACATATACACAATTTGCATAGTTGTTACTACCACATTTCTAGCTTGAGGGTATTTTGGTCATTTTTAAAATTTTGGAATTATTTGGAATTATTGGTATTAATTATAATTTAAGAAATTTTATGTGATTTTTAGTATAATTGATTTGGTGCTATTATTGACTTTGACTCTGGGTGACTTAGGAGACTGTCCTAGAAGCTAACCTAGGTCATGACTACTTGGTTAGAGTGTGTAACCCTAGCTTGACCTAAGTTAATGTTATCCAACCAATTAGAATTTATTTGGAGAGAATAGAAATTTATTTGGCTAGAGAATGGCTTGTGGTTTCACAAGTCATGATTTATGACTTAAGCCCATAGAGGCCCAAAACCCAACACCATGTAAACCCTAACCTAGCCCAACACTCCCCATGGCCGGCCAACCTTAATCCACCCCACTCTATTTAATGCCTCCTCAAAGTTAGGGCTAGCCTCCTTTAGAAAGTTCTCAAGTTGGAAAAAAAAGAGGTATGCTCCATCTTCAATAATTCCTAGAAAATCTTATTTAATTCCTTTTTCCCTCAAACTAATTGCAATAGGTTCTAAATTCCTTCTACTTGCTGTTTGTGTTGAGAAATTTCAGAGTGTGGACAATTTGAAGGAGTTTTGGTGGCTTGAGGATCCACTCACATTGGGGCTTTTTGAGCCATTGCAAACCCATAGGTAATTTCGAATCCCTTCCATAAAATATGGTTTTGATTGCATATTTAGGAAGCCCTAGGCCTACCCTAGCTGCAGGTATAGCTATCCCTAGGTTTCGTGTCCAATGCATGTCCGTATCGGACACGTATCAGAGTATACGTGTAGGTGTTCGATGAAATGCCACAGTGGGCATTTCATCACAGTTTTCCAGTTTGGTTTGAATAGGAAATTAGGGTTTAGACTCGCTTATGGGTTTCTGGTGTTCTGAGGTCGTTTTGGTGTCGTGTCGGGTCGCGGTGGATACGGGAACACGCGGGGTGCCACGCGCGCGCGAGCAGTATTGCTTTCCCTGCTGCTCGGGGTCGATTGCACGCAGCACATGCCACGTGGACACGAGATGTTTGACACACGCGATGGGGCATCGACTGACGCCACGTGTGTCAAGTTTTAGGGCCTCTCGTGTCGTGTCGGACACGGTATCACGTGTGCACGAGGAGTGCACTGTGCGTGCACAGTTCTGTGGATTGTTCTGTGTTTTAATTCTGGGTTTAATGATTTAATTCATGTTTTAATAGCTAATTAGATCCTAAACATAATTAATGATCTATGTTAATTGAGTTTACCTATTAGTTTAGGTTTTGTAATGTAGAATTTGGATTTGGACTTGTATTCGACTGATACTCTATTTCAGATTCCCAAAACTGTTGAACCCAATTTCAATCCCATTAAATCTAGTTTAAATTGTTGATTCAGTTATCAATTAGTATTCCTACATGTTTGTAATCTATATTAGTTTGTTTACATGTTAGTTTAGGTGTTGGATGGAATATTTGATTCGAAATGGTTAGTTGGTGACCGATATTGATTCATACTTCATTTCTGAATTTCCTAAACATTTAAATCCCAGTTTATGGATGTTTTTTTACTGATTAAATGATCCCCACATATTTTAGTTTATGTTTACTTCCTGATTACTTATTTCAAATAGGCTTTATGATTGGGAATGGGAATTTGGACTTGTGTTGGGTTAGAAATTATGAAAACTGAGAATTGGTTCCCTTCCTACTTTTTAAACTGAAATTAAATTCCAGTTTTTAACTAAAGTCTGAATGTGAATCCTCATATTTCATTGGATGATTGGTTGTTTCATGTGATTTGAAATTATATGGAACGGGTTGGGTTTCGAAATTGCAGGAAGCCTGAACTGGTTTTCTTTTCTATACCTGGGATTATTTCATTCCTATAACCGAGATGTTCATTCCCTTTAATCTGGGAATTGATACCTTTTTCCAAATTCTAAAATTTAGTAATGTACTCTTTCACATTGTTAGCTGCCACACTGATTAGTATTCACTGATTTTCCTTGCACACTACATTCCTGAACATCCTATTGTACACCTTTTCCTCACACACTTATGCACTACATTATGCATCATCTTACTGTTTTGTATTGACACATGAATACTACTCACTGCCATGCCACACTATTCCTGTATACACACAGGTACACTGATTTCATTTAGCCACTGTTTTCTTTTTGCACTTTACTGGTTTTTCCCTGTTTTCCTTTGACACATGTATCACTTCACTGTTTAGTGTTTCCAGGATATCATTCTCACTCTGGACACCCTCATGTGACACTCACTATTTTCCTCTATGTGGCACTCACACACACACACACTTGAACACATGCACTTTCTATTCCTATTCCCTAGGTATATGTGTATGTGAGATTCACATCTTAAGGTATCCTATATATGTGTGGTATACATATATGTAGCCTATATGCTAATGTATGTTACTATGTTATATTATATAAATATATCAATATGTGTATTATTTTAGATATATATAAATTGACATGGGTATATGTGATATGGTTTGGTTTATAGGCATGATATAGCCTATGGCCTATGGGTGTGTCTGTTTGCCTAGTGAGTCTAGATTGGACTTGTATAGCCTTGTTAGACCTAGAATAGACTAGTTAGACTTGTTTGACTTAGGTTTGACTTAGTTGACCTAGTTTGACTTCTAGGGTTGACCAGAGTTGACCAAGAGTTGACTTTGGCCTAGATTGACCTAGAATCATGTAGAATGTATTGACTTGCATCTTATTATCATTTTAGACTCATAGTGACTTGTACTGTTCTATAGGAGACAGACACCACTCCTCGGACAGTAGATATTCTTCAGATTCTCAGGATACAGGCGAGTACATTCTCTGATTATTTCATATCCTGTATTAGGAGTATATTTCCTGCTTTAGATTACTTTACATGATGCGGACACGTTCGAAACACGGATTAGTACTATATGGATCTTGTCGTGCGATGTTATCCCCTTAGCGGATACATCGGGTATTCGTGTTCGTGTACTTTATCGTGAGCATCGTGTACTCCTTGTATTCGTGACATTCGTGTACAAATCGTGTGAAATCGTGTATATTCATATATTCACATTATCTTCGTGTATACTTCGTGTGCAATAACATAACTTGACTAGATCCTTGTGTATTGATTAGGGCGGGGGAGTAGAAGTGGTTATGTAATCAATCCAGTAGATTACTCGTGTACAACCTCTGTAGATTACTCGTGTACAACATCGTGTCGTTTACATAACCGTCTTGTGCTCTGAATCACTAGTCACTGATAGTTCTCTATATACTGTATCTATTTATTTACAGTCTTCCTTTTTATCATGATATTCTTTCAGTTTCTTGTATCTTACTCTCTAGCATGATTATATATCCTGACCTGCTATGATTTATTGAGATGTACTGTGCTCGCTCCTGTCCTGACTGGACCTGTTGAAATATTACAGAGGACGAGGCTGAGGTGTTCTGCCCTACATATTACGGTGCGACCCTAGATGAGTGCTTGGACTTGGACCAGAAGCAGGACCCACTAGCAGTGGATGACACTCCCTTAGACTAGGATGTCTTACTTTTCATGGATTACTGTATATGGACCTTAAGATTTTGGGATATGTACTTATTTTAGACACTTAGACTTCTGGATTGTATCTCTGTGATTTCTTCTGTTCTGGATATTTATCTATCTATCTATCTTTATCCTGTTCTACCTTAGTTGTGATTGAGACTGTATTTGCTATGTCACCTCCATTCGGAGAGTATATACTGTACAGGTACCTTTATATTGTTAGATGTTGACCTAGGACAGCGTTCTACCACCGACACTACGACGTAGGCTGGACGTACCCACGTCTCGTGCCCTTACTCTAGGGTGCGGGTCATGACAATAGCAGCCCCTTGGCTTACATAAACCAATTGATCATCTAATTTCAAATCTACTCCAACCAAAAGCAACTCACACAGCTACACCATAACTGAAGGAACTTCACATCTTGAAAGAATTCAACAAAATAAGAAGTACAACATCAAAACTGGTTTAAGAATTTACAATCAATACTCAGTTGAGAAGAACAAAATAAGAAGACACATTATGCTAAACTCTGCTGTTTCTAATCTTCTTCCAACAGCCACAACCAACTTCAAAATTTCCCGAACATAAGAAGATGTCTAGCATCAGGAATTGTCCAGGCTCGACATCACCCTTCCATGTAATTCAAATTAAGAGCTACTTCCCTTCAAGTTGAAATTCAAGAGAAGTACCGAAACAAATTAAAATATAAATATACAATCAAATCAAAATTAAAACAAGGAGAATTGTGCTAACTGTATACTCAAGTCCCAGATTAAAGCTTAGCCTACACAAAACTAAACCTGGAAAAATACAAACGAAATAGGAGCAGACCCAAAGCCTACCAGAATATACAGATCCAAACTCAATAATCAAAACCTACAACCTTCTGCAACCCCAACCAAACTATTACCAAAATAAGGTCCAACTGAACCACAACAGGAATCCTCCGAAGCGATCAGTATATATGCCTCTTTAGCAAGGTTCATACTAATCCCAGCCCAACAATCAAATAGGAAAAAATTATACAACAAAAGGATAATAGACTTGGTTAGGAATTATACAAATCCAAATAGTAATAAATTCAAAGTAAGGATTTATACAGAAATGATAATAAATTCAAATTGAGAAAAAATCCTGCTCATGCTAAATTCTATTTCAGCCGATCCAAGGTACCCGACACCAATGTGGAAACAATCTGGACTCGAACCTAACACTGGTACTCACCCAAGGATTGGACACGAACCCAGTAGCACACGCACTCACACTGAACACGTACGAACAGTAGGATACGAACAGCTGAACACGCATAAGGCCGGTTACGCACTAACCTACAGATCATCCAAAGCTAAATTCGAATAAAGATTCGACGAAACATATCTCAAAAACAATTGAGAGGATCGAACAATACCTGAGAAGAATCCGAGTTGTACCAGACACGATCCTAGGAAGCGGACATGTCTCGTGTCCGGTTGCAGCCTAGAATTCCTCTGCGGCAAAATACCAAACAGAAATAAAACAAACGAGAAGAATCAAATAGAAGCAACTCATATAGTGTTCTGCCCAAAATTTAGGAAAGCTCCAAGAATTGAAAGTACTCGAACTCACCGTTGAATTGATTAGGCGCTCGAAGGATCCAGGCCGGCTCACCACAACTTTCAAGAACCACTCGTCGTCCTTTAATGAGTGTCTGCTGAGAAATCCTCCGCTCACGAACAGATCTGGAAGAGTATCCTCGCCGAGGATCTGCAGGAGAAGTAGTCGCTCTGTAGTCGAGTGTCGTCGAGAGAGGTGAGCGCCGCCAGAGATGTGTTGCCATCATCGCGTGGAGGAGGTGCCTTGTTGTCGCTGTCGAGTCGGAGGAACCACCGTTGTCGAGTCAAGCCGCCGGGATGGTGGCTCTCTTCGTGGATTAGGAAGCTGGCTACCGGAGTCGTCGCTATCGCCTCCGTGGCCGGAGTGGTCGCCATCGCCGCCGAAGATTCGTCGCCGGGAAGCTAGGGTTAGGCTTCGGGGGTTTTGGGGAAAAAGGAATTAGGAAAAGAAACGTTGAGATGAGAAAATAATTTTCTCTCTCTTCTGTTAAGTTATAAAAGAATGCGAAATTTGCACATAAGCCCTCCCGCTTCGTCATTCATGCAATAAACCCCCTCCGGTTTCGGCATTCATGCAATAAACCCCCTTGCGGCTTCATTATTACAAAATGCTGAAAAAATAGTTAAAAACTTTTTTTTGAAAAAAAAATGAGGGGACCACAAATTGGTTGTAACAACTTTTCAAATTTAAAATTGCTCCCAATTTGTTTTCCCCCAAAATATCAATCACCATATTATTATTAAAAATAAATATAATTTAACTTTTTATTTGAAATCCAAATCAATCAATTACTATTATTAAAATCAAAATTTTATTTTCTCAAAACTGGAAAGTGGAGTTACAAATCTCCCCTCCTAAAAAAAAATTCGTCCTCGAAATTCGAAGACCCAAAAGTAAATCTCAGTAAATCACAAAATATCCAAACATCAGTCATTTATTGAAAATAGAATTCAAATGAACAGAGTACAATCAAATCAATCAAACAGATTGGGATAGCGCTTCCGCATCTCGTCCTCGCGCTCCCATGTTGACTCTCCCGGAGAGTGGTGTCTCCACATGACGCGAACGAGTGGAATAGTCTGATTCCGCAGACGCTTCTCCCTACGATCAAGGATCTCCACCGGCTGCTCCTCGTAGGTCAAGCTCGGACCCATCTCTAGCTCTGAATAGTCCACCACATGGCTCGGGTCTGGAATGTAACGTCGAAGATGGGACACGTGAAAAACGTCGTGAACTCTCTCCAAGCTAGCTGGAAGCGCTAGTCGATACGCCACCTCGCCAATCCGTGCCGTCACATCGAAAGGTCCGATGAATCTCAAATCAGATGACACCGCTAGTCGGCAAGATCTTCAGGAATACTCTATCTCCAACCGCGAACTCCAGCGGCCGTCTGCTGCTGTCCGTCTAGTGCTTCTGCCGATCCTGTGCAACTCTGCGACGACCTGAGACTTGAGGCCAAGTACACACAAGAAGTTGAAATAATACGATCTAACAATGATCAAGAATTAAAATAGGCACGAATGGAATAAAGTTTCGATTAGAACTTAGAGGAGCAAAATCATAAAGACACAAACTATTAAGTACGATGAAATATCGATAGTTTAACACAAGTGGACCAGGATAAGATAGAAAATCATGGTCAGATAGATATGACTTAAGATCGAAGTTTAGACAAGTCACAAACGAAGTACGAAATCACAATCTGGTAATATACAATTTGAGGAACGCTAGAAAGAAAATTTAGCAAGGGTTGATTTAGGAGACGTACGCAATACTCAGGAGATACAGTATCAAATCAGGATGAACGTGCAAGGATCTGTGATTCTCGAAAACCAATAATCATATAAAAAGGGATATAGTTTCCATGGTGTCCGGGAACATATAGCTAATTGAAATCACTTTGCCTAGAATTCCTACCCCGCCAGTATATATCTGACTGCAGTGGACTTTCGGCTCCGTGACTCAAATAACAATATGTTACCGAATAATCTGTCAACCTTATCCATTTTCCAACAATCATTGACGAAGCAACCCAAGAGATCAAGGTATTAAGAATATTACAAGTCTCGACAGTACTCGAAATCATATGATTGTCTGAAATCACTTCAACTTAGAGTTCATGCCTCGCCAGTGTGCTACTAGCTGCAGTGAACCCTCAGTCTCCATAATCTAACTAATGGCTGCAGCGCACAACTGTCATGCCATAGTAGGTCATCGAATAGCCTCTCGACTTTATCCCTAGGAATTTTAAAAGAGTTTCAAGGAATTCAAAATGAGTTTCAATAGTCCAAGTCACGGAATGGTAAAGTTATCTGACTATTAGAATACAAGGATTTATTAGGTACTAAGAGACAACTAGGAATCCTATTGGTGAGTACAAAAGGGCAACCAGGGAGATTTAAAGTTCCAGACAGGGCGAAGTTTCAAATTATGACGAAATATCAACTGATATCTGGAATGGTAACAAGATTCCATATATGGCCGAAAGGATAACAGAGTCTCGAAGGATGAATTGAGGCAAGGTATTAGATAGGAGACAAGTTTCAAAATAAGAAATAAAATCCCATACTGGAAACAAGGTTCAATAACATCTCAATTAACAACGAAACCTCAGACAAAGTTTCGAAGGGAAACAACCCCCCATAGGATACAAGGCCTCAATTAGAGAACCAATATCAACAAGGTCATAATTAGGAAATAAAATCTCGACTAGAAAATCAAAGTCATGAATGAGGAAACAAGTCTCGAATAGGAAACGAAATCTTCAAAACCCTCAAAGGTATTTGCAACAATGTCTGCATAGGACGGAGCTTTAAACAAGTTTCGAATGAGAAAAAGGATTTTGAAATAAAATCTTGAGAAATGATTAAATATCAATTAATACGAAGTTTGATAAATGAACAAAATTTGCAAATAGGAGCCATCACTAGAAAACAAGGTCAGGAATGATGAATATGCAAACGGTATCGATTAATGGATTTCAAACAATTATCAAATTGTGGATCTGAAACAAGTTTACCGAAATAGGAAACAATATCTCGAAGTAAGTTTCGACATCAACCAAGGTTTCAAACAAAAAGTTTCAAGAAATAATCTAGGTACTAAGAGGATTCTAAGGAGAGACTGGATGCATATCAAGATACATGGTTTTTCCAACCATGCAAAAGAAATCTTCTGTCTTCAGTCTATCTTCAGTATTTCCTTCGGGACTGGAATTACTTCAATCTTCTTCACTGTCCTGAGGTAGACTGGTCCATGCAGTAATGCTCCATGTGATTGCAGAATATGGAGAGGTGGGTCCTTCTTCTGTGATACTGGTGCTCTTCGTGCTTGTCCTTGGGCAATGTGATCAGTGGTCTCCGGACAATCCTTAGCTTGATGGACAGGCGATTCGCAGAACAATTATAGCTTTCGTCTTTTGCGGCATTAGTCGTAGTGACATCCTGATGACGGCAGAAATTGTAAATAATCGGCATCTAAATCTGAGTCTGGATCTCCTGTTGGGCTGAAATGCAGGGCCTCTGACAGGAATGTACGGCTGCTGGCTGCTAAGATTCTGATGCTCTTCGACCGTTGTGATCCACAACTTTCTGGCAATCTTTTATTCGGTGGGCAGAAGATCCACAGAACAGGCAGAGTTTTGTGACACTCCTCGAAGCGACATCCTGGATGGTGGTAGAAAACACAAATGGCCATTATTTGAATCTGATGATGCGACTGAAGAAACATTGTATCCACAGTAGTTGTTATCTCCGTCATAAGTCTCCATGTTCCTCCTGAGCTTCAGTTTCCCGTCGTGTCCTATTGTCTGTGCTACATTCTGGATCTCCTGGCTGGTGGCTCTAATCTTCAGAGAAGTCGGGTCCTCAGAAACTTGGATAATCTTCAGTGGTAACTCCAGGTTCTCGATCTGCTCCTCGGTGCAAGTTATGCACTCGGTGTCGGGGAATTCCAAGGTCTGAGAGTCTAAAAGTCATAAATCCTTTCTGGCTCGAAGACTGCATTTGCAAATCTAGATTAGAAAAGGACGGCCTGCTGGTGTCAAGGAACTCTTGAAACGTCTCTGTCAACAGCGTACTACCCATGGGGATAGTAGAGTGATAGAAGGTAGTGGGAGCTCGAAACCCTCAGGTGTAAGTGGATAGACTGTTCCGGTGTCGCGTGCTTTTGAACTATCTGAAAAACAGAAAACTGTTAAAATAACCTAGACCTAAATACAACAAGTGTTTATAGAATATCAATATACCTGATATACCCTTATTTTTTAATTTTTTCTATGTTGTGATCAAGTTTCCCTAGTTTAATCAAGTCCCCCAATAGTATGCTAAGACCTAGGTACCATTAGGTTAGACCTGCATGGGCCACCACTAAAAACATGTCACGATCCGCTCCCGAATAATCGGACACGAGTCGAAAACGTCCAGCCTTCGTCGTTGGACACGACGAACTAAGCTGTACCAAACTAGGGAAATCTAACCAGATAATCATAAATGTATATAATCACAGCATCTAAGAACGTATCCCAGAATGATCACCATAATCCACAATTCTATGTATATAAATGTACGAGTCATCAAGAGTAAAATGTACATGAATTCTAAAGACAATATCTAAGAGTAAAACTAACAGTCTAAACCTGAAACCTCAAGCTAAGTCATGACCCATCCTGCTCAGCTAAGATCCCGGGCTCTGGCCCATATGGTAGAATGATATCCTACAAGCATACCTACAACTTATCCAGTCATGAGCGGAGCAAAGTACAGTTCTAGGTAATAAAACATGAACATGACATGAACAGAGTACAGGAAATAAAATACAGGAATAAACAGAAAAGTATAGGAAATGAGTATAGGAACTATAATACATGAATGTAAGTACAGGAACATATAAAGTACAAGAAATGTAATATACAGGAATGAAACTATAATCCTGTAGTACCAGACATGATAAATGCACAATATCGAAATACATCTAGTCCATGTGATCGGCTGGGGTGAGAACATGCACAGGAGTACATGAATATGGTACGACTTAGGGCCCGCGTGCACGATGCGAGACCTAAGCTAGGCACAGGGATATAGTAACCGGGATTGGTCACATGGCTAGTGTATTTCCCCACCCGACACTAATAAGTACAAGAGCAAGGGTACAGGAATACAGGAGTACATGAATATCATACCATGACGTGTCACAAGGAAGGGTACAAGAATGTAAATACACAAAACCGTAGAAAAGTACTTGCCTTGCTCCAAGAAAGTACGGGTGAAGATCAGAGCAAAATGTCTTCATGTATTTAATAATGTGTACAAGTTGGTTATTGTCTAAACAATATCAACTGACTATCTGTTCTCTACTTACAACTATCCATAGTATAATTAATACACTAGCCATTCATTTAACTAAATAGGAGTAAATGGAGATACCACTAATCTATATCTTGTTTATAGAGTTTCATAAGGTGTACTAGTTATCTAGTAACATTACTTTAACTAAGATCATATTTAATAATATCTAGAATAAACTAATTTGGAAAATAATTAGTATCATTTAGAATGATACTTTATTGGTATAATATTTAAAGAGAACATTGAACATCATTTATCAATCACTTAGGAAATTATTGATCCAAACTATATTACAAACCAAAATCATATATAGAAACTATAAGAGAATAAGAACTTTAAATAAACATGTTATTTACAAATAATTTATTTAAAAAATACTTCCCAAAATACAATTTAGTACAATATAGATTTTTAAATATGAACATCAACTAAATTGTTAAGAAAACTAACCAAAAATTATCTACTAAGAATTATGGCAACAACACTAGCCCAAACCAAAATACATGCATAGCAACAAATTAATCCAAGCTGGCTTATTCCTAAAACCAAATACCAATCTTAGCTAGAATAGGCTCGGCTAAGGGTCACACAGCAATAGTCAATCCAACCCCTTAAGCTTGATTTAGCAACATATACACAATTTGCATAGCAGCCCCTTGGCTTACATAAACCAATTGATCATCTAATTTCAAATCTACTCCAACCAAAAGCAACTCACACAGCTACACCATAACTGAAGGAACTTCACATCTTGAAAGAATTCAACAAAATAAGAAGTACAACATCAAAACTGGTTTAAGAATTTACAATCAATACACAGTTGAGAAGAACAAAATAAGAAGACACATTATAATAAACTCTGCTGTTTCTAATCTTCTTCCAACAGCCACAACTAACTTCAAAATTTTCCGAACATAAGAAGATGTCTAGCATCAGGAATTGTCCAGGCTCGACATCACCCTTCCATGGAATTCAAATTAAGAGCTACTTTCCTTCAAGTTGAAATTCAAGAGAAGTACCGAAACAAATCAAAATATAAATATACAATCAAATCAAAATTAAAACAAGGAGAATTGTGCTAACTGTATACTCAAGTCCCAGATTAAAGCTTAGCCCACACAAAACTAAACCTGGAAAAATACAAACGAAATAGGAGCAGACCCAAAGCCTACCAGAACATACAGATCCAAACTCAATAATCAAAACCTACAAGCTTCTGCAACCCCAACCAAACCATTACCAAAATAAGGTCCAACTGAACCACAACAGGTATCCTCCGAAGCGATCAGTATATATGCCTCTTTAGCAAGGTTCATACTAATCCCAGCCCAACAATCAAATGGGAAAAAATTATACAACAGAAGGATAATAGACTTGGTTAGGAATTATACAAATCCAAATAGTAATAAATTCAAAGTAAGGATTTATACAGAAATGATAATGAATTCAAATTGAGAAAAAATCTTGCTCATGCTAAATTCCATTTCAGCCGATCCAAGGTACACGACACCAATGTGGAAACAATCTGGACTCGAACCTAACACTGGTACTCACCCAAGGATTGGACACGAACCCAGTAGCACACGCACTCACACTGAACACGTACGAACAGTAGGATACGAACAGCTGAACACGCATAAGGCCGGTCACGCACTAACCTACAGATCGTCCAAAGCTAAATTCGAATAAAGATTCGACGCAACATATCTCAAAAACAATTGAGAGGATCGAACAATACCTGAGAAGAATTCGAGTTATACCAGACACGATCCTAGGAAGCGGACACGTCTCGTGTCCGGTTGCAGCCTAAAATTCCTCTGCGACAAAATACCAAGCAGATACAAAACAAACGAGAAGAATAAAACCGAAGCAACTCATAGAGTGTTCTGCCCAAAATTTAGGAAAGCTCCAAGAATCGAAAGTACTCGAACTTACCGTTGAATCGATTAGGCGCTTGAAGGATCCAGGCCAGCTCACCGTAACTTTCAAGAACTACTCGTCGTCCTTTAATGAGCGTATGCTGAGAAATCCTCTGCTCTCGAATAGATCTGGAAGAGTATCCTCGTCGAGGATCTGCAGGAGAAGTAATCGCTCTGTAGTCGAGCGTCGTCGAGAGAGGTGAGCGTCGTCGGAGATGTGTTGCCGTCGTCGTGTGGAGGAGATGCCTCGTTGTCGCCATCGAGTCGGAGGAACCACCGCTGTCGAGTCTGGCTGTCGGGATTGTGGCTCTCTTCGTGGCTCAGGAAGCTGGCTGCCGGAGTCATCGCCATCGCCTCCGTGGCCGGAGTGGTCGCCATCGCCGCAAAAGATTCGTCGTCGGGAAGCTAGGGTTAGGCTTCGGAGGTTTTAGGGAAAAAGGAATTAGGGAAAGAAACGTTGAGATGAGAAAATGAGTTTATCTCTCTTCTGTTAAGTTATAAAAGAATGCAAAATTTGCACATAAGCCCTCCCACTTCGGCATTCATGCAATGAACCCCCTCCAGTTTCGGCATTCATGCAATAAACCCCCTTACGGCTTCATTATTACAAAATGCTGAAAAAACAGTTAAAAACTCTTTTTTTTGAAAAAAATGAGGGGACCACAAATTGGTTGTAACAACTTTTCAAATATGAAATTGCTCCCAATTTGTTTTCCCCCAAAATATCAATCACCATATTATTATTAAAAATAAATAAAATTTAACTTTTTATTTGAAATCCAAATCAATCAATTACTATTATTAAAATCAAAATTTTATTTTCTCAAAACTGGAAAGTGGAGTTACAGGTTGGCTGAAGCATTCAACAAGACCATTATCAAACTCCTTAAAAAGTTTGTCTCTATTAACAAACGTAATTGGAGTGATAAACTTGGAGAATGTCTACGGGCATATCGTACTACTGTCCGTAACCCCACAGGTTGGACACCTTTTTTCCTAGTATATGGATGTGAAGCTATCTTACCTCTGGAAATTCAAATTCCTTCATTAAGAAACGCCATTGCTAACGAACTTACTACATAAAATAATGATCGTCTTCGGCTTCAAGAATTGGAGGCGCTCGACGAGAAAAGGCTTTTAGCTCAACAGCACATCGAACTTTATCAAGCCCAAATTTCAAAAGCTTTCAATCGCAAAGTCAAAGTGCAAACATTTCAGAAAGACGAGTTAGTTCTTACAGTCAGACGTCCTATGACTATGACACATATGAGCAAAGACAAGTTCGAGGCAAAATGGGAAGGACCGTATGTGGTAAATAATGTCTTTTCAAATAGAGCCTATCAATTAACAGATATGGATGGCAGAGTCGCTATGATGCCTATCAATGGCAAATTTCTCAAGAAATATTATGTATAAAGATAAAATGTACTTTATTTTCAGAGACATGATGTAAATAAAAGTTTATTTTTTATTCAAAAGCAGAATGGAGTTACATAATTTTAAGGATGGAGAGGAGGCCCGATCCTTCACGATTAAATACATAGTTTGCCAACAGTTCAAACATCTCATTGTCTGACCTCACAAGAAACTTGCAGGCAGCCATCCTCAATGCCTCTTCTTTGGCAGTCTTCCCAGGCTCCACTAGCTCAGCAATCAAGTCTTGTCTTGGAACATGAGTAGTTGAGCCTTCACCTCTTCCTTTCTGAGGAGGCACTGGAGGCTCAACAGGTGGCGTCTCGGTCTCTACTTCAATCTTCGGAGTGAGCAAATCTTTGGAAGACATTTTATACAGAAAGGAAAGAAAGTGACGAATATCTACGAAAGTTTTGTTCTATTTATAGACAGAACAATTAGACAGTCAACATCGAGAATCGATGCGACTTTTTGAAAGAAACTCAACTGTTCGTTTACTTATAACCGTTCGTTCATTTATAACTGTTCGTTTATTTTCCTTTCTGTAAAAAAAACTAACATGATGGTTCATTCATTTATTCTCTTTCTTAAAAGTTGTAGTAATTGTTCATTCATTCAGTGTCCTTCCTTAAAATCGAAATGACTGCTCGATTTTCATAAATGAGAGTTCATATTCTTCCTGCTTCTGAATTCGGTTTATTTACATTAGCAACTTGTCATCTCCACATTTCTCCTTAATTCTATTTTTATTATCACCACATCAAAATCAGATCATAAAAGAAGAGAAAATCATTCTTTATTCCTTCTTCAAAAAACGTAGATACATCTTAATGGAAATCTATTACATCTCGGATTTTCATTCTAAATATAACATGAAGGTCTATTACATCTTTGGATCTTCTTATTTATTGGTGCCAGTTCCTTGTCGTTTCGACCTGAAGCAACGAGCCAGACAATGGAATCAACTCTGGTCTTCTCTCTCAGAAATACGAGAGGAGAACCACAGAGTACAACAGCCCAAAGATGAGCTGCTGTCAATATAATTGGTAGAGAGAAGACGACCCGCCAGGGGAACTGGGAGCGAGATCACCCTTGTGATACGATTCCTAATTCTGTCTCTCCACCATCCAACTTTCATGTGTATAGGCTCTTCCTACCATCTGAGGAAGACCCTTCTGGAACACAGAGAGTCCTGAGCTGTCTGATCTAAGTGTCAAAATCACGTGAGCTGTCTGATATGGGTGTCAGAAGAATGCTCTCCACAACATCCAGATCACCGATGCCAGTTTTGAAGAAGCTTGCCAACCAAACTTCTGCAAATAGGAACAAAAAAAAGAAAAGTCAGCAAAATCTATCAAAACTACGCGTGCATCAAATCAAAAGGCACATATCAGCAACGTACGCCTATTCTCGGAAGCACATGCACACATCGACAGTGCACTGATCAACAGACGCCTATCAGCAATATACGCCTATTCTCAGAAGCACATGTGCATTTCAATAGTATGCGTTAATCAACTGGTGCATATCAAAATAGTGTGCTGATCAAACGGGCGCATATCAACATTGTATGTCGATCAACATGCGCATATCAGTAGTGCGCACTTATGATCAAGCTAAGCACTAGACCACAATGTGCGCATATTCTCAGAAATAGTGAGCACAAACCAACGGAGTCTACAACATACAGATCAGTACTTATCTTCAAAAGTGGCGCAAAAGAAAAACGCTTATATGAGAAAACCATTTGATTCTTTGTTGAGACTTACCAACTTTCGAAGGCGCAGCATACAAAAGAATAACATCAGGATGAAGTGGCACAAAGGAACTTATAGATGATGAATTCTTGCTGGATAGTGGGACCTTGTGAGAAGTCATTTGTTTTGAGAAAACATGAATGTCTCTTTCGTTTTGGCTATCCTTTTTAAAGTGCTAACGAATGAAAACGGGCGCATCATTCTAGGAGCCTATTTCGGGAAAAAAAAACTAAACAATAGGCGCCTAAAACCATGTGATGGTTGCCATGTGTCTCTCAGAGAAACAGTAAGCATTGAATTCATCTAAGGAATGTATCTACATACGCTACTTGGAATCTCAGCCACACAATAACGATGTCAGAAATTATAAATTTTATTATAAAGATGGGTGGACCCCTACAGACAAGGACGCAAGAAAAGAGAATTAAAAGTTGTCATGCTAAAACATCATTCATTTTTTTTGTCTTTATTGGTCTGACGAAGGGCGGCGTCCAATTCTTGCATGTTGCAGATTCCCGAGCGACGTATCAAGTTAAGGAATCCCTCCGAATCGCCGCGCTCTTCAGAGGATGGCCCACCACTCGAGCGATTGAAGACGGTTGAGTTTAACCCGAAGCAGTCTAGAAAGTACGTCGCCCTCAGTGCCGGGTCAGCCTCCAGCAAATAAGTCGAAGGCATAACGTCGGGTTTCGCTTCATGAGACTTGATGTTGGTGACAGCATTGGCCTCCATCTCCTTCTTAGACGCCATCGAAATTATAGAGGTAAAGAATAAAGTATGAAAATTAGCCTCTACATATATATCACTAAATTGACTCTTCATATTCCTCATGGGAAACTGAAAAATCATCAATGAAACTCGGGAAGACGAAGAGGAGATTGAGTGTTTTCGAGAAAGAAATTTAATTATGATGACCGGGCATTGGCTGGCGCAACTTGACTCCGTCAAAACTTTTATAAAGTTCAAAGTATTTCAAAAACCTTGAAATGTTTTTAAGTTTTGAAAACTTTGAAGGGGGTCTTGTAGGGCCTAAAAATCAAGTTGTGCCATGAACCTACTAACCAGTGATCAAGTTGCGCCCCAAAACTCAGGTTGCACCACTGATATGAAGCTCAGAGAATAAAGTGCACCGCTGAACAGGTTATGCCATATATCAGACTGTGTCCAGTCTTATTGTGCCAAAGTCTACGTGGCGTCTGACATTTAACAGCCATCATCACCTGACAGCACTGACAACTGATACCACAGTGAACGAGGAAAATCTCTTCAAATTCTCCAAATTGTGCCGCTCGAGGAGAGTTGGTTGACAGCTGTCCTGTACGCTTTGTAAGTTGTGCCTAGGCGCAATCCAGACAAAATCCTTAGTTGCGCCTAGGCACAATCTGAATGACTTCTTCTCAAAAGCTGCCACGTATCTAGGTGCAGCTCAAACAAGCACAGTTTTACTCATTGACTGAAGTTCACGCAATCTGATAAAGTTGAGAAATTTTCATCTCTGAAGCATGATGATGTGGCGCACATGCCACTAATCTCTCAAGATGTGTCTACTATCCTGTACACGACTACGCGCATCTCAATCACATGATGCCACGCGTCTAAATACAGTTAGTACACGACTTATAATTGAATAAAAGTTGGCATAATAGGAGGTTGGCGTAACCCAATGTGGCGCAATCCAGCCTCGTGCACATCAGAATAACTGTTAAAATAGTTATTTCCTGAACTCTATAAATAGAGTTTCCAATCATTGTTAAAGCATCACATACATGCGCACAGAGATCAAGAACTCTTACAAAAATTGCTGCTGCATTCTCCAGAGGCTCTAGTCTTCAAGTTCACATAGTCCAAGGGATAAAGTGATCGTCTTCTGATCATATTCCTGCAATTGTACTTTTCCAGAATTTATTATACGTTGTACTATTCTTTCACAAGTTTGGAATAAACTTTTTGTTTTTACAAACATGCGTATGCTTTCTTGCTCTTTATAATTTCCACATTTACTCTGATTATTTACTGTTGGTAAAAGAGTTTAATTTTTAATTGGCTATTATTGTCATAAACTCTATTCACCCCCTCTAGAGTTGCCTACTTATTCTTCATGCTAGTCACTTAATTCACAATTCATGTACCTTACTTTCTAATCTTATTACTTGTTAATCTTATTACTTGTTATATATTTATTTCTTGTACATGATGGATATTGAGAGTATGGGGGGAGATGATATAAGTATGCATGTGGTCTATTTTACACAAATCATTTTTTATCGAGTATTCTTACATATCAATCGTGCAATACATGCATCGATTGACGTATATCCCTAGTCTTACACATGCAAAACTTAGTATCCTAAAATACACTATACACATGACATGATACTATTCTTACATGATATATTCCTTGTTACCATAGTGGTCTTGCATATGGTTACTTTATCTTTTCTTTTGTTATACTCTCGCATGCATATAGCATCGTTTTCCTGTATATATATATATATATATATATATATATATATATATATATATATATATATATATATATATATATATATATACTCGCTAGCTCTAGCGTTATTGTTTTTTTTTTACTTTACGCCAATCCTAACCGGATAAAACTAACATTTACAACCTTAGATAAGGAGTATTGCTCTACATATTACGAGGATTATGAGGGCGGTGTTAGTGATGATGGTGTAATTGCTAGAGCAGACTTAGGGGATGATGATGTCACTAGAGAGGTTTAGTTTGATAGTAGTACTTCAGATTATTTATAGTATTATTTATAGCATGTTTGTTCCTAAAACGTGGATCATTTTCTTATGTAATATTGAGGCTTTTCTTTAAGATATTATTATTACTATTATCTATGAGTAGAGACTTTTAGATATTATGTTTTCTTTTGTTATTATCTCTTATAGTTTATACTTGCTATGATTGAGCTAGATTAGCATAATTGTCTATTGATCTTATACGATTGGAGGTATAGATAGTGTGTTATCGTCGATATATGATGTATGCTGGTCGTATCCACATACATGTACCAAAGTACTTAGGAGCGGGGATGGGACGAACCTAGTCAAATCTAAAGGAACTGGTACATTGCTGGTATACCATTGGCATATTGGCAGTGTACTACATGTCCTACAAAACTAGAATTTTTCCTAATTATTATGATATGTGTCGATATACCATTGATTATGTTCTTTTGTTATTTTCTTATGTACTATTGAGGATTCTGTTTAAGATATTATTATTATTATTATTATTATTATTATTATTATTATTATTATTACTTATGAGTAGAGAATTTTAGCTATTATGTTCTATTTTGTTATTATCTCTTTATAGTTTATATTTCTTTTGATTGAGATATATTAACATTGTTGATTATTAATATTATATGATTAGAGGTATAGACAATATACTATCGCCGATAATACAATGTAGGCTAGATGTATTCACGAACTAGTATCCAAGTATTTGGGAGCAGGCGTAGCATATTTTTATAGTACCCCATGCAGGCCAAGTCTTCGCAACTAGTGCAGAGTTGTGGCTAGTACTTAAGTTAGTTGTATTTATCACGAACCTTTAAATGAATAAAGATCTAAATATAGTCCAGGAGATTAATTGATCAATCACATATAGGTTTCTTAGAGTAGGCCTCTTCTTTAAGTTCTTGCTTATAATTGCTTAAATCGAGAAAATCTTGTTCGAATTATGTATATTAGTGATATATAATCCTTTGTACCTTATCCTTTCAAAATTGCTAATACTAGACGTACGAATCGCACCCACAACCCCCCCAACATTGATGAGTGTGCATCTTGGCTTCAAAGGACACTTGAATTCGAGAATCCCCTAATTGATTATGTATGAGTACAAATAAATGAAGCACAAATACTTGGAGTGCTACAGGGTATGATGAATACAAAGAGAGACAATGTAAACCCCCTAAATTTTAATATATATATATATATATATATATATATATATATATATATATATATATATATATATATGGAAAATTATTCAATACAAACATCTAAAAATTTGTATCGATACATCTCAAATCTGAATCATTGGTTGTTGATCTAATGGCTCTTATTAAATGAGTTTTCTTGGATTTTTAGTAGAGTAGGGAACATTATTTAATGCAGTTTTTGACTTTTGACCACTTGGTAACTACTAGTATAGGTCATTCTTGACTTTAATTTTTCCAATGAACACCCTAAATTAACTCATATTTACTTTCTCTTTAAGCTGATAAAAATTCACAAAATACCCAAAATTAACTCATATTGGATTGATTTAATTTGCAGTCCTACTACATTCAATATTTTGAAGAACAACAATCCACCGTCACCGTCGCTGTCACCTGGCCTGATTAAATGATATTCAGATTTTGTGCAGCCATACAGTAGAAGCCTGATTAAATGATATTCAGATTTTCTTGAACATGCTTTAATATTAAATTAATAAATGATATTGAGATTAGATTAACCATGCTTTAGTATTTTTTTCAATAGGATAGTGGGTTCATGATATTCATTAAAAGTCAAAATTATAATATTTGCTTAAATTTTCAAAAAATGATATTAAAATTAACGTAAAAATTCGAATATAATTTAGAAAATGATATTAAAAATTCTGTAAATATTAGAAAAATGTTTAATATGGTCACAATAAAAAATTTTGTTCTTTTTTAAAATATTATCATTAGAAAAGTAAAAAAATATTATCGTTAAAAAGTCAAAACATATTTATTTTTAAAAATAATAGTATGCATTCAATACAACTTAAAACCACAAAAAACAAAAATATTTTAATGAGTGAAATATGAGTTAAAAAATAAATAAATTTGTGAGCAATATGTATTAAAAAAACCAGAAATAAATAAATTAATTAGTAAGCAACGGATGTTTAAAATCCAAAAAATTTCAATTACTGAACAGCAACATACGTTAGCAGCAGACATTAAAATAAAAAAATTAAATATTGGAAGCCTGATTAAATGATATTCATATTTTCTTGAACATACTTTAATATTAAATGAATAGATGATAATGAGATTAGATTGACCATAATTAATATTTTTCTCAATAGGATAGTGGGTTTATGATATTCATTAAAAGTCAAAATTATGATATTTGCTTAAATTTTTGATAAATGATATTAACATTAACGTAAAAATTCGAATATATTTTGAAAAATGATATCTAAAATACTGTAAATATTAGAAAGATGGTTAATATGACAAAATGTCACAATAAAAAAAATCTGTTCTCTTCGAAAATATTATCATTAGAAAAGTAAAATATATTATCGTTAAAAAACCAAAACAATTTTTTTTAAATAAATGAGCAGTAGGCGTTCAATACAACTGAAAACCAAAAAAAATAATTAATGAGTGAAATATGCGTTAAAAAAATAAATAAGTTAATTAATAAGCAACATACCTTTAAAATCCAAAAAATTCCAATTACTGAACAACAATATACGTTAGCAACATGCGTTAAAAATAAAAAAAAATAGTGAAACCCTAATTAAATGATATTCAGATTTTTTTTTGAACATTTATTAATATTAAATGAATAAATAATATTGAGATTAGATTGACCATGTTAATATTTTTCGCAATAGGAGAGTGGGTTCATGATATTCATTAAAAGTCAAAATTATGATATTTGCTTAAGTTTTTGATAAGTGATATTAAAATTAATGTAAAATTTTAAATATACTTTGAAAATTGATATTAAAAATATCAATCAAGTAATCTGTTCTCTTTGAAAATATTATCATTAGAAAAGTAAAAAATATTATTGTTAAAAAACCAAAACAGATTTTTTTTAAATAAGTGAGCAATAGACGTTTAATACAACTTAAAAGAAAAAAAAACAAATATTTTAATGAGTGAAATATGCGTTAAAAAATAAATAAATTAGTGAGCAACATGCACTAAAAAATAATAAATAAATAAATAAATTAGTAAGTAACATACGTTTAAAATCCAAAAAAAATTCAATTACTGAACAGCAACATACGTTAGAAGTAAGCGATAAAAATAAAAAAAATAATGGAACCCTGATTAAATGATATTCATATTTTCTTGAACATACTTTAATATTAAACGAATAAATGATATTGAGATTAGATTGACCAAGCTTTAATATTTTTCTCAATAGGATAGTGGGTCCATGATATTCATTAAAAGTCAAAATTATGATATTTGCTTAAATTTTCGATAAATGATATTAAAATTAACGTAAAAATTTGAATATACTTTAGAAATTGATATTAAAAATATTGTAAATATTAGAAAGATGGTTAATATGACAAAATGTCCCAATAAAAAAATATGTTCTCTTCAAAAATATTATCATTAGAAAAGTAAAATATATTATTGTTAAAAAACCAAAATAGTTTTTTTAAAAATAAGTAAGCAGTAGGCGCTCAATACAACTTAAAATAAAAAACAATATTTTAATGAGTGCAATATGCATTACAAAATTAAAAAATTAGTGAGCAACAAGCATTAAAAAATCAAAAATAAATAAATTAATTGGTAAGCGACATGCGTTTAAAATATAAAAAATCTAATTACTAAACAGCAACATACGTTAGCAGCAGGCATTAAAAATCAAAAAATAAATAAATAGTGGAAACCTGATTAAATGATATTCAGATTTTCTTGAACATGCTTTAATATTAAATGAATAAATGATATTGAGATTAGATTGACTATATTTTAATATTTTTCTCAATAGGTAGTGGATTCATGATATTCATTAGAAGTCAAAATTATAATATTTGTTTAAATTTTCGATAAATGATATTAAAATTAACGTAAAAATTTGAATATACTTTAGAAAATGAAATTAAAAATATTGTAAATATTAGAAAGATGGTTAATATGACAAAATGTAACAATAAAAAAATATGTTCTCTTCGAAAATATTATCTTTAGAAAAGTAAAAAATATTATCATTAAAAAACCAAAACATTTTTTTTGTAAATAAGTGAGCAATAGGCGTTAAATACAACTTAAAACCAAGAAAACAAAAATATTTTAATGAGTGAAATATGCGTTAAAAAATAAATAAAATAGTGTGCGACATGCATTAAAAAACCAAAAATAAATAAATTAATTAGTAAGCAACGTGCGTTTAAAATTAAAAATAAATTCAATTACTAAACAACAACAGACGTTAACAGCAGGCATTAAAAATAAAAAAAATATTGGAAGCCTGATTAAATGATTTTCAAATTTTCTTGAACATGCTTTAATATTAAATGAATAAATGATATTGAAATTAGATTAACCATGTTTTAATATTTTCCTCAATAGGATAATGGGTTCATGATATTCATTGAAAGTCAAAATTATGATTTTGCTTAAAGTTTTGATAAATGATATTAAAATTAACGTAAAAATCCGAATATACTTTGGAAAATGATATTATGAATATCCAGCATTCAATACAACTTAAAACCAAAAAATATATATATTTTAATGAGTGAAGTATGCCTTAAAAAATAAATAAATTAGTGAGCAAGATGCATTAATTAGAAAACCAAAATAAATAAATTAATTAGTAAGCAACATGTGTTTAAAATTCGAAAAAAATTCAATTACTGAACAACAACATACGTTAACTGAAGCGTTAAAACTTAAAAAAAATAGTGGAAGCCGGATTAATTAATATTCAGATTTTCTTGAACATGTTTTAATATCAAATGAATGAATGATATTGAGATTAGATTGACCATGCTTTAATATTTTTCTCAATAGGATAGTGGGTTCATGATATTCATTAAAAGTCAAAATTATAATATTTGCTTAAATTTTTGATAAATAATATTAAAATTAACATAGAAGTTCGAATATACTTTGGAAAATGATATTAACAATACTGTAATTATTAGAAAGATGGTTAATATGACAAAATGTCACAATTAAAAATTGTTATCTTCGAAAAGATTATCATTAGAAAAAAAAATATTATCGTTTAAAAACTGAGACAATTTTTTTAAATAAGTGAACAGTAGGCGTTTAATACAACTTAAAACAAACAAAAAATTATTGAGTGAAATATGTGTTAAAAATAAATAAATAAGTGAGCAACATGCATTAAAAGATCAAAAATAAATTAATTAATTAGTAAGCAAAATCTAAAAAAAATTCCAACAGGGTTATAGCAGGCGTTAAAAAAGAAAAAAAAAGGTATTTGGCATTGATGTCTTCTATAATACATAGGTCCTCTGTTATTGAGATAAACATTAGAATTAATAAAGTAAAAGGATTACTTGATGACATGTCGTTACCAACAGGGTTATAGCAGCCGAGTGAAAATTATAAGTGAGGATGTTAATGCAGGGTGGAAAATATACGTTAATGTAGGGTACAAAATGTAATTGTTGAATGTACAATGTCCAACAAATTACGGTAATCTAGGAGGAGAGTTTTTTAATAAAGTGAGCATGTTAATGTGACTTGCTATATCAGGTAAAGCCAAAGTCAAAGTAAACACCTTTCACAATTTTTAATACAATTTTTGGGATGTATTGATACATCACATGTATTGTAGAACCACCCTATGTTTTATGTTTTGCATTGGAATGTAGTGGTTGAGATGAAAAGGTGTAGACCCCTCCACCTTTTTAAGTTATTTAATCTCAACCATACAATTCCAATCCAACGTGTATAACATAAATTGGTTTCATAATACAAAACCAGCCGGTTGGTTCTAGAGCACTCATATATATATATATATATATATATATATATATATATATATATATATATATATATATAAAATAAGGGAAGTGAGGTGCCACCTCACTGTGAGGTAGCACCATGTCACTCTCCCATGCTATATATGTAAAAAAAAAAGAAAAAAAAAAAAAATATATATATATATATATATATATATATATATATATATATATATATATATGCAAAAGACCTCTAGCCTAGTGGTTAAGAGAGATGCATGCGGCCCAAGTGGTCGGGAGTTCGAGCCACGGTGGAGGCGAGTTCGCTACAATTACCCATTGTTTCAAATATATATATATATATATATATATATATATATATATATATATATATATATATATATGGAATGTATATTTATATATATATATATATGGAATGTATATTTATTATAATATATTTTAGGAATTTTATTTTTTTAGAAAATTTTAGGAATTTATTAGAACTAATTTCTAAGGAATTAGTATTAGAAATAAAATAATAAAAATAAAATAAAATGTGAACAATGCACCCAACACTGTTCTTCTTCCCCTGAACCTGAACCCGAGCAGCCACGGGAAATAGGATTCGAAAACTTCAATTTAATTTGATCAGAACTCAATCAACCCTAAACCATTTTTTATGTCAAATCTTCTCTAATTTACTTGATCCAATTCTCTTCCAATCCTATCTAATCCTATTCCAAATGAGCTAGAGATAGATTGGAAATTTAATTCAAACATCATATATAATAACTGATCGACTGTTCGAGACTATCCATCCCAGCCCTAGAGAAAATAGCTCGTAAGACTGGAACTAACCCTATTGCGTTCAAAGACCTCAGGCAATGCCCTCTAACCGACTGCACCGCTGCCAAGTTGTCGAAAACCGTCGTTGTGCCGCTGAGAGCAAAGCCTCTATTTTGTTGAACACCGCGAGGTACCCCCTTCTCGAACATTTTTCTCGATTCATGCTCAACCAAATATTGTTTTGTTTAATCCAATTTAAAGCCTACTTAACCTAGTTGATGAACCTATAACATAGAGGCAGAAATTTTGATTAAATTGTTAATTAAAACCATGTTAAAATCATAAAAAACCAACCGGTTGGTATATTCATGCTATAATCGTTTTTAAGGTTGAAATCTTATTTTTCAAAGAATATGTTTCTAGGAACCCATTTGAATAGCATTGAAGTCTATATAAACATCGTCACAACAATATAAATTTTATAGATTTTTGCCTATTGTTCCTTTGTCAAAAATCATGTTTAGAATCCCAAAAAAATTGTTTAAAATCATTAAAAGAAACTCTGACGAGGTCCGTCACGATAAACCAGACGACTTCGTCGCGTACTACTTGCATCAAAAGGTGCATACAATATTCCCTGATGTGTGGGCTTTAACGAAATTCAAATTAGTTGCATGTGCGCGACGAATTTGGCCCATATCCATAAAAATTAACGTATTAACACTTTTGCAAAAAAATTAATTACTTCATGCATGCTCTTCATGTCGTGAAGAGACTTACGTCCTTGGTCTCACCGCATTTGACTTGTCCTGTGACCCAATTTGTCACATACTAGTACCAAAATACTGAGACAAACATGTCTAGCTATCCCGTATAAGGTACGAAGATGTCATATGATGATCACAATTGTCCAGAGATAAGGGGTGCATGCTACAATTAAGTCTCCTATGGTCTTATAGAGCATCAATGTCTCAATCAATCAAAGTAAGAAACATTAAACAATAAACATATAAGATAAAGCAATAAAGCATTCCGACGCTTCATTAAAATGATTCATGAGACTAGTTATGCAAAAGGATAAGCTAGTGCAATGTCAAGAGTACATAGTTGTTTTTAGCTGTAGTCTGAATAATTACAAATATGTATACAAATTTACGGCTATATATATATATATTTTTTTTTTTTTTTTTACGGCTATATATATATATATATATATATATATATATATATATATATATATATATATATATAAGCACGTGCTGGGGGCTAAACTCCTAAGTAGAAACAAAATGTTATACGAGTGGTGAAAAAAAAACCCACTCATGGTCCTCGATGTCCATGCTCCTGGTATGCACCATTGGTCGGATAGGAGGCTGGATCCTTAGGCTCTGCTACGAGATATGGCCAAACAAAACCAGCGACGTCATGCCCCAAATAGCAAGTAACACAAAGGAGCACGAATGAATGAAACAAAACCCAAATAATTAAGATAAGACCTGGGCCAAGGATTATGGGCTTATGTGTCGCAACTTTGGTTCATAGCCTGTCGTAACACAATATCTCAACCCAACAACCAAACAAGGATGTGGGTTGAACCAAATGTCATGACAGTTCATGTTCCTCGGCCACTAACAGAAGAAATAGATCACAAGTAAGTCAGTTTACAATGAGACCAATCAATCCTACAACTTTCTATAGTTTGGCTAGGTTATTCCAGAAATGCTTATATAGGTAATCCTCAGATCTTGCCGTATACAAGCAGGGCTAGTCAAACTAGATATAATACAGGCATGCAAGAATGCACCGGTCCCTCGTAAGGCCACCATACTAAACATGTAATAGCAGTCCAAGTCCTCCGATAGAGAGGAACTAGATCAACATTTAATAAACCAGATACTGTACTCTACTAGTACGAATGATATATAGTATCCGTGGTGGCCAATCCGATATGACAGGTTGGTGCCTGTAGGTGGCTGTCACACACGATCTCAAGATTTTGTTACCTTCCAATGCTTCTACCATTTATAATTACCTAGATTAGTCCTACAGTTATCTGGAATCTCATGTCGTGGTCACACGATCATCCTCCTAGATATCGTACCGTAGCATGATTATGCTAAGTACGAATCCACATTGGCTCACAGAGTCCCAAATCTGGATCCATTCTTAGTGTAAGTAACAGGCAATCAATCAATCATAACCACGCTACGGCTATTGACCAACTACCATGACTATGCTGGGTAATATACATGTATTGACATATATTAGGCAAGTTCACTTAGCATGTAGAGTAGCACCTCAGTACGCTCATAGAATATCGCCTCAGTGTACATATAGATTATACCTCAGTACACACATAGAATTGTACAGGTAATCAAGTCAGGAACATGCTCAACCAATCATTCACATGAAGTCCTCTGCCTACATCATGGAATGGATATCGTGTCAGGTACACCGTCACGATCTCTAATATAATAGCATAACAAGTGCCCTAGTGAGTCTACAACTCTAACATCAAGTACCTCGAATAATGACCCTTATTTCAAGAATACAATAATCATCTCAAGAAAGGGAATCACCTAGGCCCCTAAATAAATTATCACCTGTAATCCTACTATTTCGGAATAAAGATTTAGAATATTTTATTATTTTTGAAATATTTTATTTAAAATTTAATTTGGATTATTAAAATATTTTATTTGAATCCATTTAAGCTATAATTATTTACTAGATAATCAGCTATAATTTATGGAATATTTAATTATGATTGTATCTTACTTGAAATATTTTATTAATTATGATTTTCTATTTGGAGATGGCATGACATATTTGGTTGTTATAAAGTAGTGGCAGGTTAGTAATTTAGTAGAAAAGCATTGGAGAGGGTATATTTTGGATTTAATTAATTGTTGAATATTAATTATTAGTTATGGCTAATTAAAATCTAGAAGATTTCCTCTAACTACTTTTCTAACCAACTAGCTAACTAACTTGTAAGTAACCTCTAACTATCAAACTTGGAGCCCAAGTTTCCTTCTCCTATAAATAGGACTAATCCTCATTAGTAATGATCATCCTAACTAATCCTAAGGTCTTAATGACCGTGTCCTGATTGTGTTCGTGTCCACTTCTATTACACTCTAGTTATTATATTTACATTTGTCTGACATAGACATTTTTTGTGTCCAGACAGATCTGGACACGTTAACAGATCTTGACACGTTACAGTGCAATCCAATCCATTTCTTTGTGTCATAACCTTCATAGGACACAGTTTCATACATTGGACACATTAGAAGACCCTAACCGTGGACTCTGATCTGATCACCGTGACTGCCATCGCCGAAGTGCTGCATCTGCCTCGACATCGTGTCTAGATCTGGACGTCTTCATCATCCACCGATCGTCAATTGGCCTCGTTGTCGCTCCGCACCTTCGAGTAGCCGAGAAGTATCGATCACTGCCTCCGCATCACCGTCATGTGTCATCGCTCCTCTATACTTGTAGTGTCCTGCTCCGCAAAGACACTAGATAAACAGAAAGATCGGATTGTTGCCTCTACAACAGAAGACGAATAATCTGGATAAGTCGACAAAGACTCATTTTCTAATTTGCTCACGCCTAATAAGAACATGAGTTTTTAATGTATGCTAAGTGAAAGAACTGTGAGCCCCCTGAATTTTAGGAATTTTTTCAAATTTTTTGAATAAATTATTTTTGATAATTTGTTTTTATTTAATTATTTTTATCATTTAATGCTCTTTTTCGTGACTTTGATTTATGGAGCGTCAGAGATGTCAATCTCTGGAAACTTCCTTCATTAGTTTGTAGTAGACAAGATTATCTTCATTTTGATATATCATGTCCCACTCAAACTTGTTCTCTTGTACTATTTTTGCATCGCACAACTTCGGATCAATTTAGGCCATTTGATCCTTGAATAATTTATTAATAAATTTCCCACTTTATCTTTGATCATCATATGTACGTTGTCGTGACTTTTAATTTAGGAGCACAAGACTATTCGTTTTCTCAAAATCAACTTCTCATGGATGATCTAGTCGAGACACCTTACACCCATGACCTTCGTGTCTCACTCAGACACACTATCTTGTGCTTTATTTGCTTCGCACAACTTTCCTGACACAAGACCTAATCTTAATTCATCCCACGGAGTCATATTTATTTTCGACTTGAATTGGGGACACTCTTTCGGCCATAACCTGTCAACCCAAATATGGACACGAGCCACATTAAGCCTACTACCCACATGACACTTGTGTCCCATTAATTTGAGTCCCTACATGCTATTTATTTAATCGTGATCATAAATGACTAAATTAAATTATTTATTGTACCAAGTCTAATTTTGACCCGACCTGACTTAATTGAACCCAACCCAAGCTTCATGTTGTCCCCACATGACTAACCAAATGCCCCATACAATTTTTCTCTTTTCCCTACTCTAAATATCTCTCTTTCTCTCTCTACTTATTTAAATATCTTTTATTCTCTCTTTCTTTAATATACATATCTCTCTCTCTCTCTCTCTCTCTTTATTACATACACCCCCGTGGCCACCGCCCTTCTCCCCGATGCATATCTTAGGCGATTCGTGCATTTTGCACAAAATTTCGTCGTGACGTGCGTGGGATAGAACTCAGAAATCGTATTTCGGGACAGCAACTTCGTACACGTTTTTCGAGAAATCCGACCGTTGGATCATTGATCCATTTTTTTGTCTCAATCTCAGAATATACCCCTTCACCCCTGTTAAGTTCAACTGTTAATTCCGTCGTTTGCTATGTGAAAATCGGCCACCAAGTTAACCCTTTAAATTGTGTATATTTTAGACAGTTTTGTGCAGTCAACTTCGTGGACTCCTATCTCCGTCGTCGCAGCTCCGTTTAGCGTGCCACCAATTCCTGTGCACAGCTGGTACAACCCTCTTTCTGCTCCTTAAGATTTATTTTATTGTGAGCTTGTTTGATTGGTTGAATTTGACGCCAAATTTGGTCGTTCGAATTCGTAATTTCTAACTTGTAAAATCCTAATTTTGAACCCGGGACTCCGGATTCAATTTTTGACAACACTAATAGACTCATGATATCGTTCTGGCATGAATTCATATAAAGTTTGCTTGATTTGGAGGACATGGGCCTGGCATGTATTTCGGTACAAGGTGGGCCTCACAGTCCGAGTCAAAGGACCATTTTGAGATCGGCTCATCGGAATCCAATTTCGGATATACCGTTGAGTTCGTATCGTTGTTCTGGACTCGTTGACATATACTTTGCTAGATTTAGTGGACTTTGGTTCCGGCATGTATTTTCGTGCAAATCGGATTCTAATATCCGGATCAACGGACCATTTTGAGATCGGCTCATCGGAATCCAATTTCGGATATTCGTATCATCATTTTGGACTCGTTGATATATACTTTGCTAGATTTAGTGGACAATGGCTCCAGCACACATTTTCGTGGAAATTGGATTCCAATATCCGGGTCAACGGACCATTTTGATATTGGCTTATCGGAATCCAATTTCGGATATACCGTTGAGTTCGTCATTCTGGATTCGTGGACATATATTTTGCTAGATTTTGAGAACTTTTATCTAGCACATTTTTCAGTGTAGTGGGTCCGACATGAACACCGTTTTGACCCAAAATTATCTTTTTGCCCCTATGTCCAAATTGGACTTATGGGTAGGCTATTCTAACTATTTTGACCATTCTGGAAATATTGATGATGTTTGTTTCATCATCCGACAACATCTATAGACTTTTTTCCTTATCTGTTACCATTTGTTATAATCCTTTTCTTTTCGGTTCGTATTTTGATATCCGTGCATCGAAATTGAGATACGTCGATTCCAGTGATTTCATATCACTAAAATTGATAAGTTGACCATGTAAATGATTATAGGGACTAGATTTGGCCTAGTTTAACCTAGAGTAGACTAGGAGTTGACCAGTTGACCACAGGCAACTATAAGTCAACCTTTTACCCAGTTTGACTTAGTTTGACTGAGTTTAACCTAGATTAGGCCTAGAAGCATAGAATTAATGTATTTATATATATTATTTACTCTAAAACACTAAGTAACTCTGTATATTAATATTAGGTCTCTGTGACGTCGGTTCAGGCATAGACCCTCACTTATTGCTCAGGACAACAGGTGAGTACATTCTCTGATAGTTTTCATTGTCTTGATATTTGCTATATCCGATTTAGTTGTAGTATTTTACTTGATTTCCGACATGATGGTACACGGACTAGTATATGTCAGATCCTGTCATGAGATGCCATTTCTTGGTAACTTTGGTATATAGGTACATTGTTCGATCTTATTTTCTTGTACTTGTATAGACACCAATTCCTAAGGGGATTTTCTACCCTCTTAGAGAATCCTTTATCATGATGTGACATGTTCGAATCTATTATACTACTTAGGGATGGGAAGTTATTAGAGGTTATGTGATCATACCCCACCATTTGTGTTTCATGTGAGTGTTAATCATACAACCCATGTATGATTAGCCAAGTGTTAGTCATACATCTCACGTATGACTAGCCAGGCCATATTCTTGTGCAAGTTCCTAAGCCGATCACATAATGCTCTAATATCTCAAGGTACCGTTCTATGTTTACATTATACATCAGATACTCATGTACTGTTCTACATTCTTGTATTTCATACCCTAACATGATATCCAGTTTTACATATCTTGTTTATATTTCAATCTTGATATTTTATCTTGTATTTTATTATAATTGTCTCTTATAGAATTTGTTAATTCACATGGAACTGTTGTTAGTTTATGTTCTTGTTTTCATCCTGGCTGGACATGTTGATAATATTTTTAGGAGTTGTTATGCCCTCATTATTAGAATACATGATGATGCTAACTGAGGCAGATCTCGATATTCTTTCACCTGAGTTGTCTCCCAGGAGTTCTAGGTCTGGTATTTAATTTAGTTTTTTTATTATTTTTCCTCTTTTTCATTCTTGTCTCATATGATCCTTTTGTAGATTCTAGTTGTTCTAGTGATATTGTTATCTTTCTTGTCTTATCTTCCTTAGCATTTATGATGTGATATAAGTACCTTTATAGTGATGGATCTTTTAGATGTTGTAGTTAGTATCGGGTACTTGACAGCGCTCTACCGTCGATACTGCGACATAGGCTAGGCGTGGCTCACGTATTCGTATCCGTATATCCGGGTGCGAGTAGTAACACATTTTTAGTGATGGCCCATGCAGGTCAGTCTTTACAATTAATACGAAGTCGTGGTAGTACTTGAGCTTATCTGTACTACTGCGAGCCTGTCCTAGGATTAAGATTGAGTCATAAAATATTTTAGGATTTTGGTACTCAGTCACATATTAGGAACTCTTGATAGATTCCAGGGATGACCCTTGGGAGTCTTATTTCAAAAGTTTTTCAATTCTATTTTGCACTTGCTTTTATTCATCCTGATTTTAAAATATTTGTCAGTTATCGAACCCTATTCTCGCATTGGGATGTGTTTATGGACCCAGAGGGAACAAGAATGTATAAGTTGAACTTATATATCATCTAGGTTGAGAAGAGAATATGATTAGCCAATCTTATATAAAGGTTAAGATTCGTTTTAGATTATATTCCAGGAATCTGACCTAGATAGTACCTTTGGGACATCTCCGAGAATCTTCCTCTAAACCCTACCTCGGAATCTGTTTCCGTTTGATATTTACTTATCCTTGATTCGTTAAAAATTTTGAATCTTGATGTTCGTTGTTGACTTTGATTTTGTTTCTAGATAAGTTTTTATGAATTGAGTTAAGATATATTCTGATAACATATTTGATGAGGACAATAAGTAGGATAAATATTTACTTTATTTATGGAGTTTAGAATTTATCGCAGTCATACAAGCTAGCATGACGAGGACATGGAGCCTAATTTTGGATATACTATCCTAGTTATGAAATTTAGATTTTCTCGCAGCCATACCGGTTGGCGTGGTAAGAAATCTATATAACATGATTATAGGGTGTAGATCTTAGTTATGGACTATATCGTTTATTGCAGCTATGCTTACTGGCGTGGTAAAAATTCTGACAACATGATTCAGATATACGTGTATGGTTATCAGATCGTATCTTAAATTGATTCACTTCTTTTGACCAAATGAGCAAGAACAATTCATACCATTATTTCTTGTCTTATCATTTTTCCTTATCCTATGATGATTTTCTCATCTTACCATTATTCCCTTGTCTTAATTATTAACTATCTCGTATCTACATCTGTCATCTACACTTTGAAAATTTTGAAATTCTCATATCTCTGTACCTTGGGGAAAAAGTCGAGAAAGTATCGTAATCATCTATCTTGTAGAAGACGAATTTGTTATCAAGTGGTATCTTGGTAGGAATATGAGATGTTGGACATTTAGAGAAAAAAATGGGATAAAAAAGATTGAGATTGTAAATGAAATCAAGAGGCCGGTATTGTCAATTGGGGAAAAACGATTACACTTAGAGAATTATTTGAATATGGATTGTTTTAGAAGGAACGAAGAATGGTTTCATGAATTGGAATGTGCATGAAACTATAATATTTCATAGTTGTTATTACGACTGAGGAGGATATTCAAGGACGACTGGATTTTGAGAACCTAAATATTTTAAGTTAGTGATTCTTGTGATGTTTCATTTTGAATTAAGGCAAGGTACTAAATTTAGAAATTAAAGATATATAGAAAGGATATTATGATTGTATGCAATGATGATGCTAAATTAAATAAGTATTGATAGAGAATGATTGAGAGCTGGTGGAAACAAATTGAGTTATAAGAAAATATAGAGATTTTGTAAGATTACCAAATTTAAGAAAGGTGATATCTGAAGGTACAATTGAAAGACATGTGGAGGTTGATTTATATAATGAAGAATGAATTTTTATTTTATTGGCATAAATAGAAGGAGTATAGGTTTGGACAATGTCCAAGAATTTTATAAATTCTGATACAAGGATTAAATTAAAATTTAGGACAATGTAGAGGAATTTGGACTTTCAAGATGACTAAATTGAAAGGGTACAAATCTGGTGGAAAATAAAGAAAAGATTAATCGAAGAGTTATAACAAGAATATGCTTCATGAGTGGTCATCTTCATGACTGAAAATTTTGGATCTGGGTAATAGTCGAAGCAGAGCGAGATGATTACCCCGACTTCCTTCTACAAATCCTATATTTTGGTTTGCTATCATAATGGAAGAAATTCAATTCCTTATCCTTGAATTGTTTTTTCAACTTCAATATCATTAAGATTTTGATCCCCTCTGATTATGACCAATCAATTTTGGTCGTCTTGTATATCGTGCCAAAGAGTCTTGATTGCCGACTAGACTTAAATGACTTCAAATTCAATTGTGACCTGGATTTTCATTCTCGGATGCTCGTGCTCAGACTTCGATGACCTTGTTCTTCATCTTGCCTAAATCCTGTTTTAATCAAGAATTGATCAACTTAGATCGTATCGAGACTTAAATTTTTAATCGTGATTGGATTTCAATGCTATTACCACTCGTGCTTTAACTTTTGATTTAATTCTTACTAATAACTAAGTTTTGTTCCAATCTTGTTTAAGTTTCATGCTATCCTTGATCATACCAAAATCTTATGTTTGGTCATGCCTAGGCTACTATCATACTCTTCATCATATGTAATACTATTGACCAAAGTTAGACTGACCTTATCTATAATCATGTCGAATTACGATTTTGATTATGTTGGTTTTTTTTCTCGTGCCAAAAATCTTTTCTGACCATGATTTGATTCCTCGAATCTTATCAAAAATTCTCGTGATTCTATCGTGCCAAAATCACTAGTCGTGCCTAAGTAATTCTGAACTGATTATCTTGATCGTGCAAAACTCGTCGTTCTTTGATCATGCCTAAGATATTACCTAAACTTCTATCATGTTTTTAACTCCACTACCAACCTTTAATTTCGAGGACAAAATTCTTATAAGGTGGGTAGGATGTGAGCCCCCTGAATTTTAGGAATTTTTTTCAAATTTTCTAAATGAATTATTTTTGATAATTTATTTTATTTAATTATTTTTATCATTAAATGCCCTTTTAGGTGACTTTGATTTCTAGAGCGTCAGAGATGTCAATTTCTGGAAACTTCCTTCATGAGTTTGTAGTGGACAAGATTATCTTTATTTTGATATATTAAGTTCCACTCAAACTTGTTCCCTTGTACTCTTTTTGCATCGCACAACTTTGGGTTAATTTAGGCCATTTGATCGTTGAATAATTATTAATAAATTTCCCACTTTTATCTTTGATCATCATATGCTCGTTGCCGTGACTTTTAATTTAGGAGCACAAGACTAGTCATTTTCTTAAAACCAGCTTCTCGTGCATGATCTAGTCGAGACACCCTACACCTATGACCTTCGTGTCCCACTCAGACACACCATCTTGTGCTTTATTTACTTCGCACAACTTTTCTGACATAAGACCTAATCTTAATTCATCCCACGAAGTCATATTTATTTTTGAATTGAATTGGGGACACCCTTTCGACCCAAACATGTCAATCCAAAATATGGACACGGCCCACATTAAGCCTACTTCCTACATGACACTTGTGTCCCATTCATTTGAGTCCCTACATGCTATTTATTTACCCGTGATCATAAATGACTAAATTAAATTATTTATTGCACCAAGTCCGATTTTGACCCGATCTGACTCAATTGAACCCAACCCAAGCTTCATGTTGTCCCCTCATGACTAGCCAAACACCCCACACAATTTCTCTCTTTTTCCTACTCTAAAATATCTCTCTTTCTCTCTCTACTTATTTAAATATCTCTTCCTCTCTCTTTCTTTAATATACATTATATATATATATATATATATATATATATATATATAAAATAAATACTACACACACCCCCGTGGCACCGCCCTTCTCTCCGACGCGTATCCTAGGCGATTCGTGTGTTTTGTACGAAATTCCGTCGTGACACGCGCGGGATAGAACTCAGAAATCGTATTTTGGGACAGCAACTTCGTGCACATTTTTTGAGAAATTCGACAATTGGATCGTCGATCCGTTTCCTCCGTCTTAATCTCGGTATATACCCCTACACCCCTGTTAAGTTCCAACCGTTAATTCCGTCGTGTGCTATATCAAAATCGGCCACCAAGTTGACCCTTTAAATTGTGTATATTTTGGACAGTTTTGTGGAGCCAACTTCGTGGACTCGTATCTCCGTTGTTGCAGCTCCGTTTGGCGTGTCACCAGTTCTTCTGCATAGCTGGTATAACCCTCTTCCTGTCCCTTCAGTTTAATTTCATTGTGAGCTTGTTTGATTGGTTGAATTTGACGCCAAAGTTAGCCATTTGAATTCGTAATTTCCAACTTGTAAAATCCTAATTTTGAACCCGGGACTCCGAGTTCAAATTATGACACCACTATTAAACTCTTGGTGTCGTTCTGGCATGAATTCATATAAAGTTTGCTTGATTTGGAGGACGTGAGCCCCGGCACACATTTTGGTGCAAGGTGGGCCCCACAGTCCGAGTCAACGGGCCATTTTGAGATCGGCTCATCGGAATCCAATTTCGGATATAACGTTGAGTTTGTATCGTTATTTTGGACTCGTCAACATATACTTTGCTAGATTTAGTGGACTTTGGTTCCGGCACGCAATTTCGTGTAAATCGGATTCTAATATCCGGGTCAATAGACCATTTTGAGATCGGCTCATCGAAATCCAATTTCGGATATACTGTTTAGTTCATATCATTATTTTGGACTCGTTGAAATATACTTTGCTAGATTTTGTGAACATTGGCTCTGACACGCATTTTCGTGCAAATCGGATTCCAATATCCGGGTCAACGGACCATTTTGAGATTGGCTCATCGGAATCCAATTCCGGATATACCGTTGAGTTCGTATCATCATTCTTGATTCGTGGACATATATTTTGCTAGGTTTTGAGGACTTTTATCCTGACATGTTTGTCGATGCAAAGTGGGTCTGACACGGACACCGTTTTGACCTGAAATTACCTTTTTGTCATGTGTCCAAATTAGACTTATGGGTAGTCTATTCTAACTATTTTGACCATCTGGACATGTTGGTGATGTTTGTTTCATCATCCGATAACATGTGTAGACTTTTTCCCTTATCTATCACCATTTGTTATAATCATTTTCTTTTCGGTTCGTATTTTGAGATCCATACATCGAAAATGAGAACCGTCGATTCCAGCGATTTCATATCACTGAAATTGGTAAGCTGACCACGTTAATGATTATAGGGACTAGCTTTGACGTAGTTTAACTTAGAGTGGACTAGGAGTTGATCAGAGTTGACCAGTTGACCAAAGTCAACTATAAGTCAATCTTTTACCCAGTTTGACTGAGTTTAACCTAGATTAGGCCTAGAAGCATAGAATTAATGTATTTATATATATTTTTTTACTCTAAACACTATGTAACTACGTATATTTATATTAGGTCTCTGTGACGTCGGTTCAGGCATAGACCCTCACTTATTGCTCAGGACAGTAGGCGAGTACATTCTCTGATAGTTTTTATTGTCTTGACATCTGCTATATTCGATTCAGTTGTAGTGTTTTACTTGATTTCCGACACAATGGTACACGGACTAGTATACGTTAGATCCTGTCATGAGACGCCATTCCTTGGTTACTATGGTATATTGGTACATTGTTCGATCTTGTTCCATTATACTACTCGGGGATTGGGAGTTATTAGAGGTTATGTGATCATACCCCACCATTCATGTTTCATGTGAGTGTTAATCATACAATCCATGTATGATTAGCCAAGTGTTAGTCATACATCTCACGTATGACTAGCCAGGCCATATTCTTGTACAAGTTCCTAAGCCGATCATATAACGCTCTAATATCTCAAGACACCGTTTTATGTTTACATTATACATCAGATACTCATGTACTGTTCTATATTCCTGTATTTTATACCCTGACATGATATCTAGTTTTATATATCCTGTTTATATTCCAGTCTTGATATTTTATCTTGTATTTTATTATAATTGTCTCTTATAGAATTTGTCAATTCACATGGAACTGCTGTTAGTTTATGTACTCGTTCTCATCCTAACTGGATATGTTGATAATATTTTAGAAGTTGTTATGCCCTCATTATTGGACTACAAGATGATGCTACCTGAGGCAGATCTCGATATTCTTTCATCGTGAACTGTCTCCCAGGAGTTCTAGATCTGGTAGTTAATTTAGTTTTGTTATTGATTTTCCTCTGTTTCATTCTTGTCTCATATGATCCTTTTGTAGATTCTAGTTGTTCTAGTGATATTGTTATCTTTTTTGTCTTATCTTCCTTAGCATTTGTGATGTGATATGAGTACCTTTATAGTGATGGATCTTTTAGATGTTGTAGTTAGTATTGGGTACTTGACAGCGCTCTACCGCCGATACTACGGCGTAGGCTGGACGTGGCTCATGTATTCGTACCCGTATATCCGGGTGCAGGTCAAGACAAGAACCATTATCATGCTAATCAAGATAAGAAGAGAATGATTACTTGTCCCGAATCAGTATGCTTATAAGAGAACTCACACGTTGCTATGCTAAAATGAGAAAAGAGATAACGTGTATGCTAAGAAGTAGATTGTTAGATGATCAAAAGAAATGAACTTTTGCCATGTTAAATCAAATGAGATGATGCCATGCTAAAGTTAGAGAATGCTCACATGTCCAAATTCGTATGCTGTCAAAGGTATAATAATATGTTATACGCACAGAATGGTTATTATATTTTCAAAAGAGATGAATGATTGCTTGTCCCTCAAAGATGTTCTAAATGTTAGACATGTACATACGGACTTATACATATTGCAAAGAAATGAAATATATAGGAGCTTCGGCTCTGAGTTATCTAGGAGCTTCGACTCTGATTCAAAGAAAAGAGAGAAGGCAGAGTCATAGCTTTGTCATTCAAAGAGAAGAAATGTTAGAAAGTGGTATGTTTACTCAAAGATGAAATATTGCCTCAAAGAGTATATCTGATAATGTCGCATTTTGTATTGGTCTCGGACAACTTGTGCACAAGGTCACTAGATCTTTCGGACGCTTCTTAGGGTGCCTTGAAACGTTCGGCCTATGAAAGATTGTCTAAACGCCCTGAGGTACAAGAAACCTCACGATCAAGGAGGTATTGCATCCCATCCACTAGCGACTAGCTGAAACCAAGTGGCATAGCGGCTAATCATGGGAATTCCAATGGACCATCATATAGATAAGTGTTGATTGGTGCAGAGCTGAATCAGAGAGTCAAAGTTGCCAATCGAGTCTGCATGTGTCATTAATATTTTTTCTAAGAGCTAACAATACATAGACGAATAGAGAACAATGTTGATTATATCATGTTTATGCTAATCATTGTCTTGTACATGGATGGACAATTAGCTATAGCAAGAATTACTAAAACAGTGATACATGTGTTGCTTAAGTTTCTGAGTATGAATCTACCTATAAAGAATAGCCTGTGCAAATAAATTGTTAATGTCCCGATAACAGAACAAGAAATATGACACTTAGAATATGACTAGTATCAAAGAATAATCTGTTGCCAAAAAATATTATGCCCCATGAGAAGAAAACATCTGATAATCGTATTGGTAATCTGGCCCTGAAATATCTTGAATAAGAGAAAAGAATGCTAATGCTATGGTCCCTGAGAAATGATTTTGGCTCATAAATATGCTGCGTACTTCACAAGAAATGAATAGTCCCTTGTATGCTTAAAATAAAAAAAAATGAAATATAGCTTTTAAAAAAATTTAAAAATATGTAATCTGACTCTCTACTGCATAAAATAAACATAGGTAAAAGTAGCAAGATCACATAACAAGAAATATTTTCTCACTAAATAAATTAGTGATCATTTCAGACGATGTAGCCTTTGTTCACAATTACCAGTATGTTGATATACTGACCCATCATCAGTCTGCACGCAGGTGCAAGATGAATCGAGATGGATAGTCCTAAGCGATAGCCCGAGCCTCATCCTCAGGAGCCAAAAATCAGAAAAGAGGTCAAGAGATGGTTATCTACTACAAAGAGTTGGTTTTGCATATAAAAGGATGTAATGTATGGAACGGGATCATTGTAATCCGTAAACTTCTGAGAGAATGTAAGCATTGTATCAGAAAGAATTGAGAGCTTGTAATATGTTTAAATGAAATCAATAAAGAGAAATTGTTTATGTTACCTTGTCTTCAATTATATTCTGCAATGTCCACTGCTAATTTTAATTATCTTCTTTATGTTCAGTTGCGGTATTGTCGATATTTGTCTATCTTGTCTTGTTACAGGTCTTGGTCTTGTGCAAGCACAACTTAGACTTGCACGGTATCACGCCCAAGCGAGGACAAACGATTTCACAGAGTCTGAAGTGAGGACGAAAGGACTCTGCGGGATCGGGGCATGACATAATGGTATCAGAGCAGCACAATCCTCTGGCCAATTATTGATTTGATTGAATTCTAAGATATTCTTCTGATCGGAATTTTCTTGCCTACTTGATATCATCGATGAGATGAACGTTCCATAAAATAAGTCCGTAAATATTTTTATGATGCTGGCATATGTTTTATCGATTGATCGAATTGAGATTGAAAAGTTCTATTGAACATGAGTTTGATATGTTTTGATTATGAGATTTTATGAATTGATGATGGCGAAGGATAAGGACTATCGTTGCTATGGATATCGTAAGTTTCTCCTTAAGTTTCAAGGATGGAACTTTTTTTGGTGGGTAATTATGTAGTGCCCGGCTCCGTAAAGGCACTAAATAAACAGAGAGATCAGATTGCTGGCTCTGCAACAGAAGACGATTAATCTGGATGAGTGAACGAAGACTCATTTTTGATTTACTCATACCTAATAAGAACCTGAGTTTTCAATGTACGCTAAGAAGTGAAAGAACCATTGTCATGCTAATCAAAATAAGAAGATAATGATTACTTATCCCAAATCGGTATGCTTATAAGAGAACTCACATGTTGCTATGCTAAAACAAGAAAAGAGATAACATGTATGCTAAGAAGTAGATTGTTGCATGATCAAAAGAAATAAATTATTGCCATGTTAAATCAAATGAGATGATGGCATGCTAAAGTT
This sequence comes from Iris pallida, assembly GCA_029216955.1. NCBI lineage: Eukaryota > Viridiplantae > Streptophyta > Magnoliopsida > Asparagales > Iridaceae > Iris > Iris pallida. Next base: position 7,164,038 of record JANAVB010029815.1, on the reverse strand, counting down.
AGAGAATGCTCACATGTTCGAATTCGTATATTGTAAAAGGTAGAATAATATGTTATATCCGCACAGAACTGTTATTATGTTTTCAAAAGAGATGAATGGTTGCTTGTCCATCATAGATGTTCTGAATGTTAGACATGTACAGATAGACTTGTACATGTTGCAAAGAAATAAAATATGCATGAGCTTCGGCTCTGAGTTATCTAGGAGCTTCGGCTCTGATTCAAAGAAAAAAGAGAATGCAGAGTCATGGCTCTGTCGTTCAAAGAGAAAAAATGTTAGAAAGTGGAATGTTTACTCAAAGATAAAATGTTGCCTCAAAGAGTTTATCTGATAGATGTCGCATTTTACATCGGTCTCAACAAATTGTGCACAAGGTCACTAGACCTCACGGATGCTTCTTGGGACGCCTTGAAACGTTCGGCCTAGGAGAGATTGTCTAGACACCCTAAGGAACAAGAAATCTCACGATTAGGGAGATGTTGCATCCCGTCCACTAGTGACGAGCTGAACCCAAGTGTTACAGCTGCTAATCATGGGAATACTCATGGACCTTCATATAGATAAGTTTTGATTGGTGCATAGCTGAATCGGAGAGTCATAGTTGCCAATCAAGTCTGCATGTGTCTTTAATAATTTTGCTAAGAGCTAACAATATACAAACGGACATGGAACAATATTGGTTATATCATGTTTATGCTCATCATTGTCTTGTGCAGGGATAGACAGTCGACTATGGTAAAAATTACTGAAAAAGTGATACATGTGTTGCTTAAGTTTCTGAGTATGAATCTGCTTATGAAGAATAGCCTGTGCAAATGAATTGCTAATGTCCCAACAACAGAATAAGAAGTATGATACTTGGAATGTCACTAGTGTCAAAGAATAATCTATTGCCAAGAAATATTATGCACATAAGAAGAAAACATCTGATAATCGTGTTGGTAATCTGACCCTGAGAATGTCTTGTATAAGAAAAAAGAATGCTAATGTTATTGTCCCTGAGAAATGATTCTAGCTCATGAAATATGTTCGTACTTCACAAGTAATGAACAGTCCCTTTTATGCATGAAATGAAAAAAATGGCTTTTCAAAGTATTTTCAAAAAGATGTAATCTGACTCTGTACTGCATGAAATGAACATAGGTAAAAGTAGCAAGATCACATAATAAGAAATATTTTCTCACTAAATAAATTAGTGATCATTTCAGACGATGTAGCCTTTGTTCACAATCACCAGTATGTTGATATACTGACCCATCATCAGTCTGCACGTAGGTGCAAGATGAATCGAGATGGATAGTCCGAAGCGATAGCCCGAGCCTCATCCTCAGGAGCCAGAAATCAGAAAAGAGGCCAAGAGATGGTTATCTGTTGCAAAGAGTTGGTTTTTTATATAAAGGAATGTAATGTATGAAACGGGATCATTGTAATCTATAAAGTTCTGAGAGAATGTAAGCATTGTATCAGAGAGAATTGAGAACTTGTAATCTATTCAAATGAAATTAATAAAGAGAAATTATTTTTGTTACCTTGTGTTCAATTATATTCGGCAATGTGTCCGCTGCTAATTTCAATTATTTGCTTTATGTTCTGCTGCATTGTTGTCGATATTTGTCTATCTTATCTTGTTACAGGTCTTGGTCTTGTGCAAGCACAACTTAGACTTGCACGACGTCACGGCCAAACAAGGACAAACGGTTCCATAGAGTCTGAAGCGAGAACGAAAGGGCTCTGCGGGATCGGGGCGTGACAATACTTGAGTGCTCCACCAGTGACCGGACTCCATCGACTTCGTATCCGGCGCATAACCCTCTTCCGAGTTGAGCTTTGCCATCCTCAAGAAGAGTGTCTTCCCTCGAGTGCTACACCACCGCGAGCATCATGAGGAGACGTCGCAGTCGATTATCGCTTTTCCATCATAGTCGAGCTCCACCATGACTCCAACCATCGTGATCATCGCAACCGTCGCAGCCAGATTTGTGCGTCTTCCTTTCCGACGACAAGCCGCTCGCTGTCTAGTGATCCGTTGCACCGTGAGCCGTCAGATCTTACGAGATCTCCTCCAAATCTGGTGACCTGTCGACCGAATCTACCTCCTCTTTTGCTCCTCCAGTGCTGGAGCCCCGAGCCATCGACGATGTAAACCCTTTTCTTCTTCCGCTCCTTCTTCTTCTATACTACTCTCCTCTTCTTTATTTTCCAATGGTTATTGCGTGAGTGTGGTGTGGGAGAAAGAAAGAGCTGTTAGAATTTAGCATTTTATGTTCGAGTGGGGAGTGAGAGAGACAGCTCTCTTTAGGAATTAGGGTTTTCTATGGCGGTTGTTGTGTGTGAGTGATGAGAGTGAGAGAGAGACAGCTCTCTGTAGCTTAGGGTAAAGTGAGTAATAGCACGGCTCGAGTTTTTTGGGTCCAAGTCAGCAGGCCGGTAGAAGAGAAAGGATAAAAAAAAAGAGCGAGAGTACTGTTAGGCTGGGTTAGAAATGTGGGTCGTAAGCTTCAGTATTAGGTTTTTGAGAAGAAAAAAAAAGAATACGAGTCAGCAACAGTCACAGTGAGGGCCAGGCCTGTTGGTCCTTGGGCCAGTAAAAGGTTTATTGGACTTTAGGTATTGAGCTGGGCCTATGGCATAAGAACTTAATGGCAGATTCTTTTATAACCTGTGTTGGGCCTGAGCTAGCAAGGGTTGATTGCAACAATTAATTTTGGGCTTTGTGATTATTTGGGTAATAGGCTAGATCTGTTAGAGCAAGTAGTGATTAGAAATAATTAAGTTATATTAGAATTGACTAAGGGTTAATTAGCTATTAATTAATTAGAGTAGTTAGAAATCGAGATTGGGATATTGGGCTTATATGTATAAGTTTTGGATCAAGACTCTTAAAGATTATTGTAGACATTTTATTTTATGAGATATTGTATTTTAATAGGTTTGGACTAAATGAGCATTTTTGGGCAACTTGGACTTAAGGCAAGCACTCCATATTATGTTTCTTAATATTAAATAAATGTAATTTATTTCCTAAATTGTCATGAATCATCTTGCGACACGATTTTCAACACATATCATGACTCTTGCATCGTATGATTTTATTTATGTCATGAATCTTGTTTATTATGAATTTTTGAATCATGAATCATAAGAAATCAAGTTCTCAATCTTGCTCGATATGACTCATAAAGAAATCAAGTTCCGAATCATGCTTGATATGATTTTTTGAATCATTGGAAAAGGGGAATATCGAGTAGATGTGTGGTCAAACCAGTCTAGTTTGAAGCATAGCTTGACATATACTGAACGTATGTTCAAGCCTGATCAGTCCGAATATAAACCTTAGCCGGCCACATGTCGAAATAATATTTCAAATCACATAGTTTACTAGTTGTGCATCCTTGATTAATTGGCTGATTCCGTGACTAGTTTGAATATGTTCTATTACGATTCTTATAGTTTCTCGTGTTGCAGGTTGCATTTCATTATAGTGTTCATTGTATTATCTGGTTTAGTTTTCTATTTACTTTTCATGCTTTATTTCTTATAGTGTGACATTATACAGGGATGTACTTTGCTTTTTTCCTGACTGGATCATTGTCTTCCAAGTGATAGCAGGTTAGCATGGAGGACTATCTTGGAGGATTTAGAATAAGTTTATATCATTGATGTATCTTCATAATATATATTATTTGAGGATTTGTCGAATTTGTCTCTGGGATGAGATAGACAAGTATCATGTACAAAAAAAAGATATAGTAGACTGGATCATATGAGTGTGTGCTGTTTTTGCTTTCTAGTTCTGTGATTGAGCATAGATTGATATCATGATCATTTGGATGATTCTCAAGGTCTAGACAGCTAACTACCACCAATTCTGCGGCGTAAGCTGGATGCACTCACAACCTGTACCTGATCATACGGACGCGGAGCATGACATATTTTATGGTGGCCCATGCAGGTCTATCTAATGGTGATTAGGATTAGAGTACTATTGGAAGCCTGCGAAAATAAGAATGCTCAATCACAATGTAAGACCGATTATGGATTGTATAATATTATTTTTGTCTTTATATTTTTTGCTACACTACTAGACACTTATGTTGCCTTTCCTACCATTTCAAAAAATGATAAAAATGTAAGAAAGACTATCACGACCCGCTATCCAAATTATTGGGCCGGGCCGAGTCATGTCCAGCCTACGCTTGAGATAAAGCACAGTAAGCTGTTCTAGAGATAACAAGATAAGACTAAATGTGCTAACAGTTCTATAAGTGAATAAAAGTCATAAATGCTCCAAACACAAAGTCGTCTCATATAGTAATAAGTCCAAGTACAAGTCTGAAATGTAAAATTGGATATATGTCCAGTTACAAAATACATAGTCTAATACATGACTACACTAAATATCCCAAGCAACTATGCAAACTAGAAGAGTTTTCCCGCAGGAACATCCTCGTAAGGCAAAGCCTGGTCCTCGGCAGTATCTCCATAATATAGGTCACAGAGCAACTCCTCCTCAGTAAGAATACCTACAACTTATCCTGTCAGGACGGGAGCAAGTACTGAATCTAACAAACATATAATACTGATCATGTGATGAAAAAAAAATGACATATCTTGTTGTTCAGTTTTAGGTACATTTTATCATGGCAATAG
>JANAVB010029815.1:7013471-7093647 GCA_029216955.1 Iris pallida | reverse complement strand
GATTGGTGTTGGTTTTGGTATTGTGTGGTTAGTGCATGGAAGGTGTTTGAGAGATTGGGAGTGAGAGTGTTAGTGAAATGAGAGAGTGATATAGAGTGGTAGATTGAGGGCTTAGAGAGTGAGATTAGGAGAGTGATAGAGGGAGGAGTAGAGAGTGAGATAGGTGGAGAATAGAGAAGGGAACAGCCACTGATAACAGCAGCTGTAACAGGGCTTGACAGCCCCTTGTAACCACCCCTTTGACACCCATGACAGTCCTTAAACCCAGCCTACACACAGCCTTTAACCCCCCAAATTTCAGTCCCAACACACCCCCTTTGCTGTCCATAAATAGTCCAGTAAATACCCTTCATTTCAGTCCTAATATCACCCTCAAACAGCCCCATGTTAGCCCTATATGCTGTCCCCAATCAGTCATTGTTACCCACATTTCAGTCTTCATTTCAGTCCTGGACAAGCCCATCTTGGCTGTCCCTAAACCTTATGTGGCTGTCCTAAACCCCTGAAATTCAGTCCACATAAACCTATATGGCTGTCCATATTCAGTCCAATATTAGCCTATATGGCAGCCCCACATTTCATCCCATTCACCACCCTAAACCAGTCCACAAACCCACACTAATGGCTGTCCAAATTCAGCTTGGTAAGCCTGTAACACCCAGTTTTCTAAAATGAGGGTAATTTTGAAATTTTGAAATTATAATTATTATTTATTGATATTATTTCATATTATGATTTTTTGGTAATTTTAATTAATTTTAAACTATTTAAAAGTATGACTTATGATTTGGTGTCTAACTAGTGTAACCAAAGAGATAGCTTGACCTAGAGCCTAGCCATGAGATTAGGGTGTTTCATTATCATTTTAGCCTAGAGGGTATTTTTTTGTCACTTTGAATTATTAGAATTTAATATATTTTATTAGGAATTTAAATGATTTATTGTGAATGGTTTGATTTAAATATTATTTTAACTAATTTTTAGGTGGTCTAGTTTAGCCTAACCTAGATTAGTCCTAGTTAGTCATGGTTAGACTAAGTTAGATTGAGATTGGTCATGGTTAGTCATGGCTAGTCATGATTTGTGATTGACTAGTTATTAGTCATATTGATTAGTTAAGACTAGTGATAGGCTACTAGGTTTCATCTAGCCATTGATTAGCCTAGAATAGTGGAGAACCATTAGATCAACTCTAACCCTAGATATTAGGGCAGCCATCTTGGGATCCCCTCCCTATTTAATCCTTCCCAAATCTTTGCCTCCTTGTTCATTCTCTCCCTCCTCAAGAACAAGGTGAGCTCAACTTCCTTTTTCCATAACTTCTCCATTCCTCATCCTTTTCCAACCAAACTTCTTGCATTGTGACCTAACCACCACCCTCTTGCTGTCCATGGAGGTAGAGTACTGATTTGGGGATCATATTGTGCTCGAGCTATAGTAACATGGACTGCACTTTGACAGTTTTTGGAGCTTGAGACACCCATTGGTAACTCTCGTAAACCCTATCTAACCTATTGTTTATTCATCATGGATACATAGTCCTAGGTCCCCTCTAGCCTCGGGTAGGAGCTGACCCCAATATGTGTCGGATACGTGTCCGTATCAGACACGTATCAATAGGAATACCTAGGTGATCGACCTAATGCCCCAATAGGTTTTTCCTTATTGTTTTCTGATTGTGTTTGAATAGGAATACTCATTTTAGTGTCGCTTATTGGTTTCTTCGTGTCTGAGCGTGTCTTGTGTCATTTTGGTGTCGTGTCACACTCGTGCACATGCCCGTGCGCGCATGAACAGTGATACCCTGCTGCTCGGGGTCTCGTGTTCAGCGCACAGGGCACGTGGACACGTGTGCTTGGACACGAAGTAAGGGGCAGTGTCCGTCATGACACCCCCGAAGTTTTGTGTCCAACGGATACGTGTCGGCTGTGGTTGGACACGCGCACTGGTCGCCCACCTGTGACTGTTCCGTGTTTGAGTGCGTGTGATGTTTTTGGACACGTTCGTGTCATGTTGGACACTATTTTAGATGTACATCACGTGCACATATAGTAGGTTAAATACCAACTCTTATTTCAACATATTAATGTGTTTTATTATTCAATTTTTGGTTTCCCCATTTATTCTGATACTGTCATGTATCAGTGCTTGTTTCACTGTTTTAATCCTGTTTGAATCTCGTTTAATGAATTATAGCATGTATTATGTTAGGTTTTAATTACTACATATCAAATACCCTATTTAGGACTAACCCAGAGATTTTGGTATGAGTTATGTTTCCTTCAAGAATAACACTGTTAACATTCTCCTGAGATCCCTTCCTCCTTAACTGAAGGTTGTTTCATAAACTGTTAATACCTGAGAATGGAAGTTTAAATGTCTGAGATTTGATTCATTCCACTGTAATAGATTGGGTTCCCATCCCCTTCTTCAACTGAACCTTAATGAGTGTTCAAATTATGTTTTCTTGCAACCAATAATCCATTCAAGAACCTGTTATTTCATTTCCTATGAAAACTAATTTTTTTTCTATTTCATTGCACTGAGTTTTGTAAAATCTGAATGATGTGATAACTGTATGTTCAACATGTAAAACCTGGATAACCTGTTAACTGTTAGGAGGTCTGAAATATGTAGGATACATGACTTGATTTCCTTTTTCCTTTGAACTGAATATTGCAACTGTTGTGAAATGATCTTTGAGTCTATTATGAGTTGTTTTCTTTGGGTTTGTTTGAAGCCATGATGATTTTCCATTATTGCAAATGACCTGAGAGTGTTTGATATGTGGACTGAACTTGGGGGTTTTGTCCTGACTGAACTGAACATGAGTACACTGTTTTCTCACAATTAAGCACACCCTCACACAGGAATCTGAGAATAGGAGTGGGCTGTATTGTTGTTTGGCTTAACCTGAGCACTTTGGGGCTTCATGTATTAGCTATTGTATTGAACAAACCTGAGAACACACACACCCACATGAGAACACAGGTTTTTCCTACACTAATAACTTTCCTGTCACCACATTTACATACTGCTATAAGACCTGAGAACACAGGTTCCTCACATACCCTGTCACATTTGAACCCACACTGCCTTTTGAAAAATCTGAGAACATAATAAGCCTAGGCCATTAAACTAAAATTGTGAACTGATAATGTTGTATGGGTTTCTGGATATTGAAAACTGAGTTGATTTCCTTTCCTTTCTAAAACTGTGATCTAATTGTTGGTTCAGTTATTGTTGTTGAATGGTAGGATGGAATGTTGAATTCGAATTTAGGTTGAGATGTTTTGAACTGTTATTGAATTCCTTTCATTTATGTTAAAACTGAAAATGGATGAACTGTGATTTTTCCTAAATAAAAACATGAGGATTTCTTTCCTACATGTTCTTAACTGTATACTGAATTGGAGTTTTGTTTGTAATACATGTTCTATGGGTTAAAACTGAAATTGATGTGTAGAACTAAAATAGGATTTGAATTGATAATGTAAATTTTGATATGATGTTTTGATATGTTAAACTGAAGTTCACTGATTTTGAGTATTGTATGTGACTGAAATAGGAATGTAGATAACTGAGAGCTATGGATACACACTGTTTAAGATTCCTGAGAACCCACATTCATTTCCTGGACTGAGACACACAGGTTTTTCACTTCACCAAGCTCACAGGCTCTGTGCACACACATTAATTCAGCACACACACACACACAGCCTATAAATGGCTCCTGAGCACAGCCCTAACACTAGCCTATTACCTGTCCATACTAAACCCTAAACTTGACACCCTAACCAGCCTAAACTTAGCCCTGAACCCAGCTATATGCTGTCCAAGATTCACCCCAATGTGCTGTCCCATTGCCAGCCATTTGGCCCCCCAATTCCAGTCCATTTAGTCCATTGTTAGCCTCCCCTTTCAGTCCATACTAATAGCCAAATGACAGCCATTTCAAGTCTCTTAAATCACCAAATACCAGTCCACATGTGGACAGCAGTTGTAGCCATAGCCTCCCTTTTCCTGTCACTTAAATCAGTCCCTTAACCACCCATTGTTAGCCCCTTTGACAGTAAGCAAGTCCCCACTTGCCTGACCATAATTGACCCCATGGTAAGCTATTGCATGCCCATAAAGCAAGCCTAATCAAGCCAAATACCTGTCCATACATACACCATGACAGTCCCCTACAAAACAATCCACTTTAGCCTTATTAACCCCATGATTGATAGCCTCAAAACCTGAGAATGAATAGGGATTGGTCATTGCACTATTTTAAATAATGCATGATGTGTATGAATGATGTATGTTGATGAGTAGGATATGTATGTATACATATATGAAGGCATATATGTATATATATTAATGTATGCATACATGTATGAATATATATAGTCATATATCAATGTAAAGTAATATAATCTATGTAATGTACCCCATGTAATGTATGTAGGCATGTAATGATGAATGTATGGATGTATAGTAGGAATACATAAATGAAAGAAGGTAAAATACAAGTTGAGTGAAGGTGATGCAATGTTCTATGTTAACAACCCTATACTCACCTCATGTACCCTTACACTATTTTTCTACACATTGTTATGACACTATGTTGACACTATCACTATGACACTAGTTCACATTGATGCATGTTGCACTTGGCTTTTCCTACATGTTCACTCACACCTTATCTCTCCATATATATGTTGTGTGTGATTAGCTTGGCTTGGCTTGTGCTTGTATTTGATTGCTAGCCTAGGCTTGGTTAGGCCTAGTGAGACTTGTTAGACTTGTTTGGGCTAGGACTTGACCTAGTTTGACCTAGTTTGACTAGTCTAGTTGACTAGAGTTGACCGAGAGTTGACTTGGTCTAGTTGACCTAGACAGCATGCTGATGCATTGTACATTTCATATATCACCCTCTGTATACATCTTGACTTGTGTTGCTCTAACTAGGAGTCGGGTACCTCATCTCGGACAGTACATTTACTTCAGATATTCAGATACGAGACGAGTACATTCTCTGATCATTTCATATCCTATTTAGAATTATTTCCTGCAGTAGATTGCTTTACTTGTACTGTCACGTTGGTCACACGGATTGGTACTATATGGATCCTTTCTTGAGATGTTATCCTTAGGGAGCATCGGGTACTCTATGTTCTGTGCGTTTCACTTTCATAGCGTATCATATGCTTCTTGGTTCTTTGATCACTTACGACATGTACCCTCATGATCGTAGAGTCTTCCTGGAATCTTACACTGTTGGGTTACCCCCAGAATCCCTATTTTTATGGGACTACTATGTATCACCTTCGGGGTCTACCACCCTTCGGGGCTTATCACCCTCGGGGTCTATCACCTTCGGGGTCTGCTACATAGCATCATATAACATAACCTGGCTGGATCCTTGTGTATTGATTGGGGTACGGAAGAGTATTACATGTTCATATTGTACTCTGACTCACTAGTCACTGCTAGTTCTCTATGTATAGTAGATATTTCTATTACAAGCTTTCTCTCTCTGTTTATATACTGTACTTCTTTCAGTACTTGTATCTTACTTTACTGCATGTTCATATTTTCTAACCTGCTATGAATTGTTGAGATGTACTGTACTCGCTCCCGTCCTGACTGGACCTGTTGAAAATTTTACAGAGGATGATGAGGAACCCTGCACCCTTACTTGGAGCTTGCCTAGATGACACTCGCGACCTGGACCCCTGGGGAGGTTCAGGCAGCTGCTCAGGATGATACCTTGTATAGTGTAGATAGCTTAGACTATTTCTCTTCATGTTTAGCTGTTGTCTTGGTTTCAGAGTTGTATTTCGTAGAGATGTTGAGACTTGTATTTCATTTCTATTGTACCTCAATTGAGGATTCCTTTATCTATTTCATCGTGCCATATTCTATCTATAGTTTGTGATTGAGTTTTACCTCTGTGTTGGCCTCCTTATGGAGAGTATTCATATTATGTTAGTTATAGTTCATGACCTAGAACAGCGTTCTACCGCCGACACTGCGGCGTAGGCTGGGCGTTGTTACATTCTCGTACCCTCACAGTGGGTGCGGGTCGTGACACGTTTTTAGTGGTGGCCCATGCAGGTCGAGTTTATGTAGTGGTATTCGAACTAGAGTATCACTACAGCCTGCAGTAGAGTTAGGATCTTTTGGAGGTACTCAATCACATTAGGAAAAGCTCTTAATCAGATTCCTTTTGTCTAAAAATTGTTGCTTATTGACTTTCCTTGAATATATACTGTCCTCCTTTGAATTTTCGCTTCATTCTCAGAAATTGCTTCTTGTTTTGGTCTATTTTCATGATGGTTATGAAGATACGATCTCATCACTTCGGTTCGGGGGATACTATCGAGAGGCTGGCCACCTCTCGTCCTGTTCATCAGGGCCTCGAGACCGCAGCTCCTGTTGTGCCGACTCAGGTTGGCATTTCTGTTACATTGGAGGTGCACCTCTATCTGTACAGAGATTTTCTTTCGTCATTTCTGATTTCTCTCAGCAGCGGTGATTCATGCAGCATCAGCAGCAGACCAGGGAAAACTAGCAGGGCGAGCTATCGTCAGGACAGTCAAGGATGCACAGGCCGTTGGAGATCTAGTTGCAGGTTCCGTTCTTTTGATTTCATTTCCGCAATTGCCTCTTATAGCTGTCTTGAAATTCGATTCTCCCTGTTCCTTGTTGATTTATCAATTTTTTCCTGTTATTTTTGGTGTTATGTTGATTTTCTTCTGAGATAAATCATATGGGCTAGGTCGCCTAAATCACGGGATCTAGAATCTTCGATAGTCGTGTTAGTTGGCATAGTGAGGACATGTAGTCAGATTTTGGATGTATTTCTCGGGTATGGGAATTTGAGATTTTCGTCGTCGCATGCAACAATGCAAAAATTTTAAAAACCATGAACCTAAGGGTACGTACCTTAGTCAAGGACTCTGTGATTATCGTAGCCTTGCTCACTAACACGACGAAGATTCTAAGTATCATGATTTTGGACAGACGCATATGATTATCTGACGGTATGGTTGAGACTTTGATTGTGGGGTGTTTGACCTAGAAGGACTACTACCATTTTAATTTCGAGGACGAAATTTTCATAAGGTGGGTATGATTGTAACACCTAGTTTTCTAAAATGAGGGTAATTTTGAAATTTTGAAATTATAATTATTATTTATTGATATTATTTCATATTATGATTTTTTTGGTAATTTTTAATTAATTTTAAACTATTTAAAAGTATGACTTGTGATTTGGTGTCTAGCTAGTGTAACCATAGAGATAGCTTGACCTAGAGCCTAGCCATGAGATTAGGGTGTTTCATTATCATTTTAGCCTAGAGGGTATTTTTTGTCACTTTTGAATTATTAGAATTTAATATATTTTATTAGGAATTTAAATGATTTATTGTGAATGGTTTGATTTAAATATTATTTTAACTAATTTTTATGTGGTCTAGTTTAGCCTAACCTAGATTAGTCCTAGTTAGTCATGGTTAGACTAAGTTAGATTGAGATTGGTCATGGTTAGTCATAGCTAGTCATGATTTGTGATTGACTAGTTATTAGTCATATTGATTAGTTAAGACTAGTGATAGGCTACCTAGGTTTCATCTAGCCATTGATTAGCCTAGAATGGTGGAGAACCATTAGATCAACTCTAACCCTAGATATTAGGGCAGCCATCTTGGGATCCCCTCCCTATTTAATCCCTCCCAAATCTTTACCTCCTTGTTCATTCTCTCCCTCCTCAAGAACAAGGTGAGCTCAACTTCCTTTTTCCATAACTTCTCCATTCCTCATCCTTTTCCAACCAAACTTCTTGCATTGTGACCTAACCACCACCCTCTTGCTGTCCATGGAGGTAGAGCACTGATTTGGGGATCATATTGTGCTCGAGCTACAGTAACATGGACTGCACTTTGACAGTTTTTGGAGCTTGAGACACCCATTGGTAACTCTCGTAAACCCTATCTAACCTACTGTTTATTCATTATGGATACATAGTCCTAGGTCCCCTCTAGCCTCGGGTAGGAGCTGACCCCAATTTGTGTCGGATACGTGTCCGTATCAGACACATATCAATAGGAATACCTAGGTGTTCGACCTAATGCCCCAATAGGTTTTTCCTTATTGTTTTCTGATTGTGTTTGAATAGGAATACTCATTTTAGTGTCGCTTATTGGTTTTCTTCGTGTCTGAGCGTGTCTTGTGTCATTTTGGTGTCGTGTCACACTCGTGCACATGCCCGTGCACGCGTGAACAGTGATGCCCTGTTGCTCGGGGTCTCGTATTCAGCGCACAGGGCACGTGGACACGTGTGCTTGGACACGAAGTAAGGGGTAGTGTCTGTCATGACACCTCCAAAGTTTCGTGTCCAACGGATACGTGTCGGCTGCGGTTGGACACGCGCACTGGTCGCCCGACCTGTGACTGTTCCGTGTTTGAGTGCGTGTGATGTTTTTGGACACGTTCGTATCATATTTGGACACTATTTTAGATGTACATCACGTGCACATATAGTAGGTTAAATACCAACTCTTATTTCAACATATTAATGTGTTTTATTATTCAATTTTTGGTTTCCCCATTTATTCTGATACTGTCATGTATCAGTGCTTGTTTCACTGTTTTTAAATCCTGTTTGAATCTCGTTTAATGAATTATAGCATGTATTATGTTAGGTTTTAATTACTACATATCAAATACCCTGTTTAGGACTAACCCAGAGATTTTGGTATGAGTTTTGTTTCCTTCAAGAATAACACTGTTAACATTCTCCTGAGATCCCTTCCTCCTTAACTGAAGGTTGTTTCATAAACTGTTAATACCTAAGAATGGAAGTTTAAATGTATGAGATTTGATTCATTCCACTGTAATAGATTGGGTTCCCATCCCCTTCTTCAACTGAACCTTAATGAGTGTTCAAATTATGTTTTCTTGCAACCAATAATCCATTCAAGAACCTGTTATTTCATTTCCTATGAAAACTGATTTTTTTTCCATTTTATTGCACTGAGTTTTGTAAAATCTGAATGATGTGATAACTGTGTGTTCAACATATAAAACCTGGATAACCTGTTAACTGTTAGGAGGTCTAAAATATGTAGGATACATGACTTGATTTCCTTTTTCCTTTGAACTGAATATTGCAACTGTTGTGAAATAATCTTTGAGTCTATTATGAGTTGTTTTCTTTGGGTTTGTTTGAAGCCATGATGATTTTCCATTATTGCAAATGACTTGAGAGTGTTTGATATGTGGACTGAACTTGGGGGTTTTGTCCTGACTGAACTGAACATGAGTACACTATTTTCTCACAATTAAGCACACCCTCACACAGGAATCTGAGAATAGGAGTGGGCTGTATTGTTGTTTGGCTTAACCTGAGCACTTTGGGGCTTCATGTATTAGCTATTGTATTGAACAAACCTGAGAACACACACACCCACATGAGAACACAGGTTTTTCCTACACTAATAACTTTCCTGTCACCACATTTACATACTGCTATAAGACCTGAGAACACAGGTTCCTCACATACCCTGTCACATTTGAACCCACACTGCCTTTTGAAAAATCTGAGAACACAATAAGCCTAGGCCATTAAACTGAAATTGTGAACTGATAATGTTGTATGGGTTTCTGGATATTGAAAACTGAGTTGATTTCCTTTCCTTTCTAAAATTGTGATCTAATTGTTGGTTCAGTTATTGTTGTTGAATGGTAGGATGGAATGTTGAATTCGAATTTAGGTTGAGATGTTTTGAACTGTTATTGAATTCCTTTCATTTCTGTTAAAACTGAAAATAGATGAACTGTGATTTTTCCTAAATAAAAACCTGAGGATTTCTTTCCTACATGTTCTTAACTGTACACTGAATTGGAGTTTTGTTTTGTAATACATGTTCTATGGGTTAAAACTGAAATTGATGTGTAGAACTAAAATAGGATTTGAATTGATAATGTAAATTTTGATATGATATTTTGATATGTTAAACTGAAGTTCACTGATTTTGAGTATTGTATGTGACTAAAATAGGAATGTAGATAACTGAGAGCTATGGATACACACTGTTTAAGATTCCTGAGAACCCACATTCATTTCCTGGACTGAGACACACAGGTTTTTTACTTCACCAAGCTCACAGGCTCTGTGCACACACATTAATTCAACACACACACACAGCCTATAAATGGCTCCTGAGCACAGCCCTAACACTAGCCTATTACCTGTCCATACTAGCCCCTAAACTTGACACCCTAACCAGCCTAAACTTAGCCCTGAACCCAGCTATATGCTGTCCAAGATTCACCCCAATGTGCTGTCCCATTGACAGCCATTTGGCCCCCCAATTCCAGTCTATTTAGTCCCATTGTTAGCCTCCCCTTTCAGTCCATACTAATAGCCAAATGACAGCCATTTCAAGTCTCTTAAATCACCAAATACCAGTCCACATGTGGACAGCAGCTGTAGCCATAGCCTCCCTTTTTCTGTCACTTAAATCAGTCCCTTAACCACCCATTGTTAGCCCTTTTGACAGCAAGCAAGTCCCCACTTGCTTGACCACAATTGACCCTATGGTAAGCTATTGCATGCCCATAAAGCAAGCCTAATCAAGCCAAATACCTGTCCATACATACACCATGACAGTCCCCTACAAAACAGTCCACTTTAGCCTTATTAACCCCATGATTGATAGCCTCAAAACCTGAGAATGAATAGGGATTGGTCATTGCACTATTTTAAATAATGCATGATGTGTATGAATGATGTATGTTGATGAGTAGGATATGTTTGTATACATATATGAAGGCATATATGTATATATATTAATGTATGCATACATGTATGAATATATATAGGCATGTATCAATGTAAAGTAATATAATATATGTAATGTACCCCATGTAATGTATGTAGGCATGTAATGATGAATGTATGGATGTATAGTAGGAATACATGAATGAATGAAGGTAAAATACAAGTTAAGTGAAGGTGATGCAATGTTCTATGTTAACAACCCTATACTCACCTCATGTACCCTTACACTATTTTTCTATACATTGCTATGACACTATGTTGATACTATCACTATGACACTAGTTCACATTGATGCATGTCACACTTGGCTTTTCCTACATGTTCACTCACACCTTATCTCTCCATATATATGTTGTGTGTGATTAGCTTGGCTTGGCTTGTGCTTGTATTTGATTGCTAGCCTAGGCTTGGTTAGGCCTAGTGAGACTTGTTAGACTTGTTTGGGCTAGGACTTGACCTAGTTTGACCTAGTTTGACTAGTCTAGTTGACTAGAGTTGACCGAGAGTTGACTTGGTCTAGTTGACCTAGACAGCATGCTGATGCATTGTACATTTCATATATCACCCTCTGTATACATCTTGACTTGTGTTGCTCTAACTAGGAGTTGGGTACCTCATCTCGGACAGTACATTTACTTCAGACATTCAGATACGAGGCGAGTACATTATCTGATCATTTCATATCCTGCTTAGAATTATTTCTTGCAGTAGATTACTTTACTTGTACTGTCACGTTGGTCACACGGATTAGTACTATATGGATCCTTTCTTGAGATGTTATCCTTAAGGAGCATCGGGTACTCTATGTTCTGTGCGTTTCACTTTCATAGCGTATCATATGCTTCTTGGTTCTTTGATCACTTACGACATGTACCCTCATGATCGTAGAGTCTTCCTGGAATCTTACACTGTTGGGTTACCCCCAGAATCCCCATTTTTATGGGACTACTATGTATCACCTTCGGGGTCTACCACCCTTCGGGGGCTTATCACCCTCGGAGTCTATCACCTTCGGGGTCTGCTACATAGCATCATATAACATAACCTGGCTGGATCCTTGTATATTGATTGGGGTACGGGGGATTATTACATGTTCATATTGTACTCTGACTCACTAGTCACTGCTAGTTCTCTATGTATAATAGATATTTCTATTACAGCTTTCTCTCTCTGTTTACATACTGCACTTCTTTCAGTACTTGTATCTTACTTTACTGCATGTTCATATTTTCTAACCTGCTATGAATTGTTGAGATGTACTGTGCTCGCTCCCGTCCTGACTGGACATGTTGAAAATTTTACAGAGGATGATGAGGAACCCTGCACCCTTACTTGGAGCTTGCATAGATGACACTCGCGACCTGGACCCCTGAGGAGGTTCAGGCAGCTGCTCAGGATGATATCTTGTATAGTGTAGATAGCTTAGACTATTTATCTTCATGTTTAGCTGTTGTCTTGGTTTCAGAGTTGTATTTCGTAGAGATGTTGAGACTTGTATTTCATTTCTATTGTACCTCAGTTGAGGATTCCTTTATCTATTTCATCGTGCCATATTCTATCTATAGTTTGTGATTGAGTTTTATCTCTGTGTTGGCCTCCTTATGGAGAGTATTCATATTATGTTAGTTATAGTTCATGACCTAGAACAGCGTTCTACCGCCGACCCTGCGGCGTAGGCTGGGCGTTGTTACGTTCTCGTACCCTCACAGTGGGTGCGGGTCGTGACAAAGCCCCTATAAACCACCACCATAACAGCCTTGGTATGCCCCATGGCCACCCTATATTTCAGTCCTAATATCACCCAATATCAGCCCATCAAACCACCACCATAACCCCCTGAAATTAGTCCCTATATGCTATGTGTGGGTGTGTGTTATGAGCTTCTGTGTGAGTGTGTGTGTGAGCCTATGTGAGATTGGCATAGCCTATAGGTTAGCTTATATCTAAGCCTAGGTGAGAGTCTATGAGTGTGGTGTCATGAGTGATATATGAGAGTGTTGTGTGTGAGTGAGTTGTGTGGGTGAGTGCTAGAATGATGTGAGAATGGGGTAGGATATCTTGGTAAGGTAATGGGTAGGGTAAACCAACATATGTTCTATGATAGGCTAGATACCTAGGATACCTATATTTTTTGGTGGGTAAACCTTAGATAGGATAGTATCTAGATACCCTAAGGAGCCTAGGCTAGTATCTTGGGTATTAGCGGGGTTTCCTTTGTGTTGGGCAAGGTATCGGGATAACCTTGGTAAGGGTAATGTAGGTTTTACCTAGAACTAAGGTATCTGAATTTAGAATCTAAGATATGGTTAGAACTTGGTTCCCTTGGTTGGTAATGATCAAATATAGTGCTTCTAGACTAGTTTTGACTTCGGTTGACCATTTTGACCAAAAGTCAACAAAAGTCAACCGAGAGTCAAACTAGCCTTTAAGCGACTAGATTTGACCGAAACCAAACAAGAGTTGACCAGTTGACTGAAAGTCAACGGTTGGTCAACATTAGACTAGTTTGACCTAGGGTTGACCTAGAGTTGACCATAGCTGACCAGGGTTGACCAGTTGACCAAAAGTCAACTATAAGTCAACATTTGACCCCGTTTGACCTAGTTTGACTTGGATTGACTCCCCGTGACCTGGTATGACCTAGTATGAACCATTATGACCTAGTTTGACCTATATGACTCAGTTTAACCTAGATTGACCTAGTTTGACTTAGACTTGCATTCATGACTTAAATCAGTTTCTTTTTTCAGTATAAAACCCTGTTTGACTCCTAGTATCTTATTTTAGGTCTGTGATTACTCTGAGCATCTGTTCACCTTATCAGCTCAGGACCACAGGCGAGTACATTTACTGATAGTTTTCATTGTCTTGATATCTACTATATCTGATTCAGTTGTAGTGTCTTACATGATTCCCGACACAACGGTTCACGGACTAGTATATGTCGGATCCTGTCATGAGATGTTATTCCCAGATTTTCCTTAGTATGTTGGTGTGTGATATCCATGTTTCATGTACTTATATAGACATCGATTTGGGAGTAGGCTGATCACCTGCTTTTGAATCCGTGTCATGACGTGCCATGTCCGGATCCATGATACTATTCGGGGATAGGAGAATTATTAGGGGTTATGTGATCAAAGCCTCCCTGTCACTATTTTGCTAGCGCCACCCTCACCTCACGTTGGGTGTAGCAGATACTCCATATCCAGGTTATCCAGTTTGGCCGGCATGACTCTCCGTTGAGGTTATCGCGGATTGTCGGGCCAAGTGGATAACCCTACCATGACTCCCTAGCCGATCACATATCGCTCTAATAATTCAAATCACATTTTAAATTTTTTATCATATCTTATATCCAGTTCAGTTTTACTTTCTGTACTTCTCACCATGCTATGATTTTATTTACTCGCATGCTTTACCTACCTTTATCCTGTACCATGATTTGAGACTAAGTTCTATTTGAAAGAAGGGTTACAATCCCGGTCCTTGTTTGGTTTAAGGGTTGTAACTCGGTTTTCGAATGGTTCCCAAGTCGCCTATATCTTTGTCTTGTATTTTATTATACTGTCTCTTATAGTATTTGTCAATTCATATGGAACTGATGTTGGTGTTTGTACTTGCTCATTTTCCTGACAGGATACCGTTGACAATTTTACAGATGATTCTGAGGCTGATTGTCCGACCTATTATGGGGACGGGTTAGATGGAGTAGACTTGGACCGTGGCTTGATAGTAGAGCCACTAGACTTTGCTCACCCTGAGTAGTGTAGCTTAGTTAGGTTTGCCTGGCCTGCGAGCCAGCTAGTACTTTTCAGACTGTAGTATTATATTATATTTTGTGATGTTATGTTTAGTTTTGGACTTGTGTGGATCTCGAACTTATTTTCTACTTTCATCTATCGTATTTCCTTTCATGCTATCTATCCTAGTTTATTTTTGTGATTGAGACTGTATTACTATGTCACCTCCACTCGGAGTTTATATACTGTACAGGTACCTTTATCTGTTTAGTTGTAGTATTTATAGATGACCTAGACAGCGTTCTACCGCCGATGCTGCGGCGTAGGCTGGACGTAACCACGTACTCGTGCCCCTAATCAGGGTGCGGGCCGTGACACGTTTTTATGGTGGCCCATGCAGGTCAGAGTCGTAATTAGTACGATCTCGTAATGGTGCTCGACTTAGAGTGCTAATTACGAGCCTGCGACTAGGACGTAGGATCTAGGGTATGATAGGAGTTACTCAATCACATTTTAGGAAATTTCTGATCTTTTGATTACCAAGACAACTCTTCTTGCGTTTGAATTCAATTGTCCTCCTTTGATAATATCTTATCTTGAGCCATATTGATCTCTTGGGTTTAATTCGTCTTCAGGATGACAGTGACTCGTTCTCAGGCAGCAGGGCCTAGTGCGGTTCCAGAGAGGTCAGATCCGGGAGGTCTTCCACCTCCGGCTATGGGAGTAGCAGTCGAGAGAGCAGTAGCCTCAGTTCCTGCCCTTCAGACAGGAGTAGCAACGGCAGTTCCCGGAGGTCTTCCACCTCCAGCTGAGGGAGCTGCAGTTGAGGGAGCTGCCACCTCAGTCCCTTCCCTTCAGGCGGGAGTAGCAGCGACGGTTCCAGGAGGTCTTCCACCTCCAGCAGCGGGACCGTCCATAGTCATTCCTGATATTCTTCCACCGCCGCCTCCGCTACCGACTGATACTCAGGGGATGATAGCCCTTCTGCAGCAGATGTTGCAGACCCAGAACGCGCAGGCAGAGATGTTACGACGGAGCATGGAGAACTCCCATCAGCTGGCGATGGCAGCAGTGGAGAGGGGTGCACTGGGTACAGTTCAGGGAGTCCCAGTTCAGCAGCAGGGTCAGGGGAGGCCTGGCACACACCTAGACTTCAGGAAGATGAAACCGAGGGAGTTCAAGGGTACCGAGGGTATCTTGTACGCGGACGACTGGTTGGAGGATGTCCAGCGGAGACTGGAGTTGGCAGAGGTCCCGAGAGGACTTTGGGTGACGTCTGCAGCGAGCCAGTTTTTCGATATAGCGCTGACTTGGTTTCGTACAGATCCGCGTGCTTCAGTGAGGGGTTTGACTTGGAAGGACTTCAGGAAGCTCTTTAAGGAGAAGTTCTACCCAGATGTGGCCTTGACAGCTCTGGAGGCCCAGTTTGTCGCATTGGAGCAGGGGAACTCGTCGGTGGACGAGTATGCAGCGGAGTTCTTTCGCCTGAGTAGGTTTGCACCCAGTCTGATCCAGGATGAGGGGTACAAGGCTCGGAAGTTCCGGAGGGGTCTTATCCATGCAGTACGCACTCGTACCTCTGGGAGATGTGACGCGTCCTTCGAACAGATCCTGATGGAGGTGCAGATTACAGAAGAGGACTTTTGCCTCAAGTCGAAGAGGGGCAGTGACGTTCTCGGAGCTAGCTCGAGTGCTGGGCCGGCGAAGCGCCTACATTTCCAGCAGAGGCAGTTCCAGCAGCAGCAGCCTCAGTTGCAGTTTCAGCAGGCACCGGCGCGTGCCCAGCAGCACCAGGGTCAGGGTCAGAGGCCGGCTACTCAGTGCACTTTCTGCGGGAAGTAGGGACACACTCGAGAGGTTTGTAGGAAGAGGTTGGGCGTCTGCCTATACTGTGGGGCGCCTGACCACCAACTGAGGGATTGCCACGCTAGTGGAATCCGAAAAGGCCAGGACAGCGTACAGCAGGCTAGAGGAGGCCAGCAGGGGCGAGCTTTTGCCATGACAGTTGAGCCCACTTAGGCAATAGCAGAGCAGATAGCAGGTTCTAATATTTCGATCTCCTTTCCGTATTTGTCTTCTTATAACTGTCTTGAAATTTGATTCTATCTGTTCTTTGATCGTTGGATGAAAATTATTCTTGTGATGTGATTTTCTTCTGAGATAAGTCGTATGGGCTAGGTCACCTCGATTATAAGATTTTAGAATACTCTAGGGTCATGCTAGCAGGTATAGTGAGGACATATAGTCGGATTATGGATGTATTTCTCAGGTGTAGGAATTTAAGGTTTTCGCTGCCAAGCATGCGGCAATACGAAAATTTTAAATACCAAAATTCCAGAGGTATATGTACCTTAGTTGAGGACTCTGTGATTATCGTAGCCTTGCTCACTGGCATGACGGAGATTCTGAGTATCATGATATTGGACAGACGCATACGATTATCGAACTATATGATTTTTCTGTGTTTACTTTGTTTTAATTTTTGAGGATGATTCTTTTAAGGTGGATAGACTTATAGCACCCAGTTTCTATTTGAGAGTAATTTTATAAATTTTAGTCATTTAATTCATGCTTTGATTTTTGAGATTTTTAATCATTTTAAATTTTAAGCCATGACTCGTGATTTTGATATTTTACTATTGTTTGGTTTTAATTTCGAGGACGAAATTTTTTAAGATGGATAGATTTGTCACCCCCAGTTTTCAGAAACAGGGGTATTTTTATCATTTTTTATTTTAGAATATTTTTGAAATTATTTATTTATTTATAATATTATTTTGGGGTTATTTGAGTCGGGTTCGAATTTCAGCTCAATCCGACTTGTATCGGGGACCCGGGGTAGTATTGACTCTAGTGGGACCCACACACTAGTTAGCCATGGCCCACATGATAATTATTTTAGTTAGTGGTTAGACTAATTAATTATGGATAAGTTTTGGTTAGATTAGTGAATTAGAATGACTAATTTAACCTTAACCATTGACCCTTCTCCTAATATTAATTAGATAGATTAGTAGGGGGCTTTTTAGTAATTCCTATAGGGGACACCTAAGGCATAATGGCAGCCACCTTAGCTTAGGGATAAGGAGTGAGTCATCAATCATCTTTATTTGTTCTCATCCACTTTCTCTCTCTTGTTCTTCCCCAAATTAATTTAGAAGAGGAACCCCATTGATTTTTCCACCAAATCAACCCCTACTTCCACCAAATCTTCTTCATTTCTTCTCTACTCCATGAAAGGAAGGAGCTAGCCAAGTTTGGGAGGATTCGGAGCTCGTTCGTGTCCATTTGGAATCTCTACGTGTCGGTGTCGGGTCGGAAGGCTTTTTCCTTTGAATCTCTCTCTCGGAAGGTATAATCTCTTCTCTAATCCACCCCTACATGCATATAGGAATATTTTGAACCCTTAGAAATGACCTCCATGGTTGTATCTCTATTTGTGTCCATTTCGTGTCCATTTGGAGACTTTTAGGTGCGTCCTATGTGTAGGTTTGTGTCCTAGTGGAAAAAACCTATTTGGACACTTGTATTTATTATATATATATTGTGAATGATTTATGAGAGATTAAATCCCAGATTTTTACTTATTTAGAAATGTGTTTTGCAAGGTATCATATGGTATCATATTTATTTACCTACATACTATATATATATATATATATATATATATATATATATATATATATATATATATATATTTGGTTATATATATGTTATTCTCTCTCTCTCTCTCTCTCTCTCTCTATCTATATATATATATATATATATATATATATATATATATATATATATATATATATATATATATGATATAATGGTGTATCATGTGTATTTATTTGTGTTCATGTGTGTAGGGTTCGGCCAAGGAAGGGATTTGATTGGTGTTGGTTTTGGTATTGTGTGTGTTGGTGCATGGAAGGTGTTTGAGAGATTGGGAGTGAGAGTGTTGGTGAGAACGAGAGAGTGATATAGAGTGGTAGATTGAGGGCTTAGAGAGTGAGATTAGGAGAGTGATAGAGGGAGGAGTAGAAAGTGAGATAGGTGGAGAATAGAGAGGGGGGAACAGCCACTGATAACAGCAGCTGTAACAGGGCTTGACAGCCCCTTGTAACCACCCCTTTGACACCCATGACAGTCCTTAAACCCAGCCTACACACAGCCTTTAACCCCCAAAATTTTAGTCCCAACACACCCCCTTTGCTGTCCATAAACAGTTCAATAAATACCCTTCATTTCAGTCCTAATATCACCCTCAAACAGCCCCATGTTAGCCCTATATGTTGTCCCCAATATCAATCATTGTTACCCACATTTCAGTCTCCATTTCAGTCCTACACAAGCCCATCTTGGCTGTCCCTAAACACCTATATGTGGCTGTCCTAAACCCCTAAAATTCAGTCCACATAAGCCTATATGGCTGTCCATATTCAGTCCAATATTAGCCTACATGGCAGCCCCATATTTCAGCCCATTCACCACCCTAAACCAGTCCACAAACCCACACTAATGGTTGTCCAAATTCAGCTTGGTAAGCCCCTACAAACCACCATCATAACAGCCTTGGTATGCCCCATGACCACCCTACATTTCAGTCCTAATATCACCCAATATCAGCCCATCAAACCACCACCATAACCCCCTGAAATCAGTCCCTACATGCTATGTGTGGGTGTGTGTTATGAGCTTGAGTGTGAGTGTGTGTGTGAGCCTATGTGAGATTGGCATAGCCTATAGGTTAGCCTATATCTAAGCCTAGGTGAGAGTCTATGAGTGTGGTGTCATGAGTGATATATGAGAGTGTTGTGTGTGAGTGAGTTGTGTGGGTGAGTGCTAGAATAATGTGAGAATGGGGTAGGATATCTTGGTAAGGTAATGGGTAGGGTAAACCAACATATGTTCTAAGATAGGCTAGATACCTAGGATACCTATATTTCTTGGTGGGTAAACCTTAGATAGGATAGTATCTAGCTACCCTAAGGAGCCTAGGCTAGTATCTTAGGTATTAGCGGTGTTTCCTTTGTATTGGGCAAGGTATCGGGATTACCTTGGTAAAGGTAATGTAGGTTTTACCTAGAACTAAGGTATCTGAGTTTAGAGTCTAAGATGTGGTTAGGACTTGGTTCCCTTGGTTAGTAATGATCAAATATAGTGCTTCTAGACTAGTTTTGACTTCGGTTGACCATTTTGACCAAAAGTCAACAAAAGTCAACCGAGAGTCAAACTTAGCCTTTAAGCGACTAGATTTGACCGAAACCAAACCAGAGTTGCCCAGTTGACTGAAAGTCAATAGTTGGTCAACATTAGACTATTTTGACCTAGGGTTGACCTAGAGTTTACCAGAGTTGACCAGAGTTGACCAGTGTTGACCAGTTGACCAAAAGTCAACTATAAGTCAACCTTTGACCCCGTTTGACCTAGTTTGACTTGGATTGACTCTCCGTAACCTGGTATGACCTAGTATGAACCAGTATGACCTAGTTTGACCTAGTATGACTTAGTTTGACCTAGATTGACCTAGTTTGACTTAGACTTGCATTCATGACTTAAATCAGTTTCTTTTTTCAGTATAAAACCCTGTTTGACTCCTAGTATCTTATTTTAGGTCTGTGATTACTCTGAGCATCTGTTCATCTTATCAGCTCAGGACCACAGGCGAGTACATTTACTGATAGTTTTCATTGTCTTGATATCTACTATATCTGATTCAGTTGTAGTATCTTACATAATTCTCGACACGACGGTTCACGGACTAGTATACGTCGGATCCTGTCATGAGATGTTATTCCCGAATTTTCCTTGGTATATTGGTGTGTGATATACATGTTTTATGTACTTATATAGACATCAATTTGGGAGTGGGCTGATCACCTGCTTTTGAATCTGTGTCATGACGTGCCATGTCCGGATCCATGATACTATTCGAGGATGGGGGAATTATTAGGGGTTATGTGATCAAAGCCTTCCTGTCACTATTTTGCTAGCGTCACCCTCACCTCACGTAGGGTGTAGCAGATACCCCATGTCCAGGTTATCCAGGTTGGCCGGTATGACTCTCCGTTGAGGTTACCGTAGATTGCTGGGCCAAATGGATAACCCTACCATGACTTCCTAGCCGATCACATATCGCTCTAATAATTCAAATCACAGTTTACATTTATTGTCGTATCTTATATCCAGTTCAGCTTTACTTTTTGTACTTCTCACCATGCTATGATTTTATTTACACGCATGCTCTACCTGCCTTTATACTGTACCATGATTTGAGACTAAGTTCTGTTTGAAAGAAGGGTTACAACACGGTCCTTGTTTGGTTTAAGGATTGTAACTCGGCTTTCGAATGGTTCCCAAGTCGCCTATATCTTTGTCTTGTATTTTATTATACTGTCTCTTATAGTATTTGTCAATTCATATGGAACTGCTGTTGGTGTTTGTACTTGCTCATTTTCCTGACAGGATACCGTTGACAATTTTACAGATGATTCTGAGGCTGATTGCTCGACCTATTATGGGGACGGGTTAGATGGAGTAGACTTGGACCGTGGCTTGATAGTAGAGCCACTAGAGTTTGCTCACCCTGAGTAGTGTAGCTTAGTTAGGTTTGCCTGGCCTGCGAGCCAGCTAGTACTTTTCAGACTGTAGTATTATATTATATTCTGTGATGTTATGTTTAGTTTTGGACTTGTGTGGATCTCGAACTTATTTACTGCTTTCATCTATCGTATTTCCTTTTGTGCTATCTATCCTAGTTTGTTTTTGTGATTGAGACTGTATTGCTATGTCACCTCCACTCGGAGTGTATATACTGTACAGGTACCTTTATCTGTTTAGTTATAGTATTTATAGATGACCTAGACAGCGTTCTACCGTCGATGCTGTAGCGTAGGCTGGACGTAACCACGTACTCATGCCCCTAATCAGGGTGCGGGTCATGACAACTACTGCCTACACTCCACTTTACCTATTATTATTGCTTCTAATATTGGTAGCTAAGTAGCTCTACTACTGCTTTCCTGTACATTCTTCCTTCACTCCATGGCACTGCTACACAGGTCAACAATTCCCTGCACTACCAAAACAGCAAGCCAACTGTTGTTAGTCTCTTGCTCGTGTAACAACAAACAACTCTTGATGTAGTGTGCACAAGTGAACCTACCTAGTGCAGGGCACTTGTTGCTGCCATTGATAGGCCTGTGATTACCCCCTTGCTGTCCAATGTCTCCCTCCTTCAAACCTTTCTATTGTAGTAGCTTCCCAAGGTATCATCACCGTTGTTGAACTATTTTCTTCCTGCACACAATGTAGGACCTACATGTATTGCTGCTATCTCCCATCCTTGTTTGATGTTATATATCAGTGCACAATTGTGCACAGATGCACAGGTACAAGCGTGCACCTGTAGCAGCAGAACCTCATCCCCCTAAGGGTGTTGTTGTTGCTTTTCATTTTCCCCTGTTGTTTACTAGCAGTAGTCCCATATTCTTGTTTGCCTGTTGCTGCCCAAGGCAGCAGCACACTATACCTATTGTACACATAGGCTTGCACATCCCCTCTTCCTGTTGTACATCAACAGCAAGGAAATGTTGTTGCTACCACTGATGGAATTCGATGGAAGCAAGCATCAATGCATAAGAGGAAAATTGTTGTTGTCAACATCCAACCCCTCTCCTAATTAACTATCTATCCATCTATACATTTATACATCTATACTTCCCTCTATAGCCTAACCACTCCTACACAATCATGTGTATAACACATGTACACACACACAACATTCCCAAACACACACGTCCTAACTGTGACACACACATACCTCACACACTCCTAGCTATACTCTCTCTATATAGGCACTCACATGTATACGCAAACACACTATAGTATATAGACATGTGACTATATATATATATATATATATATATATATATATATATATATATATATATATATATTCAAGATACACACACACTCTAGGACACCACACATATGACACAAATGAGTGCACAACATGTGGCATACTTAAGAGTGCCAAAACACAAACACTTGGCATGCATCACCCCCATATCGTACTATTATACGATATGCTTGTGATACGACCAAGATACCTATATCAAACCTTGTCTGAATCCTACCAAATCACATGAGCAAGTCTAAAATGCATAGATAAACATAATTAGTGCAATTCGAAGCTAGTGTCATGTGCAATTGGACATATGTGTCACAAGTGTCGGAGAAAAACCCCCTAAAATGACCCCGTGTACCGTATCATGACACGGCCTACACGTATCCAATTATGGACACAAATCTTGATACACACAACCAAATCTAATCTAAATAGGTCTAACAAACCAAATGACAAACAATTGGTGCACTATTCTCAGAATTCTCCCAAAAATGGCACAAAACCCAATATAAATTCCACATAGAGAGTCATTAGTCTCAAACCTCTTCATATGGGTAGTCTTATTCCATGGGTGAATTCCTAAGGGTCTAATAACACAATAGAGTTTAACTAGAGAGAAAAATGAGATGTATACCTATTGGAAGATGGATTTTCAATGAAAAGTCAAATGGACACGATCCGAACACGTAGCTCATAGCAAATGGACTCCTCTTCTTGTGCTTCTAGTCTCCAAGCTCCTAGGCTCCTTCTAGTATAGAGAATGAGAGGGATGGATAATAAATTGAGTAAAATTTGAGAGAAATTGGTTGAGGAATGGCTCAAATTGGGAAATAACAACAAAATGAGAGAAAATGAAACAATAGAATGAAACGAAAGAATGAAGGCCTCCTCTCCATTTGGCCAACCATATACGTAGTGTTTATGCTAATCTATATTGTCAAATATGCCCTTTAAGTGTTGTCATATGGGCTAATTAATACATGGAAGGCTTTAAATCTATTTCGATAAATAGTCTAATCCCTATTTAATTAAATGGTCATAACTAATGGGTCTAACTGGGCCTAGTCAAATGAGTTGGTCCATGAATCATGTCATGCTATTAATTGGGCTCTAGTCTAGTGTCTAGTCTAATTGGTTCACTAACACAAATCTATTAAATAGGCTAGCCATATGACAATAGAGAAGGATTAAGTGCTAAATAGAAATGTGGAGAAACTTTAGAGTAAAGGATTTAAGATTAGTAGAATGAAAATAGAGTATATGAAAGATAATTACAACATAAATCAAAAATAATTGAGGAGAGGAGTCGATTAGATGAACAATAGACAGCTAAGAGTGAGCTTTTGGTAGTTATGATCATTCATTCATCATGATAGAGAGATTGAAAAAGATGTCTTGTATAGAATTAAAAACATTAGAGTTGAAATAGAGGGGTACTTCTAGAGTACTTTATTGTAAGATACCTTTGAAGTTGAAAGAATAATTCTATGAAACCTCTACAAGACCAACCATGCTTTATAGATCAGAGTGTTATGTAATTAAGATATAATATGTCTAGAAAATTAGTGTAGAAGAAATGAAAATACTAAGATGAGTGAGTGATAATACATTAAAAAATATGATAAAAATGAGTCTGTTTGTTGGAAGTTAGAGATGGGACCAATGGAAGATAAGAAAGTCGACTTTGATGGTTAAAACATGTGCATCAAGGTGTGACTGGGTCCGGGCTGGGTTCCAGCTCTAGACCCGCAAGCCCGGACCGGTCCGGCCAGTTTTCTTGATATTTTTACCATTGAGAGGGCCAAAAGACCGTTTTACCCTCATTTTATGGCTATTTTTTGGATTATTTTTAGGGTATTTTGGTCATTTTGCTGAAAATGACCAAAAATACCCTTATAACAACTATATCTTGAGGGTAAAATAGGTCATTTTGAACGCAAAAAGATCTATAAATAGACCAAAATTTATAAAACAATATAGACAATCATTTCTTTTCTCTCTTATAAAATATACAAAGCAATTCTTTGAAGACTGAACAATACATTTCTGGGTTTTGAAGTGCAAATTTCTGGAGGCCTAAGTGTAGTGTTCTTAAGGCTTCAACTTCTGCAAAAAAATTTAGAGTTCAACATCTCTTCCTTCAAGTTGATGTACCTAGTAATTTTTATTTTAGCGTACTTCTTTTTGGTTTTGTGATTTTTTATTTTTCTTTCTCTCTCCCTCTATTTTTGGTAGATAATATTATTTTCTCTTCTTTCTTCTTTTACTAAAAAATTTAATTTTTAAGATATGGATGCTAATGGTTCTAACCAACCTTACGAAGGTAACTGAACAAATTTTTGCTTACTACGCTAATTTATTTAAAAATAATTATATTCATGATTCTGTGTCACTGACACAAATGTCACCTCCTGAAGTTAGGAGTGACTACAAATGTTGTAAGTAGAGAGAAATCGGTGGTATGACAATATTTTTAAAAAATATATGTTACTGATATGAGGGCGCACTGGTTTTAGATCCTATAAATCAAAAATCAATTGCTAAAGGTGCACAATGTAAGAAATGTAGAAAAATATTAAAATAGAAAAAGAATGAGGGTACAAGCACATTGAAAAGATACTATGACACTTGTTATTGTAAGTGTAGTGCCCCGTTTCTGATAGGCGACGAACTATATAATATGCTTGCAGTGAGCCAGATTTGGTCGAAAACTTAGGTGGCTAGTCTGACTCGATCGTTGAGCTTGGCTTATGTCACACCCCAGAACCAGAATAATGGAGAGCGGGGGCAGACATAGCCAGCTACGTATAATGAAATGGGATCCACTCCACTATACGGTCACGGCTGTCTAGAAATATGAGGGTTTATCTACAAGCCATCAGTCTCCTATGGTCAATAACAAGCCTAGTGTCTCAATCATAAACAAGTAAGTAAATGTTACAAGATATCAGACCACCAAATATACAATTGTAAGGCGTCCCAAATATTACATATCTAGATGATCATGAAGCTAGTCGTACAAAATATGAGGACTAGCAAGAGTTAAGTCATACATGATCAACCTCGAGTTGCCAATCATGATTACAGCCCGTAGGCAGACAGAAGGTAAAGTGCATCGAGCTAACAAGTGCTCGTCGGCTAAATGCCTCAAAAGAATAATGTACAATAAAGTGGGAGAACAAAAGAAACCCACTCGTTGCCCTGGTTACGCCTAGCGGTCACCATCGGACTGGAAAGCAGGTAGATCCTTTGCTGCTGCTCCGGTATCTGGCCATACAAAACCAGCTGGGTCAGACCCCAGAAAGAGTAAGTGCCACAAAGGAGGCTTCACTTAAGAACTAAAACCAGCAATCAGCACAAGAATATAATTAAATAATAAGAGACAGTAATTTAAGAAAAGCATGACTGGTGAATATAAAAGACAATCTTGTACAAAATCAATCAAAGACATGACATACTGGAAAAGCATGACAGGATGATATACGATGAGATAACCATGCGACTATTCAGATAACCAGGTTACAACCCGTAAACCAAACAAGGACCGAGGTTGTAACCCTTTGTCTGAACAGAACTTGGTTTCTTACCATTTATCGGCAAGACAAGATAAGAAAACAGGTCATATGACAATCTTGTACAGGATCAAGACAAGACTAGACTGAATAAACTCCATCCATTCATTACACGGCCAAGCAAGAATTACGGCTTGATACTTTAACTAACTAGGGTTATCACAAGTCTAATTACTAACAAGATGCAGTGAGATTCTTCCAAGTCCGGTTACCTGTTTGTTACTACCTGAGTGACCCCAACAAAGAAAGGAAAAAGATAGCATGATATAGCAGACACACTGTAGTAAGATACATGTGTCCTAAGGTACCACACACGACGACGGGCTGGAAGTGCGCTCATCTCGACGGATAGCAACAAATCCCATATATATATATATATATATATATATATATATATATATATATATAAGGCCAGGATCAAAGGGGCAACAGGTAACTGGGAAAGTCTCTCCATGAACTACTTGATCAATCTAGTCATTAATCCTAGCCATATTCAGTATGAAATCCCTGACCGTGGGAAACCAGGGATTCATGTCCTAGACATGATGCAAGACAAGACGGGTTCATTTGTACAAACACAATCACCCACGGTGTCCAGGCCATTTATTCTTGTCAAGTCGTGTTAGTCGTCACAACAATATTTCAAGGAATAATATGCCAGGTTTATTATGTCAAGAGTGTGCCACGGCGGGCCACCATCAAGAATTATCATGTCAAGTTCATTGTCAGGAGTGCACCACGGCGGGCCACTATCATGTCAAGTTACTCATGTACAATTAGCATTTCAATCATGTCCATCAAATCGTGATTTATCAAGTTCAGGACAAAAGGCGTAAGGATATAAAATGGGCATAAAAATATACAATAGGGATAAAGGTGTACTCCATAGGAACTCAAGTTACATAGAGAGCCACAAGACTTGGATATACCAAAATAAACAAAATATAAAATATGAGACATGATAGAGCCATGTGGTTCGGGCAAGGCTGGCTCATGCGGTAGGATTAATCAGATGTATGCGGCTGAATTATGTGGTTCATGCGGCTCAGGAAATCCGAGCTCATGCGGCTCAGGGAATGAGCAGAGTCCTATGCGGTTCGGGGAGTCCCAGCCTTATGCGGCTGAAGGGGGAATCGGGATTATGCGGCTCAGAGAACGAGCCTCATGCGGCTGGGTCAATCAGGGTCATGCGGCTGAACTCAGAAGTCCATGCGTCTCAGGACGGGTCTGGATGCATGCGGCCCGAGATGATACGGGTTCATGCGGCTCAGGAATGTGGCGTATATGCGGCCAGCGGGAGATGGGTCATATGCGGCTGGGAGAGACTAGCCCTCAAGCGGCTGGGAACGAGTCTGCTTTATGCGGCTGAGTCAGAACTCCTTATACGGTTCGGGGAGAACCAGTCTATGCGGCTAGGTCCAAATGAAGTCCTATGCGGCTGAGCAAGGGCGATTCATATGCGGCTGGGGACGTTCAAGTCCATGCGGCTGGAAAAGACTTGCCGCATGATTGTTCATGCGGTCAAGTACTGCCTATGCGGCTCAACTGTGCTTCTTCTCCAATTTCTGAGAAGAAGTACACCAAGAAGCCATGGCTGCCAGGATGCATAAAACCTCCATTCGGAGTCCAAACCGGACTTCTATTGGTCAAAATGGGGTAGAACGAGCTACTCTACAATATGGAACCAACAAAACTTAAAAATAATAATGTTAAATAGATCAAAACCCAAGAAATCCAAAAATATATAAACTCAGATCTACAAGAATCTAGCCATGGAAATTAAAAATGCCAAGTACTAAAAAGTGTTAAAATAATGCAAGGAAGAGAATGAAGCAATAATATTTGGGTTCCTCCATGAAGCAAGGTGCACTTGCCTAGCTCTCTCTCCCTCTCTCCTGGTAGGTGGAAGAAGTAATGGTGGGGAAGAAGAGTAATGAAGAGAGAGAAGGAAGTGGGGGTTAATAAATGGTAGTGGTGGTGGTAGGTAGGGGGTTCACCCTTGGTTCAAGATGAACCAAAGCAAATCAAGCCAAGCCGAACTAACCCAATAAAACCAAGCTCCACTAATCAGAATTAATCCATGAACCATAAATGACAATTAAACCACAATGCTAAATATGTAAATAAACCACAACTAACTAATCAAGGAAAAGAGAAATACGGGTCAGAAATACGAACACGTATAAAATACGTATCACAAATTTTGGGGCACTACATCCTACCCACCTTAAAAGAATTCCGTCCTCGGAATTTAATCAAGAGGCTAGAGATGTCGGGATAGCTATACTATCACAAGCAATCTATGCTACCAATCAATCATACAATCATACATGCAAGCAAGGAATCGAAGTGCAAGGCATAAGAAAGATATTACACCTCACGAGCCAAACCGATTGGGATAACGTGATCGGGTATCATCCTCACACTCCCACGTTTGACTCTCTCAAAGAGCGATGAACTCAAGCAACACGAACTAAACTGGTAGTCTTGCGCTTAAGGTCTCTCTCTTTGGTCAAACAGGGACACGGGCCTCTCCTCATACGAAAATGGTTGGTACCAATAACCGTTTTCGAATGATCTAGGACATGGCTCGGGCCCGGAATATACCGTTATAATTAGGATACATGAAACATGACATGTATCCCGTATAACGATGGCGGAAAGCAAGACAATAGGACACAGATACCTCTCTGTCGATTCTGGATCTGGGCTTGGGCCAGAGCGAACTGCTGAGGCCTCTGTTGCTGGAAGGCCTGGGCCTGAGACGGCAATGGACCTGGGAACGGAAACTGCTGTGGTTGGTGAACTGGAGCTGGTTCTGGTGCTGGTGCTGGTCCCATAACCGAGGGACTAGTTACTGTCGACGATAATCTATTTCTGAACGGACAAGATCCCATCATGTGGTCCGGCGAACCACAAACCAAGCATAATCCCTGTGCTCTGCGGCACTCAGTAACAATATGCCCGGGCTTCCCGCAATGAGAACAACCGGTTGCGAAAGGCCGCTTTTGCTTCTGCTGCTGGGGATAGGTCAGGGCAGAATATTGTAAGGAGGTAACCGAATCGGTCCTCGTAGCTCCAATGGTCAGGGCCCTAGCTGCTGGGGCCGGTGCTGAGGATTGGTTCATCTGGTCGTGAGACCGCTTCCGACCTCCGGTCTGGTCCTCTATCCTTCGGGAAGTGTACTCATGCCTTCTCGCTGCTCGCAAGACGGCATCAAAAGTTCTGTGCTCGAACTGCTCTACTGCCAATATGATCTCCAAGTGGAGCCCCTGCTGAAATTGATGCGCTCTGTCTAGCTCGGTTGCCACCAAGGTGGGAGCAAACCGACTCAACCTTGAAAACTCGGCCGCATATCCGTCGACCGTCCTGCTCATCTGCCTGAGATTACTAAACCTGGCCTGCAGGTCATATCTAGCCACTGCGTCGAAGTACTTGGTCTGAAACATATCACTGAATACCGCCCACATGACAGGTGTACCCAAACTCGCTGCTTGTATAGCCCACCAGCTGCGGGCTAGATCTAGTAACTGCAGGCGCACCACCGCCACCTTCTCTGCTTCAGGGGTCCTGGCTGCCTCCAAGATAACTTCAATGTCCTTTAGCCAGGCATCTGCAGCAATAGCATCCTCGTTGTCGTCGAAGAAGGGAGGGTTCAGGCGCTTGAAATTGTTGACCGCACTGTTCCCTCGAGGACCACTTTCGCTCATAGCATCTTGTACTGCTTGCTGCAAGGCATCACCTCGACGGTCCTGAGACGCAAGCAACTCACGGATGAGCCCTATCAAGACCCCGTCTTCTGACTCTGCTGGCTGAACTGGCTGGACTGGGGGCATTGGTTCTCCAGAAGGCATGGCTCGGGAGGCGGCTGCTGATGACTGATCTTGATCTTCTTGCTGTTGTTGTGCTGTCGACCGAACTCCTTCTGGCTGATCAACATGAACGATGCTACTGAAGAAATAACATCGGGAATATTAAGAAAGGACCAGGATAGAACAATGATGCAAGCATGTTATCAAGTCAGGAATCCAAGGAGATGAGAGGATACGAATGGAGATCAAGGCGAGTACAGATTGAGACATCTATCCGATAAACCCTCATATTTCTTGATTGACAAGACCTGCATGGGCCACCACTTAAACCATGTCACGCCCCAGAACCAGAATACTGGAGAGCGGGGGCAGACATAGCCAGCTACGTATAATGAAATGGGATCCACTCCACTATACGGTCACGGCTGTCTAGAAATATGAGGGTTTATCTACAAGCCATTAGTCTCCTATGGTCAATAACAAGCCTAGTGTCTCAATCATAAACAAGTAAGTAAATGTTACAAGATATCAGACCACCAAATATACAATTGTAAGGCGTCCCAAACATTACATATCCAGATGATCATGAAGCTAGTCGTACAAAATGTGAGGACTAGCAAGAGTTAAGTCATACATGATCAACCTCGAGTTGCCAATCATGATTACAGCCCGTAGGCAGACAGAAGGTAAAGTGCATCGAGCTAACAAGTGCTCGTCGGCTAAATGCCTCAAAAGAATAATGTACAATAAAGTGGGAGAACAAAAGAAACCCACTCGTTGCCCTGGTTACGCCTGGCGGTCACCATCGGACTGGAAAGCAGGTAGATCCTTTGCTGCTGCTCCGGTATCTGGCCATACAAAACCAGCTGGGTCAGACCCCAGAAAGAGTAAGTGCCATAAAGGAGGCTTCACTTAAGAACTAAAACCAGCAATCAGCACAAAAATATAATTAAATAATAAGAGACAGTAATTTAAGAAAAGCATGACTGGTGAATATAAAAGACAATCTTGTACAAAATCAATCAAAGACAGGACATACTGGAAAAGCATGACAGGATGATATACGATGAGATAACCATGGGACTATTCAGATAACCAGGTTACAACCGTAAACCAAACAAGGACCGGGGTTGTAACCCTTCGTCTGAACAGAACTTGGTTTCTCACCATTTATCGGTAAGACAAGATAAGAAAATAGGTCATATGACAATCTTGTACAGGATCAAGACAAGACTAGACTGAATAAACTCCATCCATTCATTACACGGCCAAACAAGAATTACGGCTTGATACTTTAACTAACTAGGGTTATCACAAGCCTAATTACTAACAAGATGCAGTAAGATTCTTCCAAGTCCGGTTACCTGTTTGTTACTACCTGAGTGACCCCAGCAAAAAAAAGGAAAAAGATAGCATGATATAGCAGACACACTGTAGTAAGATACATGTGTCCTAAGGTACCACACACGACGGCGGGCTGGAAGTGCGCTCATCTCGACGGATAGCAACAAATCCCATGTATATATATATATATATAAGGCCGGGATCAAAGGGGCAACAGGTAACTGGAAAAGTCTCTCCATGAACTACTTGATCAATCTAGTCATTAATCCTAGCCATATTCAGTATGAAATCCCTGACCGTGGGAAATCAGGGATTCATGTCCTAGACATGATACAAGACAAGACGGGTTAATTTGTACAAACACAATCACCCACGGTGTCCAGGCCATTTATTCTTGTCAAGTCGTGTTAGTCGTCACAATAACATTTCAAGGAATAACATGCCAGGTTTATTATGTCAAGAGTGTGCCACGGCGGGCCACCATCAAGAATTATCATGTCAAGTTCATTGTCAGGAGTGCACCACGGTGGGCCACTATCATGTCAAGTTACTCATGTACAATTAGCATTTCAATCATGTCCATCAAATCGTGATTTATCAAGTTCAGGACAAAAGGCGTAAGGATATAAAATGGGCATAAAAATATACAATAGGGATAAAGGTGTACTCCATAGGAACTCAAGTTACATAGAGAGCCACAAGACTTGGATATACCAAAATAAACAAAATATAAAATACGAGACATGACAGAGCCATGCGGTTCGGGCAAGGCTGGCTCATGCAGTAGGATTAATCAGATGTATGCGGCTGAATTATGGGGTTCATGCGGCTCAGAAAATCCGAGCTCATGCGGCTCAGGGAATGAGCAGAGTCCTATGCGGTTCGGGGAGTCCCAGCCTTATGCGGCTGAAGGGGGAATCGGGCTTATGCGGCTCAGAGAACGAGCCTCATGCGGCTGGGTCAATCAGGGTCATGCGGCTGAACTCAGAAGTCCATGCGGCTCAGGACGGGTCTGGATGCATGCGGTCCGAGATGATACGGGTTCATGCGGCTCAGGAATGTGGCGTATATACGGCCAGCGGGAGATGGGTCATATGCGGCTGGGAGAGACTAGCCCTCATGCGGCTGGGAACGAGTCTGCCTTATGCGGCTGAGTCAGAACTCCTTATA
Organism: Iris pallida; assembly: GCA_029216955.1. NCBI lineage: Eukaryota > Viridiplantae > Streptophyta > Magnoliopsida > Asparagales > Iridaceae > Iris > Iris pallida. The sequence goes on along the minus strand of JANAVB010029815.1, from coordinate 7,061,272 downwards.
CGGTTCGGGGAGAACCAGTCTATGCGGCTAGGTCCAAATGAAGTCCTATGCGGCTGAGCAAGGGCGATTCATATGCGGCTGGGAACGTTCAAGTCCATGCGGCTGGAAAAGACTTGCCGCATGATTGTTCATGCAGTCAAGTACGGCCTATGCGGCTCAACTGTGCTTCTTTTCCAATTTCCGAGAAGAAGTACACCAAGAAGCCATGGCTGCCAGGATGTATAAAACCTCCATCCAGAGTCCAAACCCGGACTTCTATAGGTCAAAATGGGGTAGAACGAGCTACTCTACAACATGGAACCAACAAAACTTGAAAATAACAATGTTAAATAGATCAAAACCCAAAAAATCCGAAAATACATAAACTCAGATCTACAAGAATCTAGCCATGGAAATTGAAAATACCAAGTACTTAAAAGTGTTAAAATGATGCAAGGAAGAGAATAAAGCAATAATATTTGGGTTCCTCCATGAAGCAAGGTGCACTTGCCTAGCTCTCTCTCCCTCTCTCCTGGTAGGTGGAAGAAGTAATGGTGGAGAAGAAGAGTAATGAAGAGAGAGAAGGAAGTGGGGGTTAATAAATGGTAGTGGTAGTGGTAGGTAGGGGGTTCACCCTTGGTTCAAGATGAACCAAAGCAAATCAAGCCAAGCCGAACTAACCCAATAAAACCAAGCTCCACTAATCAGAATTAATTCATGAACCATAAATGACAATTAAACCACAATGCTAAATATGTAAATAAACCACAACTAACTAATCAAGGAAAAGAGAAAAATGGATCAAAAATACGAACACGTATAAAATACGTATCACAAATTTCGGGGCACTACAGCTTACGATAACACTTTGTGGCATCGAATAAATCGATTTGGACGAATGTTACGAGAATCGATCCAACTAATGGAACAATTTCTATTAGAATAAGTCCTAGATGCAGTAGACTGCACCTTGGTAAGTGAGTTCTATATAAGAGTCCCTTCGACGGGACCGGGCTGTTGTATAATTTTTTTGAGTTTTCGTTGCTTGGTTTTGATGAATGTATTTTTGCGTCGATTTCTGCATTCATTCTGAGAATTTCGAAACGAAGGATTAAAGAAAGGATTCTGATAATATTGGTGCTATTGCAGGAGCTCACGTAACTAAAGCTTGAACATTGCGAAGCGCTCCGACTCTTGGCACGATCAAATACTTGGTGGATGGTTCGGCCCCGTATTTTCTACTCCTTCCCGCGAATGAAATTATATTTGCCTCGAACTTATTAAAATTGATGATGCCAAGTTAAATGCATACCAAATCACTAAGATCAAGACTCGGAATAAATGTATCAATTTAGAGTAATTTACTTTGAAAATATAAGTTCTACATCAAAAATTGAAAACTTAATGATCTAGGAAAAAGATAGACTATTTTATGATCTACAAAATAAAATGAAACGTTGGTTGCGGCATATGGTGCCTCGGGAAAATTGGTGCCTATGGGATGCCGAATCAGAAGTACGGTTTTGGAGAAAATGATTCATCGTATGAGTTGGAAAAATGATAATGCGGCTTAATACTGTCCACGCTATTCAATATGTTTCATATATTAAATTGTTCACACATTGGCATAGTCATGGACAACTTGTGCACAAGTTTGTTTTCTTCGAAACGGTATCGGGACATCGGAACCGAATCGACCTAGGGAGAATGGTTATCGTGCTTTGATACAAGGCATGCGGGACCTTAAGTAACGCTTGCAACCTAGGCTGAAAGGATAGCGTTATATGCCAATGTAAATAGTCCCAATTGGCGTGTAACACCAATGACCACAGGTAAGATAGTAACACGCTCACCTATTGTCTTATACATGTGGTAATTATAATCTTTGTTCCATGTAGGGATGAGTACGGCCATGATAAGAATTGAGATAAACTGTTATGTTTTTGCTATATGCTATTACTATTTTAGAAAAAAGGCTATCAATATGAACTGAATTCATTTAGTTCCGAATAGAAAGAAAACTCCAATGCATGCCTACCTTAACAATCAGAGTCGGTTTAGACGAGTGGGTTCGTCTCGCTCACTAATACATTCCTAAGTGTACTAATCCTCCGACCTCACAGGTGACGAGAACTCTAGGAGTGCACGGTGCTAAGACAAAGCTAAAGTTTGGAGAGGCATTTTGAAGCTCTGCATATTTTAAAGTATTTTGAAGCCAATTCATCGAAGGCTTTCAACGTATAAAATGGTGTGAGTGTATGGAACGACAAGTATTAGTTCGGGCAGCTTGTCGAATGTTTTCTTTTGCTTCAACCAACGTAGCCTCAATGACATATCCAATGTAATCACACTTGCAGTTCGTTGCAAGCTATCAATGAAAAGCATATTTCTATATTCCTAAAATGCATGTTCAATTCTCTGTAATTTGTGAAGTTTTAACTTGATGTTTCAAAAGATGTATTAAATATAATGTTCTTGCCTTATACAAGTGCAACTCCAGACTCGTACGACATTACGCCCTAGCGAGGACGATCAATTTAACATACTTGATGCGAGGATGAACGACTTGTCGAATCGGGGCATGACAGTAAGGACACACTGCAAGCTAGACAGTCACAGATAAGTATCGATCCTCAAGGACCTTCTGTAGGTAATTTTACTTATTCTGATGCTTGTAACAAAAATAAGTTAACCAAATTTCTTATTTATGATGAACAACCTTTCATATTCGGTGAGAGTGATCGGTATTATAAGTATGCAAGTACTACTCTTAACCTATGTTTTACTAAAGTTTCTAGATCGAATACTAGATCGGAGGCTATAAAATCTTTCAAAAAGAAAGGACAACTTTGAAGCAAAGCTTCGTAAATGTTAGTAAGTTGGCTCTAACTTCTGATAGATGGACAACAAAACAAAATAATGCTTTTTTGTATCACGGCAGATTATCTAGATCCAAAGTGGATGTTGCAAAAGTATAGTATACGTCCTTTGGAATTTCCACATACCGGTTTTGTTATCGGTGGCGTTACCATGTAATTTTACGCGAATATGATATTCAAAATATTTTTTTTCTATTTCTTTTGATAATGCTATTAATAACACTTCTTGTACTAGTATTTTATGTTCACAATTTTGCCTATAGTAGAAGGACGACATTTTCATGTTAGATGTGCTTTCCATATTATTAATTTAGTTGTACAAGAATGTTTTTAATTTTTCTCATGTAAATTTAGAAACTCTTATATTATGTCTACAAAGTTTGAACACTTCTGCAAGTTGAAAATAAGCTTTAAGACTTTATGTGCACAATATGGGATAACTTTTAGGAGATTTGTTATAATGCACCACATAGATGGAAATATTTAATGTTAAAATCTTGTATTAAATTTTAAAATGTCATTCCTCATTATTATAATGTTAATCCGATTTTGATTATCAAGTAACTGAAAATGATTGTTTAATTGCTATTTCTATTTATGAATTTTTAGAATTATTTCGCAATGCTACATGTATTTATCTCGAGTTTATTATCCAACTTCTCCTCCAGCGCTAACAGAAATTATTAACATGTCCCATTTATTTTGTAAATATAGAATTGTCCATGGTTTTGATTATGTTGTTTCCAAAATGGAAACAAAATTTCAAAAATATTGGGGTGAAAACCTTTTTATATTGTTTGGCTTCGGCTTTTGATTCGAAGATTAAATTAAATGGTGTATGCATATTGTTAGATGATTTTCTTAAAAATATGAACGTTGATAAGTAACTTAAAAGTAGAGATTCAGATGTTTTAGATTCTTTAATTACTTTGTATGAAGAACAAGTTGTATCGGCCTAACCCGATATGACCGTTCAAGTTGGTAGTAGTAGCTCTGGTCTTATGTCCAAATTATCACATGCTGCAAGCATACTAAAAAGGAAGAAACAAAAATAGTCTTCCCTACCAACTCAGGAACTGTCATTATATTTAAATTCTTATAAAAAAGATGATGAAACTCCATCTTATTTTTCCATTTTAGAATGGTAGAAAATACACGAAAAAATATACCATATACTTTATTCTATAGCACGTGATATACTAATGGTCTCTGTGTCCACGGTAGCATCAGAATCTTATTTTAGTGCAGGTTCAAAGATGCTGAGCAAGAAGAGGAGCAAGATGCTGCCGGATATCTTAGAAGCTTGCGTTTGCGTTCAAGATTGGGCTAATGCAGAAGAACGAACCCAAAACTCAAGTGATGAAAGTACAGACATCTAGGGGTGGGCATACGGTTCCAAGATCCGCGGTTCCGACCCGACTCGAACCGTAAAATGTTCAAACAAGCCGGTTCCTAAAATTTAAAATTTAAACGGGACGGGCCGGGGCGGGTCGTGTGACACTAACGGGGCGGGGCGAATCCTATTTTCAAAATAAATGAGGCCCCGGACCGACCCGTTTCTAAATTTTGAATTTTTTTGCTATTATAGTTTATAGATAATAGAACAAATTATTGTTTAGTAAACAAATTCTAGAAATTTGGAAAGACATAAGACTTGTTTTATTCTTACAGATAATAGAACATATGGAAATATTTACTATTCTAGCATTTTTTTTAACTTTTTTTGGACCCGCGGGTCGTCCCGGTTCGGACCCGTTTCGAACGAGTCGATCCCGTTCCGATTCTAATATTTTTTGGACCCGTCCCGCCCCGCCCCGCCAATTAACGAGTCTGGTCCGGGTCCATAAAATTTAGGCCCGGCCCGACCCGTGCCCACCCCTACAGACATCAGTGAGATGGACTTTTAGTCTTTTACCTTGGAGGACACTACTGAAGGAGGAGCTGAGCAATAGAGACAGATGGAGAACGATGGATGACGGACGATAAAAAAATACTTGTACATTTTTTATAATTCATTTAGAAATGAAATATCAGTTTACAGCTTGTAATTTTTGTTACAAATTTTTATGGAAGTAAATACTTGTACATTTTCTTACAAATTTTATGGAAGAAAATACTTGTTTTTAGTTCATGTTTTATAACATTATTTTAAGTTTCTTGAGTTTTTTTAGTTTTTTAAGTTTTTTAATTTTTTAATTTTTTTTCGTTTTTTTCCTTTCATTTTTTAAAGTTGTTTAGGTTTTTTTTCCTTCATCTTTTTAACTTTTTTTTTCCTTTTCTTTTAAGTTTTTAAAGTTTTATATTCTTTTTATAAATTATTATTTTTCATTTCCTTTTAGTTTTTTAAGTTCTTTAAAATTTTCCTTTTTTTAATTTTTTTTGTCATTTTTAAAGTTTATTTTTTGAAAACATATAAAAAAAATTGGTTTTCTTAAAATAAACCGGGCCGACCGGTCCAACCCTGAACCGACCCGGCCTAGGCCCGATGAAAACTGGACAGTGGGTCCGGGCTGGGTTCGGGATTCAACGAACCAGGCCGCCCCCAATCCGGGATGCGCCCGACCCGGCCTAGCCCAGGCCTAGTCAAACCCGATCAAAACCAGGTCCGGATCGGCCCAACTCGGCCCGTCATACCTTGACATGTGCAACTCAGACTAATAGATGCTCTTGCATGGAGGAGCGATAATATAGTAGTTAATGGAGCTGCTACAAGTAAAGGTAAGCATAGACGATTATAGTTTGAAGTTTTAGGGTCTGCTTGACAATTATAGGAGTCGCGGTTATGAGGTATTTTTAGAGTACCGGTTACGAGGGATCCGATTTTGGATAATTTTTAAGTAGCGACTTTTAAACCAGTCCAATACTGTGAGCCCTTGCCCCAAAGTTTTTTTTATATATATTAATATCATTATTAGTACTATCATTATTGCTATTGTAGTGGGTTGTCATTATAATTAAATATATGAATTAGTCATAACCATACAATAGGAGAGGAGAGTTATGCAAATCAAAAAGGAATAGGGGGCTGGATTGCAAAAACTCAAATATTCAAACTCATAGTCGATCATCTCCTCTGCTTCCTTATATCCGATTCAAGTATAGACTTAGAGATCAAACCAAAGCAGAAATCAAATCTAGGATTCCTATCTAATTTCCCTATGATCAATCCAACCCTAGAGTATAAATAGGCAGGTGGCCGACCCCAAACCCTAAACCCTTCCTGCGCCTTTCCAGGTTGTGAAGTCGATGTCGAGTGGTCTTCCAGAGCAGAATTCTCAATCCCTCAATCGGGTAATCTTCTTCCCTTTATCTTCCATGTCATAAAAGTTCCTTAAACCTAGTATTTCATCATGTTTTAAAAGGGATAACAAGTATTTGATGCAAATCCTAAGAAGAGCTGAGTTATCAGATTGGTGGGGGGTTTTAATATAATGTCCACATCAATTGTACTGAGGGAATCGTAAAAATGACCCATAGGCAAATAGTTCGGATACTTGAAACATACATTACATGATGTCCTCCTACTACTGTAGGCAAGAAGAGGGACAGATAGGGCTTTATGGAGTTGGCTTAGATAGATTGAAACGGGATATACACTGCTATCTTGATTTCCAGCAGTGGAATGGCTCATACAGGGTTAAGTTGTGCTAGAGTTCGTGATTAAAGGCGATTCCTTGTATTAGTGTTCCAGTACATGGAGATGGTACATATACTAGCACAAAGGAATGTATATGGAAACCACCTCTGTGTCGTAATGGTGCCTATATTGCATTGGGCCTATGAAATATAGGTATCAGTCGTTTAGGCAGGAAGTTATGATAGGAACCGCATAACCTATACAGATGTACAATTCTGCAAGATTCTCAAATACTTATGATCAATGCACTTTAGTTGCCTCTATAAGATGTTAATGTTCAGAGTTGAGTTACCATGGGAATTCCCAGGTAAAGTCGAACAACAGACACCAAAATAGTAGTAGTAGTTGCAGCCAAGTATACGGTTGCGGTAACTATCAGATGCATTAGCATTTAGGCATTGCCTTGAGTAATAGCAACACTAGATAGTAGCTCTGTGCAAGACGTTCCTGTGGTGCACTTATGAGTATGGAGAAGAGGTGACCTGGTACCAAGCCATATTCCTAAAGGGAATTTGGGAACCTGGAAGAGTATCTTAGCTGTACTAGGGTGAGGGATTTCATATGTACATTTGGTATTTTTCAGTGAACCATACATTGTTCGATAGCATGTTCTGAATTATCATGTTGTTACATGGCAGGTAAGCCTAGTACTTAGGAGGTATCAGAGAACCACTTAGCTTCTTAATGTTACCATGGGTAAGTATCAATGGTAGTTGAGTATCCAAGTTACACCTTTAACTACTGACATAACAGGATACGACATAGACTGGTAGGCTATGTATCAGGTTTTGGGGAAAATTATTGGTCACTATGTGGGATATAACAACAGAGACAGGGGGATGTAGGCTAGTAGGCGGCTTATTGGAACTAAGGATATGGGTACCTGTTCATGACTCCAAGGGACCGATGGCAGTACCATGCAAGCCCATTGGATAATCGAGAGAGGGTGAAAGTGGGTACATGTTTTTAGCAAATCAATGCACCTTGGTTATTGTTTTGTGACCCATACTCGAGGTTGTTCCTGTGCATATTCATAGCCACAGACTTGTGCATATGAGAGTTAGAATAGGCAAAGGCATTGTAGTATCCCTACCTTGTCATAGGGGTTCTTCTTCTATGTAGCTGTATGAGTATCTACAAGATCAAAACCAATGTGTGGCCAGCCCCAAACTCGAGTAAGGATTGAATTCAGTGGATACAAGTTTGTGGCCTTAAATCTGAATAGCTTTCTAAAGTGCATTGGATTATTGGTATTCACTGCTCTCGAACACCCCAACAAACTTGGTCCTTTGGAATCACCCTTATGATCACCTAAAACATAGTAGAAAACATTCACAATCGTCTCCTTTTGAGTAGAGCAAAGTTCTTAAGGTCGATTGGACTGGGTACAACAGGACTGTATCAGGCATTAGGAATTGGTGCCAAAGACATAGGAAAGGAGGGTAGTAGCTGTTACAGAGGAATAGTTAAGGTGTGATACTCTCATGTATCTGTTGGTGCAAGGCACAGGGTCATGTGTCCAGTTAATATCTGCCAGGAACTAACTAGTGAGAGTTGTTGTAGGTAAGTATCAGAAATAAAGGTATGGAAGGAGGTACCAACATTCCACCCATATGTTTTCCTGGTACAGACACAAGAGATGAGAGGCACCTGTCATTTTGTGCTCACGGGAAAAAATAGGCCAATAGGATATCCCTGTTCCAGTTTCAGTCTAGGATGCACATAGGTTGCAGGTGATGGTATCAAGTCCTAATCACACCATTAAATGTTGTGAGTCAATTGCTTAAACACATGGTGTCCAGTGTTATAGAGGCCTTACATGATAGGATATGCAGGTACAGTAGATTAAAGGGGTTTAACATCAACTATTAGTACTACATCATGACAGACCAGTAAAGACTCATCCTTAATAGACACTAGAACTAGAGATTACATGACGAAGTGAAATAGACAACCTAGGCCACTCATTAAACAAGATAATAAAGTTGGCTTAATTCCTACGAATATTATGTATTGATCCTTATAATTTATCAAACAGGTTACTTGGACCTCGATACGGATTTTCGAACCGTATCAGCAGCTCAGGACCACATGCAAGTATACCTTGCCTTCCTCTACAGTTTTATTTACATGCATTACATTTCACTATCCAGTCTTTTGATTGTTTATGGACATGTGCTCTTCGTATTATATACCGTTGAGTTGTTTCATTGATATATAGTCGTGTTCACGTTTGGCCTTGTAGTTCACATTTGGAGTTGTTCTCACCAGTACCTTGCTTGAGTCATGTCATAGAACGAGTACATGTAGTTGAACTGCTAAATCCTTGTTATCGTTTTCTCAACCAGAGAGTCCACACTCGGGACGAGGGTTGACCAGTTGCACCAGAGAGTCCACACTCGGGACGAGGGTGTTTGTCGTGTTCATTAGCACCAGAGAGTCCACACTCGGGACGAGGGTATTTGCCTTGAACTAACCAGAGAGTCCACACTCAGAACGAGGGTTAGTAATTAGTTCAAACCCGTGAGTCCACACTCAGGATGAGGGTTTGGTTTTCCATTGATCTCGTATTCATTGTTCATCTAGCAGTTCATTTATGCGTAGTGTTCTAGTGTCCGTGTTCATAGCCACTTGTCGTGTTTCTGTCTTTCTTGCTTATTTCTTACGCATGATAAAACTGTTAGATAGGCATATTTTTATGTATCTTGCTAGTCCTCTGAGGACCTGATGATCTCTTCAGGTTTAGCCGAGTTTGAGTCGGGAGCAGACGAGCGAGTTTGAGTCAGCATCAGACCATGGTGCCTTGCAGTTGAGATTGTCTTTGATTAGCGTTTGTACTCAGTTTATTTCATGTATCTTTCTATTCCGTCTAATGGTAGTGGATTTGTGTCCACCGGACGTGACTTTGATTCTGGGAAACATTCAGTCTATATTCTCTATTGTTCAGTTTTATTGACATTCATTGATCTCAGTTGATTCTTTATTATTTTGTGGATGAGAAATAGACTGCCATGATTTGTGTTTATTAGACAACGTTCTATCGCCGACACTGCGGCGTAGGCTGGACTTGGACACGTCTTGTATCCGAAAAGCGGGTGCGGGTCGTGACAAATACATGCTTGATAATTCACTACGAGCGGTTCTGATAGTTTTTTACATGAATAAAATTAAATAGGAAAGGTATCAATAGTTATAATTATATATTGTTTGTGAGGATATAAATGGAAGAAAATAATAAAGCCGTTCAAAATCCACCAATTTGGGGTGTTTATAATGTCACCCAAAAATTTATTACATCGATTTTGGAGGGTTTTTGAGCCAAACAAAATCAGTACCTCAAAAAATTAACAAGCATGAGTTTTCATAAACGATCGGTTCAAAAATACCCCATAATCGGTAAAAATACCGTTACCAAGCAGACCCTCAAAGAAAAAAATAATTTTCTTGTTAGTGCTACAAAGGATACGACCTTGAAGAAAGTAAAATGAAAGAAAAACAATTCAAACATGTATCCCAAACATTTAGGATAAAAACTTTGTTGTTGTTCTGGTTTTTTTTTTTTTTTTTTTTTGCAATTTTCTTTTTCAAAGAAAAGTTGCAAAATTAGAGTCTAAGCTTGAACTCTTCTCTGAGTTCTCTTTCCATTTATGCATATTTCTATCTGAAACTCCTAATCCATTAGCCTCTACTCTATCCCCCGCATCTACTTTCATTTGAAAATTCATTAGATATATCATGAATATCATCGATGATTCTCCAATGAGAGGCCAAGTAGACCCTATTGGATTTTAAATATTGATCTTCTGTCGAAATGGGAAAGAAAACATTGTTGAACTAAGGTTGTGTTTGATTGGGCTTTTTTTTTCATGGAAAATATTTCCATCACAAATTTTCCACCAATATCATAATTTTTTTTAAATTTTATGGAATTTTTTTCCTAGATAAATATTTCTATGAAATTAATTTCTTTTTCACATATTTTTTAGGGATAATTTAGCAAATGCCCCCATTCTAAATGTTGAAATTAGCATATACCCCCACTATTTTATTTATCTAACAAATACTCCCATTTTTTGATATAAAATAATAAAAATTTAAGATATACCCCCACTCTTTTACATAGGAGTAGGGGTATTTGTTAAATAAAATAAATAGTGGGGGTATATGCTAGTTTTAACATTTGGAATGGAGGTATTTGCTAAATTATCCCTATTTTTTACCTTGCAATCAAACACACCCTAAGAATAAAACATGGAAATAAAAAGAAAAAAGAAAATAAATATAATAATTTGGAGAAGGTAAAAGAAGAAAGAAAATGTGGAGGACCTGATGACCTACTAAACCCAATTTGTGACTAGAAATTTAGGTATGGATGTTAAAGATAAAATAAAACAAACGATTTTCACGTGAAACCCAACAAAATTCAGGTCACTGTAGCGGAATCCGATCCAATCCGACACGTTGGCAGCTGAGCTGCACGACAAATTGTAAAAGTGTGGACCGCGAGAATGCAGTGGACTCACCGGTTCCTCCGATCCCACGTGTCGGTGTGGGAAAACAAATGAAATTTCCCGTCCCTGTTCGTAAGAAAACAACAGATCCCGTACTCTCTCTATAATTAGTTTATCAACAAAATTGAACGACCGTCAAAAAAAAAAAAAAAAAATGAACGAAATAAAAAAAAGATAAAAAGATAATAACTTGATTTATCACGACCTCTTGACTTGGTTTGCTCTCCAAGTATCGCCCGATTTCTAGTTTAATTCAACATCTCGTCCCTCTCTCCCTCTCTCTCGCTATGGCGAACCTATCGATCGTCCCCAAAATTGCGGGAAATGCCCTAACTTCTGCCGAGTTCTGGCGGGAAAACGCAGCCGGCGGCTGGGCTACGGCCGCCGCCCTCCTCCTCGTCCTCTTCTGGAAGCTTCTCAGAACTCTCTCGGGGCGTCGGGTGCTCCCTACGGTCCCTCCGAGCCCGAAACCTAACCCGAACCCCTCAACTGGGTTAGTCACAAACTCTCTCTTTTTTTCCTCCTAATTTGAGATTGTATCCATGTTAATTGAGTAGTTTACTTTCAAAAGATTTGATTTTGAACAATATATTTCGGACACGGACACGGCACCAATTTTGGAGATCGCAGTGTTTTTTTTGGAGTGTCCGTGTCGCGTCCAATCCTTGTCCGGCGCGATAGGATCTATCCCTTTTTGAGATTATAACGATGAAATTGAGTACTTTGTCCTTCCTCTTTTTTTAGCGTACCGGAGCTTGTATCGATGAATTTGAGTAGTTTTATTATAAAGTTGTGATTTTTTTTACAAAAATATTCTGACACGGACGCGGTACCAATTTTCGAGTGCCCTAGTTTACTCGTGTCCAATACGTGTCTAACACGATGCGACACGGAGACAGACTCCAGTTTGTGGAGTGTTTGTGCTTCCTAGGTTTGTGGTTAGTTTTGCATTCTTTTATTTTATTGGCCATTGTTTGAACCATCGTAAATTTGAGATTAGTTCTGTTCATGTGCAGGATATCAGCGATTATTTCGGATGAGGATTTGAGGGCCTTGGTTGAGGAGTTGGATGGGAAGAGCCAAGAGGAAGAGACATGGGAAGATGTTGTCGACAAAAAGAATGGTTATATAGCTTATAGTGCAAAGTGCTGCAGGCCCAAGGTCATACTCTTTTCAATGGCTTAATGTGGATTAGTAGTGAGAGATACTTATTCACTTTTTTATTGTTAAAATAGTGATATGGTTACAAATGGGTCAATCATCTTGAATCTTTATACCGTAGTGACCTGGGTAATCCCTTTGATACGTGGAAAGGGTATGGTTTTAAGTTTCTTTTCTTGGTATATTTTATGGTGTAGGTAGGCTTAACTAGTACGCTTCGGTTCACATAATAGCTGTTTATTTGTGTTTGTATATATATCTTTCTAACTAACTTTTGCATGCTTCATTTTGACAATATTGTCTTTTATGTTACTGTTTGAACTATAGCTTTCTTTAACCTCATCTTGTAATCTTCATATCACCCCAATCGCCACATTTGGATATCTAGATGGGTAACCCACCAAATATGAGGTTGGAAGATCTGCAACGCGGTTCCTAAGGGATAGGGGAATTTACACCTAGATAATCATAGGGACTATAAAGCTACAAAGCAAGGGATTTTTGGGTAAACTAAGATTCTTTAAAATTAAAAAAAAAATAGAATAATAGTTTGAAATAATATTACCAAAATAGGGTTTTCCAAAGTTAGAGATTCAAACTGCAGTTAAACCAAAGATATTCGTTTCGAGACAGTTATTTCATTAGATAAGTAGCATTGTCGAAACATGAATTCACTTTCTTTGACGCTAAGTTTCTCTTGCAAAATGTTAATTTTCTAGTTAAAATTGTGATTTTTGGCAATATTTTTGTAAAAAATTATATATTCTCTAAGAAACAGTACTTGTAGAAGAAGGCATATATGGTAGAGCTGTCTTCAATTTAATAGTATCCAAGTAAGGATGGTCTTCTACTTGGGCAAAAAAGGAGATGCAACCAAAATTGAATAAAGTTTAATCTCAATATGCAAATTTAGATATCTATAGTCGTATCTGTTGATATTATTTATTCCTTCCCATGTATCTACAGCTCGCTTCTTTATTTTTTATCAAAAAAATGGTGAAACAGACTGCAACAAATCCTACCCTTTTTGTATCAATTCGACTACAAAAACTCAAATAAGAACTCAAAATAATGACTTGCAATATGGATGTGGCACGTGGATTTCGCTAACATTGAAAGCGTACTTATTTTACTCTTTAGCCCCTTAAAAAAAATCAAGGGATCAGATGCATGTAATCCAATGGTTTTCCATAGCCAAGTTTTACAAATTAAGAACTCATGAGTTACTCTAGGGATTTTGCTTTTTGTATCAAACTACTTTCAGTTTTCAGCAGCTTCAAGTAAAGCTATTTGACCAAACCTTGTGAAACATGCTTTATATTGGTAACAGTTCAATATAAATTAGGTTATATCAGTTTGGACACTGCTTTAAACCATATTAGATGTTATCATATGATAGATAGCCAATCTCTAATTCAGTGTGACGACCAACAGGGAATAATTTTTGAATTAAAATTCACCTACAATTTTCTATAACAAGATATGGAATTATGAGAATGTATGAGTGGATCACAACACAATCATATATACTTACAGTGCCAGTACTTGCTACATGTAGAGAAGAAGCCTTATAAAATCTATTAAACAAGCATACAAAATCTTGTTATTAGTAAACAGAGGCATCTAGATAAGGATACTTCTATTTTGGTTCTCTCAAGGTCCACAATGACAAACACAATCATATAGTTATGAAACATTGGATTGGTCAAGGCAAATCAAACATGCTTCATACATGATCATAAACTATATAGAAAGACACATCACATGACTGAATGGATCCAAGAATTCACATGAGAAGATATGTAATTATTGATAAATTAAAAATTCAGGAATTCTACAAGATCCAATGAAAAGTTATTGCAATTTGATGTGAATGTTCGACAAATCACTCTGATACATAAAAAGAAATCACAAAATCATCAAACTCTTTAGCATCTAAGCAATTTGATATATAGAAACCTAATCGACCAGGTTTGGAGAGATTTTCTTGTGGATTTTAGGGATGGCGATCGCTGTTACGTGACTCGATGATGAAGTGTGAGTAGGAGATGAAGTCGATTACCAAAGTAACGGAAACAAAGATTATGCTCAAGAGAGCGGATGCTTTTCTTCTTCCTCTGGTCGAGAGATGAAAAGGTGGGGGAAATTGGGATTGATCGGCTAGGCTGTTGTGTTTCGGTGATCGGAAGATGAGGGTTTAGGGGTTTTATACATCTAGAAAAATATGTGCAAGGATTTGGAGCAGTCAGGAGATTGAGAAGGACTAGTGGAGATAATCTAGCTATATTTTTTAGTTTTAGTTTTAGTTTTAGTTTTTTTGGGGATAGAATTAGGGTTGTTTGGACTTGGAGGCGATTAAGGGAAAGGAAATCAGTTAGTGGTCAAGATTTTCTCTCTCTAATTCAAATTTAACTAGGCAGCATATAAGGAAGTGGGACTCAATCTCGAGTCAGCTCATGAGTTAGCTCGTGTTCGACTCAGGAGCGGTTCAGAATGATGGGTCTGCATTAGTCTTGACTCGGGAGGTTGAGTCAGCTGTGGCTAGGGATGTCAATTGGCACATTGACTAGGGATGTCAATTGCACATTGACGATGCCAACAATAATATTAGCAAATAGTACAAACTTCTTTTGATCTCAAAGTTGAGTTTGTTTTTGCACACCCCTACTTCTAGCATCGCTTTTAATAAGATCTTATCACCCTCCTAACCAATGTATCTATTGGTTGTAGTTGCACATTTCAAAGCATATACAATTTTCTTTAACCTTATTATCACCCTCCTAACCAATGTATCTATTGGTTGTTGCACATGTTCAAAGCATAGACAATTTTCTTTAACCTTATTCTCAATTGAGACCACCTCCATCTTCGCAAGAAAACACCCAACTCTCGTCGTATTTATATTTTTCATTGTATAGGCACTAATCTGAGCATCCTCATTTCATGCTCATTCTCTGGGCATGTTTCTTAATTGCCCAACACTTCGATCCGTAAAAGCATGTAGAAATCTGTGAAATATCTAATAGAAATTCCAGAACCAGTGACACTTTGTACTATGCACTAGTTGATAAATTTTACAGGCATATCGTGCCACCACTTAGTACCTTGGATTATTAGATTCTCCATTATCTCTGTTTTTAAGGTTGTCTTATATTTTTAAATTCATAAGTTTCAAAGAACTTTTCTACTTTGCTTGCACTCCCCAGCACTGTATAATTGAATTAATTTGAAAATGCCTGACATTTATAGCCATGCTACAGGATGGTCCCTTGAAGTACCTGAGTGTTACTGTATTCGAGAAATGCTCTACTGAACTGTTAAGAGACTTCTACATGGACAATGAGTACAGGAAAGAGTGGGACAAGACATTGCTTGAGCACAGCAAGTTGCAGGTTGATGAAACCAGTGGAACAGAAGTTGGGCGAATGGTTAAAAAGTTTCCCCTTCTAACACCAAGAGAGTATATCTTGGCATGGCGTGTGTGGGAAGGGAAAGATCAAACCTTTTATTGTATTATCAAGGTAAGGTATTAAATGACTTAAGTATTGAATTATATGAAATGTTATAACAACACTCGTCATTGATGATATTCTGTTGACTTCATTTCTTCCTCTCATAAATGTCAATTTGACCATTTTATCATGTGCAGTATTGTTGATTCATATTTAGTTTATGACATTGTATTATAGTAAAATAATAATAATTTAGAGTATCAATTGAAAGAACCATTAGGAAACACCTTATGGTTGTCTTGAATAATGTTTGAATCACATTCATAGTTGATAGGGAATTCTAATGACTTCATCATTTCTCCCTCTGGTAAGTTGTGGTGTTGCCTTTTGTCACGCTATCAATTGAGTAAACCGTTTGGGAACAGATTATGATGTCCTGATTATGGCTTCACTGAACTGAAGCAAGTTATCTCTTTCTCCTTTTTTAAGACAAACTTCTCTCTTTCTTTAGAATTGGCTAAGATCCCATCTCTCATGTTAGATATGTGAGCGCAACATTTATTTTCAACTTGTAAAAACTTAAGAATACGTAGTAAGTAATTGCAATATACGTTATATTTATGTAAGTTAGTAAGTAATTCCAATATATGTTATATTTATGTAAGTTATTAATTATATATCACTTTGGTGCAACGATCTATGGTGGAACTGCTGGCAATTAAGAACATGCCCAAATATGAGCATAGCTAAAATGAGAATGCAGAGATGGATGCGAAGTTGAGAGATACAATAACAAATGAGTGCTTTCTTATGAAGTTGGAGGTCTTGTCAATCGTGTAGTAGTGAGGGGAAATCGTTGGAGATGGTTTGACCATGTGCAACATAAACAGAAACCGATGTATGCACTGGCCAAGAGTAGGATCTTAGAGGATTTGCAAGATTTAGGGTTGAACCTAAACAAAGTTGAATTGAGTCTATGAAAAGGGATATATATATATATATATATATATATATATATATATATATATATATATAGAGAGAGAGAGAGAGAGAGAGAGAGAGAGAGAGAGAGAGATAGAGAGAGAGAGAGAGAGAGAGAGAGAGAGAGGAGGGATCCGCATTCCCCATTTTTTGCATCCCCAAACATCCCCATGCTATCCACCGTCGGATGTTGTTTTAAGTAATCTAATCTTAACCAGGGACATATATATATACAGAAAAAAAAATGATCCATGTCTTCCCTAAATTTCTTATGAGGGTGTCATTATTGTTGTATTATATATATCATAGTTGCCATAAGCTTAGATTAGATAGAACATAAACAAAAAAATTATTAATGTAGAAGCAAGAAAATCAAATATCAATATTGGTTGACTAGATACGAATGACATCAGAACTGGATGTGCCAATTAAAGAACCTAGGATTCGTGAAGAGGGAATATCCTACTTACTATCATATTAAAGGTATAACGTTTTTTTCCCCGCCAAGGACTGTTCTAGGTACAGGGCATCAGCCACCTTACACAAAAGAAATGAGATGAAAACATGCATCCTTAGAGTTAATTGTTTCGTGAACAGAGTTCACTTGATATTCCTCTGGGTATTTTGCTTTCAAATTTATATGCCCCTCTTCCAATAATACGGACTTCCATATTTAACGTCCACTTTTGATAGTTATTACAAACCACAATTGCTGCTAAAGAGAAAGCCAATACACTTGAATGTTTACACTATAATATATTTTATGTGGACTATTTAGATTACTAAATCTAACTCATTAATAATTAGAACTAGATCTAGTTTGTATGCCTTTTTCTAGAAGAACGAACAATTATAAGATGGAAATTTGGTATCTGATTTATAGGGAGAGGAACATAATTATATTCATTGATCAAAATGGTATGTTCACTAGTGGCTTATAGGCCAGCTCCAGCATTGATGCCATTGATCGGTGCATGAACTCAGATTTGGATCTGTAATTAGTCAATTTGAGCTCCAGATGATTCGAAAGAGTAGTAAAATATGGCCTAGTTCAATCTTCGTAAATAGTATTATTTTTATCTTGTTGACACTTACTATTCTTTCTATATTCCTTACGAGTAGATTTTCAGAAGATAACTAATCTTTGTGGCCTTCATATTCATGGCAGGACTGTGAACATTCTCTTGCACCACGTCAAAAGAAGTATGTCCGGATTGGTTATTATAGATCTGGCTGGCGCATCAGGAAAGGTGAACAACCCACTCTTGTCATGCTTTTATTATTTACACAAGTTGTTTAGTATGTCTCGTAAAAGGAAAACGCATAGATATCTTTCATGCACTATATATACTTCCAGTCCTAATGATTTTAGATTCTAATTTTAGTATAGGGATGAGCGTTCGGTTTATTCGGTTTCAACCGAACCGGAATAGTCAAAATCGAATAAACTCAAATTCTAAAAATCTAAAACAGAAATCGAACCGAAATTAGGCAAAACCGAAATCGAACTGAACCGAATAACTATTCGGTTTGTTCGGTTGGACTATTTCTATTGTATAATGGGTAGAGTCCAAAGTTGAAATCATGGTTAAATAATATTAAAAAAATGTAATTTTATACACACATTTGTTGTATTTGCATCCAAAGTTAGACTAGTTGTTAAATTGCCAAAGTTTGGTTTCAAAACACATAAATAGAATTGTTTCTTACAAAATATATACATTTAATTATAACATATGCATAGAATTGGGAATATTTACATAATTGTACAAGTCTTATTCGGTTTTTGACCGAAATATAAACTCAAAAACCGAAATCGAATAATTTTTTTTTAGTATTTTCAAAACCAAAACCGAACCAAATCTTGTTATTCGATTCTGTTCGGATTGGGTTATCGGTCCAAAACTGAATAATGCTCACTCCTATTTTAGTATTCAAGTTAGGATACTAAGGCTCAATTTGGTTCTTAGAGCATCATTACTAGTTGAGACTCAAATGCAATTTGGGGCCTAAAATTTCAAAAAAAAGATAAATGTAGAATGGGTTGGATTTATATGAGAATAGTAGGAAATGATAAAGTGAGCTCCGGTCCAAAGATAGTATGGTCAAAAATTGATGTGAGAAAAAAAAATAATGTAAAGTTTAGAATCTAGAAAGTTGGGCTCCAAATTGGGACTTACTATTCTAAAAAATGAGTTCCTAAAATCTAGAATCTAGAAATTGGGAGGCTCAACCCTTAGCACCTATGTGTAGGACGGGACCGAAATTGTAGAAATTGGAACTAGGGATGGAACTTACTATTCTACAAAATGAGCTCCTACATTCTAAATCTAGAAAATGGGATGAGCCTTACTAATGATGCTTTTGGCAAGCAAGGTGAGGAAAATGAGTAAAGTGAGTCAAGTAATTGCTTTCCCTATAGTTAATAAAAAGTGAAGGATAGAAAAAAGAAATCGAGACAATTATAGTTGTAGTATCATGGTCATAAGAATTATTGCCAAATAAAGGTATGCAAAAGAATTGTTTCATCTCTCTTTCCTTTCGACGTCCTTTTCCTTCCACCTCCCATGTAGTGAGAGTTCCACTCATGCACATTTTAGTTTTGAAGACTATCTTGGCTTTTGCCATTCAGCTTATCTTACTGTGATTCTATAAGCGTTCAATTTGCCTTCATCAGCATGAACAAGTAATTAGATGCTCACTGGTAAAGACATTTGATGCATGGTATTTATGATCTTTCTTGTCATTTTCTATACTCGCTTTCTCTCTTCTTTCTTCATGTATGATGATTTTTAAATAATTTGGATTGCAGTCCCAGGTCGGGATGCATGCGAAATAACAATGATGCATCAAGAAGATGCTGGCTTGAACATAGAGATGGCCAAGGTGGCTTTTGCAAGAGGAATATGGAGTTATGTGTGTAAGATGTATAATGCGTTGCATGCATATTCTTCCCGTAACCACAACCAGTCGCCCTCAGTTGCTACCATGCTCAGGCTTATTCAAAGGGTTAGTGCCCTTCTATCACACCATACTTATAATTTGAGTTATGCAAACTAGAGAAAATAATGAAAGGTTGAACTACATACGTAGGATGACATGTAACACTGGTTGATATTTTATCCTTTATGACACCACACTTTAATTTGAATTACATAAACTATAGAAAGGTTGAACTGGGTACTTGGTTCTCCTCTTATCATGATATGGAATCAACACATTGGCTGATATTCTACACCTTATTCGTAATCCAGGTTTCGGAGACCTGTGGTTGATGTTTTTCATGAACTCTTTGGGCTTTTGACTTTCCAGTGAGCAGCATCTGGATTCGACTTTTAAGATGATATAATAGGAAATTTACAACTTAAAAAGCATGGTGACACGTGGAAAAGAGAACCTTATCTATCTGTACCCTTTGGACATTTTTGTTCTCTAGTTTCTGCTATCAAATTGCCCTTATCCATGTCTTCCCTATAGGCACATCGTTTTCAAGTTAGACTTTGTGCCCTTCCAGTTGATGTTTCAGCATTGCTGTGACATGCTTAATGAATGTTCAATTGTTGATTCCTGTTCCCTGTTCTGTATTGTTTTGGCAATAGATTATCATGAACTTACAGTTCTGGATGAATGATGTTCTCTTGCTCTCTCAGATTCCTCCGGCAGTGGAGACTGAAGCAGCGACAACTAGTAAGGGCCTTTCTGAGATTCCAGCCAAGAGGAGTGTCCCTGGCAGGCAGTCAACTGGAAGTGTAACAACAGAATGTAAAATCTTGCGGAAGCCTTCAAAGAAGTTTATAGCGAACGGGCTGCTGCTTCTCGGTGGTGTTATTTGTCTGTCTCGAGGCCGTGCCACTCTTGGCACTCAGCTGGCGATGGCATGCATTTTAAAGAAGGTCATGAAGCATGCACCAGCTTCTGGTCAGGCTGCACCTGCACTAACTGCAAGGGCGAGGCGTGAGCCCAACCATAGTGATTGATGCAGTGGCTCAAACGCCAGTCAGTCTACATACAGTGTGTAATATTAAAGTTTGCCGACTATTTTGTTTTACTCATCTTGTGTTGGGCTAAGCCGCAAAAGTCTATATGGGTCCTTAGGTTTCTTGTGTATGTATATTAGCACAACCAATGTAAGATTTTGACAGAAATATAATGGAGCATTTAACTTTACTTTTAATTGTTCAAATATGGTTTAGTAACTTTAGCTTGCCATATATGTAGGGCTGAGGATTATTCGGTTTTGGAAAAAAAATTGGTTCGGTTTCGGTTTAGAAAATATTAAAAAAATTTATTCGGTTTTGGATTTCGGTTAAAAACCGAAAACGGAATATATATATATATATATATATATATATATATATATATATATATATATATATATATATATATATATATATATTAAATTCGGTTTGGTTTCAGTTTAGAAAATATTAAAATTTCTTATTCGGTTTTGGGTTTCGGTCCAAAACTGAAAACCGAATATATATATATATATATATATATATATATATATATATATATAT
The DNA here is from genome assembly GCA_029216955.1 of Iris pallida. Taxonomy (NCBI): domain Eukaryota; kingdom Viridiplantae; phylum Streptophyta; class Magnoliopsida; order Asparagales; family Iridaceae; genus Iris; species Iris pallida. Next base: position 7,040,152 of record JANAVB010029815.1, on the reverse strand, counting down.
ATATATATATATATAGAGAGAGAGAGAGAGAGAGAGAGAGAGAGAGAGAGAGAGAGAGAGAGAGAGAGATTTTTGCTCTGAAGAAGATGCTCTCGGGCGACTCTGGGCGTTAGGGTGCCACAGCCCACTGGCAGGCCACTGCCGGCCACCCCTCTGGCGGGGCCTTCTCCGCCGGTCTAGTTTGTACTTTTTCGGATTCGGCCTTCTTCGGCCTTCCTCCTTGGTGTCGTGGCCTCCCTACGCGGACGCCCTCCAACGGTGCCTCATTCACTTCCTCCGGCTGGCCAGCGATCGCCGCGAGCTATCCGGGCATGGTTGGGCCGCCTACTGGGGGCGTCACCTCCTCGGCGTTGCCTCGTATCCCGCTGCCTTTTCGACCGACTGATCAGCCTCCCCCATTGGATTCGCCGGGTCCGACATCTATCGACCGCTCTCTGGTCCTACCCCCTTCTCCTTTGGAGGGCCCCCCTCTGGCGGGCTGGGCGTGGCTCTCGGGGGCGGTCACCGCCACCCACTCGACCACTATTCATGTTCGGACCAACCTCTCGGACCGAAAGACCTTGGATCGAGCGCCCGTAGTTTCCCGCCCAACCACCCCTTAGACTGTTCCGAATTCAAATTCGAACTCTCTGCCTCGATTGGCGGATGGCGCTGGGTTGCGCCCCTTGCTCGCGCACTCCAGTGTCTGCTCCATCTCACGCATTTCGGTGGAGACGCCCACCTTCCTGCACCATCTAAAGGCGCTATCCCCCAGGTGGCGCCTTCCTGTGGTCCGCACACTGTGCCTCCTTGTGGTTCCTGCGCCTACCAGTGGGGCGCGACACCTAGTAGTTTTACTGCGTCCCTCAGTGGCGCACCACTTGTGGACGTGGCGGCCGCTGTGCTGTCCCCCCCCTCCCACCACGCCAGCTTGGCCAACCCCTAGTGTGGTGTTGAGTTCCCTGCGCTTTCCGGCGCGTCTTTACCGTCCTCATTGCGCTGTCCGACCCGCGCCTATCAGCTAGGGGGACCCCGCCTAAGGACGCTGCCACTTTCGATGCTACTCTTCCAGCAGCCCCACCCGCCCTCGCGCCTCCTGGCATCCCATTACCTAAACCTTCCTTTGCGGATTTACTCCGTCTCCCTAAGGTTGGGTGCCAGATCCCAGCCATCAACGACGTCTTGTTGGCACACACCCCTCCCTCCGTGGATGATGCCAACATTACTGTTTCTTCTCCCCCATGGAAATCTCATCCCTGGCCGAACAGTTCATTCATTCTTTTCTTTTAAAGTTTCCTTCTGGATGCCCAAAACTCTATAGAGTCCAAGAAGTTGTCGCGGGATGGGGTTTCTCCCACGCCCACTGCGTTGCTCCATTGGATCCTAAGTGTAGGACCGTTGAGCACCTCTAGAGGGGGGGGGTGAATAGAGTGAGTGCGAGTGCAGCAGAAAATAATCACCAATTTAAAATTTAAAAACAGATAACTATGACAGTGAATAAAGAGACAATAAATAGATATAGCAAGAGATAGAGAGATCAAACTCAGTGACACAGCGATGTATACTGGTATCCCTCTGAGAGGACTAATCCAGTCTCAAGTACTCTTGCTAGATGTTAATCCACTAAGGCACAAGCTAATTGAGAGCTTGCAGTCTCTTACAACACCGTGCTTGGTGACAAGTGCACGACCGACTTCACAACACCGTGCTTGGCGACGAGCGCACGACCGGCTCCGAAAATAGAGATAGTTTCTGAACTTTGAACAACCTATTTACAACTCTTGAGAACCAAAAGACTCTAGATCAAATAGATATTACTGGCTTTTGGCTAAGAGATGTGTAGGTGAAATATAAAAGCTTTAGATCAAATGAAAACACTTATTGAAGAGAGAAGAGAAGATGAATTGATTGAGTGATTTGAAATGAGAAAATTTCTTCTATTTATAGGTGTTTTCGAGGACCGAACTCGGACAGAGTTTTGATGCAAAGATTTTGCAAACGAATGTTGCATGCAGATTTGGAGGCAACAAATATTTAAATTCAAACTGACCGAACTCGGTTAGAGTTCGGACCGAACTCGGCCTGAGTTCTGTCTCAGTAAAAATGTAAATTATTTGTCAAATTTTGTTTCACAAAGTGAATGATATTTTTGGTAAGTGGACTTTGGATGGGTAGGCTGTATAGGAGAGTGGACTATGATTAACCTAAGCCAGTAGTATCCAGTCGATCTTACAAGTTATATCCTAGACTCAATAAAGATAAAATACATAATAAATTGTAAAATGACTCGGACTGATTCCAATGAGAATGAGCTTCAGAATGATGATTCGCATGCTTGCTGATGTAGTAGTACGCTTTTTGATATTGATTGCACTAGACCTGAAATGATTAGCAGCAGTTCGTATATTTTGTGCATTGACTTAAGTTAGTGTCGATTATTAAAATCGGGTGTGACCATGAAATGGGCCAACAATCTCTCCCATTTTGATAATTGACAAACTTGAGTCTATACCAAAATATATCTAAATAGACGAAAAAAACCTGAAAAAGAATAAATGGTGGTGTTTGTTGATATGGTGTTTGTTGATTTGGTATTGCTCTTTCTCCCCCTTTGTTAATGTAAAAAAAATGGTTTCGGCTCCCCCGTAATGTGTGAAGTCAACAATGTTCATCAAAAGACAAAGTAATGCTAGAGAGAAAACCAAATAACAAAATTGCCACAAAATAACAGGTGCATAGCAAAAAGAACTAGAAGTGAAATACGGAAATGTCATACATAATGAAAGATACAACCATCACAAACTGCTAATAAATGTCTAACTATAAAGTTTAGACATAAAGAAGACTACAGAAGATCATCATCTATCATACTACATCCAAAAGAACCACTAACTAAAGTCCTCATCACATCGGCGTGTCGTCACCTCCAGGAGCATCCGGTGGAAAGTATGCAGCAGTAGGATCGAAATGAGAAAAAGTCGTCTCATCATCGAACCTAGGTCCAGGGAAGCTGGGGTGATGAAGCATAGTGACTGGATGTGTGGGGTCATAAGAAAGACTCCAGTGAATATCAGCAATACTGTACCACAACACCTGAGCCTGGATGATATGGCGGAACTCAGAATCAAGATAGCCTTGATGTCGTTGCGCTGAGAGGGCAACGAAATCATCAGAGCGCTGATAGAAACCAGGATCAAAACCCGTATCAGGGGCTGGAGCAGCAGCAACAAGAGGAGCCTCAGGGTCATCATCGTGAGCAGGTTCAGCACCAGGAGGCAGAGGAGGAGTAGGATATAACCTAGACCTACTGAGTTCAATGGCAGTGGTGGAGTAAGGACAGGTTTGAAGATCAATTTCAAACCTCCTGAAAACGGAAGCCAAGTGTATAGGATAAACAAGGTTGCGTCCCGTATTTCTGCAGTTAAGCATCCATGCCATAACAGTCTTTAGAACAGAGAAGGGGATACCAAAATGAATATGGTACATAGCTGATAACTCCATAAAGGTAATCTCGTCAGAAGATCCCTTCTTTGGAAGAAGAACATAAAATATAAACCTATGAAGTTCATAGAAGTTTTGATTCAGATGTTTGGAATATACCCTTCTAGGAATAGGTTTAGGGTGACATAATAATTCTTTGAAGGAATCAAAGGTGACACCTTCAGGGAATTGGACATGGTGAATATCCACTAATGCCTCATCTACATCAGGAACATGAAAATATTCACTAATGTATGTGGAATTGAACTCTAGTTCCTGCCCAGCTACACAAGAATAAAAGTTATCGTTATCTTTTACTTGCAAATTGCAGTAAAACATATGAACAACATTGTCATAAATATTTTTAGCAACTTCGAAAAAATCATGAAAACCAAGTCGGTTGAAAGTAGGGGCATACTCAGAAAAGATAGTAAAATTAACACGTGCCCCAGCACAAATTTTATGACCCGAGAAAGAATCGAACCAAAGATCAAAAAATTCTCTATCGGAAAAGAGTCCGGAGTCGTAGTCATCAGTTCCAGTAGGACGGGCTGGACTGAAGACATTGGTTGGAACATAATCCGAGGAAGATGATCCTGCTTGAGAGGAATCAATCTTTCTCTTCTGATGTTTGGGTGCCATGGATGAAGAAGAAAGGAAGTTGAATACCTTAAGTAAAGGATAATGAAGGTGGAGAGGACGACCACAAGACTCCGAAAAGCTTGAAGAGAATGAGGAGGAGAAGCTCTCTTGAGATTTGGAGGATTTTTCTCAGTTGAATTGTGGAGAAAAACGTAGGAAAGAACGTGATTAAATAGGGCTAGGGCCGGCTGTTCGGTTCTGGAAATCCGTACAGCACCGACCGAACTCGGTCAGAGTTAGGTCCGAGTTCGGCTGCTTATATTCCCAATGTCATAAATGCAGTATTTGTTCAAAATTTGAATCTATAACTGTTACACTCCTTCATTTAATAATTTCTATTACTTTGGTTAGCTGTAGGGACCAGATCCTAGCTAGCGGTAGTCCGAAGACTAGTATACCGAGTCGCTTCAGGCTATTTACTCTTGTATGACAGAAGGACCCTTTCGACTTGTACCCAAAATAATTTCCATTAATAAATTACAAAGTTTCAAGTTATAAAATAAATTTATTAAACATACTACATTATGAATCTGAAAATTCAAGTATGCCGAGTCCTCGCCGCATAATGTTAAAGTGGTCTTCAGCCAGTGGTTTTGTGAAAATGTCTGCTAGTTGATGATCTGTGTCAATAAATTCTAAGCAGATGTCCCCGTGTTGTTGGTGATCACGTAAAAAGTGATGACGAATTTTAATGTGCTTTGTGCGTGAGTGACATACAGGGTTCTTAGTCAAGTTAATAGTGCTAGTGTTATCACAGTAAATATGAATCTTTGTGTAGTACAGATTGTAGTCTTCTAAGGTTTGCTTCATCCACAAAATTTGAGCACAACAACGTCCTACGACAATATACTCAGCCTCAGTAGTTGATAATGCTACAGAATTTTGTTTCTTGCTAAACCATGAGACTAAGGCCTTTCCTAGGAAATGACACGTACCGCTGGTACTTTTACGGTATACTTTGCATCCTGTAAATTCTGCATCCGAGTAACCTATCAGGTCAAAGGATTTGGTTTTAGGATACCACAAGCCGACCGTTGAAGTTCCCTTAAGGTATCAGACGATACGCTTAATGACACATAGGTGTGATTCCTTAGGATTTGCCTGGTATTGTGCACAAATGCAAACACTGAACATAATATCAGGGCGACTAGCAGTTAAATATAATAAGCTACCAATCATACCTCGATACTTACGCTAGCCGACAGGTTTGTCACTTTTATCAGTGTCAAGCTTTGTAGATGTAGCCATTGGAGTTCCGATTGGCTTTACATTTTCGAAGTCGTACTTTTTCAGTATGTCCTTCGTATATTTGGCTTGATTGATGAATGTTCCCTTTGAGTGTTGTTTGATCTGGAGTCCTAGGAAGAAGTTCAGCTCTCCCATCATACTCATCTCAAATTTACTCTACATACACTTAGCAAACTCTTGATAAAGTTTTTCATTAATAGATCCGAATATGATGTCATCAACATATACTTGCACAAGAAGAATATCATCATCTAAAGACTTGATAAACAAAGTTGTATCAACTCTTCCTTTTGAACAATCATTATCAAGTAAGAAGGCACTTAGGCGTTCATACCAAGCACGAGGTGCCTGTTTGAATCCATAGAGTGCTTTCTTAAGTTTGAAGACGTGATCAAATTTTTGAAAATCTTCAAAACCAGGGGTTGTTTCACAAACACTTCTTTCAGAAATCCGTTTAAAAATGTACTTTTTACGTCCATTTGAAATAATTTAAAATTATTAAAACATGCAAATGCACAAAACATGCAGATAGCTTCTAGTCTAGCAACATGAGCATATGTCTCGTCATAATCAATACCTTCTTCTTGATTATAACCTTGTGCCACTAGATGTGTTTTGTTGCGTAGAACTTGTCCATCTTCACTTAGTTTATTTCGGAACACCTATTTGGTAACAATTATCGATTGACCAATAGGTTTAGGAACGAGTTTCCAAACTTGGTTTCTCTCAAATTGATTAAGTTTCTCTTGCATGGCATTAATCCAAAACTCATCATTAAAAACATCTTCTACATTCTTAGGTTCTATTTGTGAAATAAAAGCTACATTTGCTGCTATGTCAGAATCTCTAAGAGAAGAGCGTGTACATACACCTTTTGATATGTCACCTATAATGAGTGTCTCTGGATGATCTGGTAAGAACTTCAATGATTCAAATCTATGAGTCAGATCTTCCACAGGACTCTTATCAGTTCTTGCTTGTATATTTTCATCATCACTGTCGCTAGATCTGTGACTATTGAGCTCATCAAAAGTAACGTTAATGGATTCTTCAACAATCATAGATCTTTTATTGAAAATTCTATATCCCTTACTCTTAGCAGCATATCCGAGAAATATTCCTTCAACTTCTTTAGAGTCAAACTTTCCCAAGTTATACTTGGTGTTCAGGATAAAACAACGACATCCAAAAACTTTAAAATAAGAAATGTTTGGAATCCTTCCGAACCAAAGTTCATAAGATGTTTTCTTCGAGATGGGATGAATTAACACCCTATTTAAAACATGACAGGCTGTACTAACAGCTTTTGCCCAAAAATATTTAGGAAGATTATGCTGATTCAGCATGACTATAGCCATCTCGCTTAGAGTACGGTTCTTTCGCTCCACAATACCATTCTGTTGAGGAGTTCTAGGACAGGAAAATTTGTGGTAATATCCACTATCATCACAAAACTTTTTAAAATCAGTATTTACGAATTCGCTACCATGATCACTTCGGATACGAGTAATCATGAAGCATATTTTATTTTGTACCTTTTTACAAAATAACTAAAATTCAAAAATAGCATCACTTCTGTTTGATAAAAAGTAAACCCAAGTAAAACAAGAGAAATCATCAACAATAACAAATGCGTAGAGCTTATCGCCAAGACTAGCGACTCTACTAGGACTAAATAAATCCATATGTATCAACTGCATAGGTCTAGAAGTACTTACAACGTTGATGGATTTATATGTGCTTTGTTCTTTTCACAGTCAGCACATACCATATCTCTCTTGAATGGTATCTCAGGGAGTCCTTTTACCAGCTTCTTAGTGCTCAGTCGTGAGATAGTGTCCATACTAGCATGTCGTAGTCTCATATGCCATAGCCATCTTTCATCTAGGTTAGCTACTAGGCATCTTCCTGCATTGTTAGTACTCTCTAGAAAGAAAATATAAATATTGTCTTCTCTAATCCCTTCATATACGTGATTACCAGATGACATATCATATATGGTACATTTGTCTTTTATAAAGTTGATACCATAACCATTATCAGCCAAGTGACTTATGCTTAATAGGTTATATTTCAATTCTGTAACTAGACAAACATCTTTTATTACAAGATAAGGAGATATACCAACAGTGCCATTTCCAATGATATCACCTCTCAGGTTATTTCCGAAGGAGACGTATCATTCTTTCTTCATCGATAGCATGACGAACAAAGATGTATCACCAGCCATGTGCCGCAAACATCCGCTATCGAGGATCCACTTGCTTTTAGCATGAGAGGGTTGAGGGTCCACCTACAAAACAAGTAGATGAATCCTTTGGTACCTATTTACTGAAGGGTCCATATTGATTAGTCTTAGGTCTCCAAAATAATGTGCGATTGTCAACAAGTTTTCTTGCTAAACAATACTGTGATATGTGTCCATGAGTACCACAATATGTGCAAGTAAGTTTTGAAAACGTGTTGGTAGAATTTGTGTTGACATGCATATGTGGTTTCTTTGAAAACCTATAAGTGAAAGCATGGTGATATTCGTTTTTCTTACGTACTTTCTGTGTTTTAGTCCTCTTAGGTGTATGCATATCATTAGGACTAAACTTAGGCTGTGTCACAAGTATTGCCTGTTTGCCTAACTTGATTTCTAACTTTTTAGAAACTGCATAAGACTCTTCATATTTAGCAGTCATATCTATGAGTCTTTGTTCTGTGACTAAGTGCTTCTTCTTCTCTATGTCATATAAATCTTGTATTTTGACATAATCTCTTTCTTTCTTTTTAATTTTGAGGATAGCCTCATGATAGTCTACTTTAAGCTTGGCTATCTCTTCCGTGTTACTGGTAGTAGACGTCTCTTTAATGTCTTCAATGAGACTGGAGAGTCTAGCTACTTCGATTGTGCATGCCTTAACCTTTTTTTGAGATTGCTTATACTTGTCAAGCATATTTCTGTGTTCTTCAAGTAGTTCGCTGAAGGCATTTTCTAATTCATCGAAAGTAAAATCGTCATACAAAGAATTTGAGGATACCTTATCAAAAGCCATAAGACAGACATTGGCATTTTTGCATGGTCTGTCTTCTTCCTCTATATCACTGGCATCACTTTCATGCCAGATACTTGTATTTGCATACTTTCGACTAGTTGTTGCTTTTCTACTTGATCTTGATCTATCGTATATGGACTACTTTTCTTTGAAGTTGGACAGTCCTTCTTCGTATGCCCTGATTTTTTGCATCCAAATCATATTGTTTCTTCTTCATTGCTTTCTTGGATATCTCTCTTCCTTCTGTTTGATTTCTCAAACTTTAGGAATTTTCTGAAGTTCTTCACTAGTACGGCTTGTTCGTCACCACTTGATGATTCTTCCTCAGAATCATTGCATGTTGACTTTCTGGCTTGAGCTTTAAAGACGATAGATTTTTTTCTTTGGTGTAGCTTCTTCAAACTCTTGCAAATCAAGCTCATGGGTCATGAGCTTGCCTATAAGTGTTTCCAGAGTCGTGGTGGTGAGATCGTTTCCTTCAATGATTGCTGTTGCCTTTGGGTTCCAGTTCTTGGTTAGATCCCGTAGCACTTTTCTGATCTTCTCGTGATTACTGTAATCCTTACCAAGAGATCGCAAAGGATTAGTAATATCAAGGAAATGAGTGAACATCTGTGTAATTGACTCACCGGATTTTATTTTAAAAGATTCATATTCCTGTGTAAGTCTGCTGATTTTGGATTCCTTCGCTTGGGAAGTACCTTCATGAGTTACCTCAAGAAGTTTCCAAATATCATGAGACGTCTTACAGGTTGAAACTCTGTTAAACTCCGTTTTGTCAATTGTACAAAATAGTGCATTGATGGCACGAGCATCTAGACTAGCCTTTACTTTTTCAGCCTCTGTATATTTGTCATGAGGCTTATCTACAAGTAGGCCATCAACTACTGTAGGTGCTGGTTTCTTATAACCGTCAACTACTATAGACCAAATATCAAAGTCAAGAGACTTTAAAAAGAATGTCATTCATGTTTTCCAGTAAGTATAGTTTGTACCATCAAATAGTGGGGGTATGTTTGTGGATTGTCCTTCACCGTTTGAATATTGATTTCACGGCTGCCATATATACTCTCTGAGGTTTGTTATATTAGAATATAACCTGGCTCTGATACCAATTGTAGGACCGTTGAGCACCTCTAGAGGGGGGTGAATAGAGTGAGTACGAGTACAGCAGAAAATAATCACCAATTTAAAATTTAAAAATAGATAACTATGACAGTGAATAAAGAGACAGTAAATAGATATAGCAAGAGATAGAGAGATCAAACTCAGTGACACAGCGATGTATGCTGGTATCCCTCTAAGAGGACTAATCCAGTCTCGAGTACTCTTGCTCAATGTTAATCCACTAAGGCACAAGCTAATTGAGAGCTTGCAGTCTCTTACAACACCGTGCTTGGTGACAAGTGCACGACCGACTTCACAACACCGTGCTTGGCGACGAGCGCACGATCGGCTCCAAAAACAGAGATAGTTTCTTAACTTTGAACAACATCTTTACAACTCTTGAGAACCAAAAGACTCTAGATCAAATAGATATTACTGGCTTTTGGTTAAGAGATGTGTAGGTGAAATATGAAAGCTTTAGATCAAATGAAAATACTTATTGAAGAGAGAAGATAAGATGAATTGATTGAGTGCTCTCTTCTATTTATAGGTGTTTTTGAGGACCAAACTCGGATAGAATTCGGGCAGAGTTCTGATGCAAAGATTTCACAAACGAACGTTGCATGCAGATTTGGAGGCAACACATATTCAAATTCAAACTGACCGTACTCGGTCAGAGTTCGGACCCAACTCGGACCGAACTCGGCCTGAGTTCTGTCTCAGTAAAAATGTAAAATATTTATCAAATTTTGTTTCACAAAGTGAATGATATTTTTGGTAACTGGACTTTGGATGGGTAGGTTGTATAGGAGAGTGGACTATGATTAACCTAAGCCAGTAGTATCCAGTCAATCTTACAATTTATATCCTAGACTCAATAAAGATAAAATACATAATAAATTATAAAATGACTCGGACTGATTCTAATGAGAATGAGCTTCAGAATGATGATTCGCATGCTTGCTGATGTAGTAGTACGCTTTTTGATATTGATTGTATTAGACCTGAAATGATTAGCAGTAGTTCGTATATTTTGTGCATTAACTTAAGTTAGTGTCGATTATTAAAATCGGGTGTGACCATGGAATGGGCTAACACTATGCATATGCTGCTTCATCTTTCGAGCGAAGAGGACCAAACTAAAGCTTGGACGAAGACCTCCACCAACATTGATGCCAGCCCAATGAAAATACTAAAATGGTCGGAAGACTTCAACTTTAAAAAGGAACCGTCGATCGCTACTAATTGGGTCACGCTCCCCAATCCTCCTTTGATCTCCTTTGTTCCATCGGCAATGAAAATAATTGCGAGTTCTTTCGGGAAGTTCATCGCAGCTGCCGAAAAAACTTAAAACTAACCAAAGCCAACTATACCAAGTTCTATATGGAGCTGGACACCTCTAAGGATCTCCCGAATTCTATTCAGATAAAAATAGGGAATAAGGTCCACACACAACAGATTAAGTACGATACTAACATCTGGTATTATAGTCATTATCATAAGAGGGGTCACTCCTCTAAACTTTGCTTTAGGGCTCACCCGGAGCTCAAGAAGGGAAAACTGATTAAAGTGGATCCCACGTCCAGTCCCCCGAACAATGTTTCTATGTCTCCACTTCCTCCTCTACTCTCAGAGGAAAGTCGTGGACAAATTACAGAGCCTGCCTCCGAGCTTACTAGGAGAGCTCCCTCGCGTGCCTCTCCCAAATTAGACGTGTGTACCTCCAACAAATTCGTGGGTCTCAACTCGGAGTCTGGGGATGACACGCTTGCGGCCTCGGATGATTCCGAGCTAGTAGCAGAAGCACATGGGCCCACCTCTGTTACTGACAAAGTGGTCGTCGGAGTAGTGGAGGATGGCTCTACTTTAGGCAGTAATACTAAGGCAACAAATGACAAGAGCTACCCCTGCATGGGCATTGACTCTGATTTTACCCCTGTCCCGTCGGTAGCTGAGGAAGTTAACGCTGAAATGGATGAAGACAGTCCAAGGCCCTCTTCTACTAAGATCATCGACCCTCAAAAGCCGTCTCAGTTGCAAGTGGAGGAGGTTCGTTGGCCTCTCCTTCATCTAGCTACAAGGACGAACGTCAGAAATCAGACAGGGATACCAAGACGATGCTTATAGCATTCCTGGGCAAGGTCGTTGACTTTTACCCTATTGGGGAAGATGTGATAGAGATTAGTGTTCTAATTGCCCTCACTTTTAACCCCAAATACCATCAGGCATTTCTCAAGGGAGTCAAGCGAAAGGATGGAGCTCTGGCATCCCTTCCTAACCTGCATCAAGTATTTGTTGACTTTGTTCAAGAAATGCGCAGCGTGAATCCCCAATGACGCCCACTTTGTCCGATCAGTTCGAGGTAGCCTCCTTGTGTGTGAGGTTCCTCCCCTCACCTCTCCGAGCTACGACCTCCCACTCCCCTTACCTTGTAGGAGCAAGGGCTATCTCCCTACTCTATTTCTCGCTTTTTCGATTTCAATGAAGGCATTAGCCACTACGGTTCACATGGATATATATATTATATATATATATATATATATATATATATATATATATAGAGAGAGAGAGAGAGAGAGAGAAAATATATATATATATATATATATATATATATATATATATATATATATATATATATATATATATATATATATATATATAGAAATATATATAGAGAAATATATATATATATATAAAAAAAAATATATATATATATATATATATATATATATATATATATATATTTATATATATATATATATATATATATATATATTTTTTTTTTATATATTTTTATATATATATATATATATATATATATATATATATATATATATATATATATATATATATATATATATATATATAGGTGTATACTAAATATATATAGGTATATACTAAATATATCTAGGTATATTTAGTTACTATTAACAAAAAAAGTGCAAATAAACCGAAAAATCAAATAAACCGAAACTGAACCGATTTAGTTCGGTTCGATTTAATTCGATTATGGACAAATTCGGTTTGGTTTCGGTTTTGCTTATTCGGTTTTCGATCGAATTCGATTTTCGATTATTTGGTTCGGTTGGAACCAAATTAACCGAATGCTCACCCCTATATATATGTCCACTGAAATTGCTACAAATGTCACCTGCTTTCAGCACAATGATGTAATTTTCTACAGCATGTCAGTGGCTCAATTACATGTGGTTCTTAAAACAAAAATGTTATTTGTCTCCAATTTTTTTGGATAATGTCATCTCTCATTCTGTGACATATGACATGGCTACCAATATGACAAACTTTAACATTAATATTAATGTCAACATTAATATTGATATTAACATTAAAAAATTGGGTAATTAATTTTTGGGATTAAAATTTGTCATGTCAATTGGTACGTCTGATGCTACATAATGGAAGATAGCATTATCCAAAAGACAAATAACATAACTGTACTTAAAACTAAGATCACTCCAAATGCATGACGCATGAGTTTTAGAGAAGGAGAACCGACATCAATATTTCCAAGAGTATTGGTTATACCGTTATATCAAATAAACATTCCTGAAATGAAATACCATTACTTATGGAACCAGGGGCGGATCTAGAAATTAAAACTGGAGTGGGCTAGAATGGATTAAGGTAGGCTAGAAGTGGGTTAACCCAAATAAAAAAATAAAAAATAAAAACTACAAGGAAAAAAAGAATAATTTTTTTTGGTGAGCTCCAGCCCACCCCAGCCAAAGGCTGGATCCGCCCCTGTATGTAACACAATGAGATCTTATCTATATCGAAATTGCCCTTAAACTTTGACAAATAAATTAGCCTAATTAATGAGATCTTATCGCAATATCTAAATTCACAAGATCTTAACATATCGTACTTAATCATAAGATTAGTTTGAATATGTAAATACATAGCCTAATTAATGAGATCTTATCATAATATCTAAATTGCCCTTAACCTTCAGAAGCATAAATATTTTTTCTCCTAAAAGGAAAATGAGATCCTAATTGGTTTTGTTTATTAGTAAATTTTATGTAATATCTCGAAATTCGTGATACGTATTTTATTGCGTATTCGTATTTCTGACCCGTATTTTATTTTTCTTGTCTAGTTAATTGTAGTTTATTTCGTAATCTTGTGGTAGTTTAATTGTCATTTATCATTATGGGTTAATCTGGTTAATGACTTCTGGATTTTGATTGGACCTTGGCCTGCATTGTATTTTGCTCAACTTGCAGTATTCTCGACTTTCGTATTTTGGCTCGAATTTATGTGAAGGAGCTTGGCTTGGTTTAACTTGGTTTGATTTGGAGACTTGGTTCGGTTTTATTTGGTTTGAGATTGCATTGGAACCCTTTAACCTATACTCTCCCTCACCTCCATCACACCCCACCATCATTTAATCCCCTCTCTCTCTCTCTCCCCTCTCATTTTCCCACTTCACAGCCGGCCATCCCCTCTCCCTTCCTTCTTCTTCTTCCCCAAGAGAGAATCACCCCCATTAGGCAAGTGCACCTTGCTCACACTTGAGGGCCGGATTTTATGTGCCCATTAGCTAGTTTAGCACCCTATGAGCAACATTAGATCTTGGGTTTTCTTGATTTGGAGCTTGGAATCTTGTAGATCTAGGTTTGGAGTGTTTTCGGATTTTTGGAGATTTGATCTCCCAAACTTGTTCTTTTGTTGGATTTAATGTTTCCATGTTGTAGAGCTTTCAATTTTACACAAGTTAGAGCCTTGAAAATCCGGATTTGGGTTTGTATTGATGGATTTATGATGTTCCAAAGTTTTGAGTTCCATGGGTTCTCTTTTCGGATTTTTGGAGAAGATGACTTGCTGTTCTGGCCGATGGCGCCTACTTCCTCGAACACGCCTCTTTAGGCGCTGTTCGTTCAACTGCGCCTCCTTTTCGAGCGCGCCTCTTTAGGCGTGGCTCGCTCGAACGCGCCTCCTTAGGCGCGGTTCGTCTCGATCGCGCCTCCTTGGGTGCTGTTCGCCTCCGCCCCTCGATGGCGCCTCCTTGGCATCATTTTAGGCGCGGTTGGCAGACTGCGCCTACTTTCCCAGATTGGCAGATAGCGCCCATTTCCTCCTGTTAGGCAGATAGCACCTACTTTCCCTTGGCTTGCCCGACTGCGCCTATATTTATCATTTTAGGCGCAGTTCACTGTTCCCTTGACCTAGGCGCCATTCGATTTCATGGATTAGGCGCGATCTGATTTACCAGATCAGGCGCGGTTGACTTCATGAAATTAGGCGCGGTTTAACCCTTGGGCCTAGGCGCCATCTGACTTGACTTGACTTAGGCGCTCTTTGACCTACGGGTTTTAGGCGCGGTTTGGCTCACTGGTCCTAGGCGCCATTTGATCCAATGGATCTAGGCGCGGTTTGCCCCATTGGCTCTAGGCGCGGATTGACCTGTCCAGACTAGGCGCACTTTAGTGTGCAGCTAGTAAGCGCACTCTAGTGTGCTGCCTCCCTGGCACACTCTAGTATGCTGCCTCTAGGCGCACTCCAGTATGCCTGGCCTGCCCTAGTGCCCCTGTACCCCTGCACCCCTAGTGCCTGTATTGCTTTCTCTGGGCTTGGGTTTTCTTTTCATAATTTGGAGCTTCCTGAGATTTTGGTGCTCACAACACGACTTGACTAGACTCGACACGTCTTGACACGATTTCCTGTATTTGTGTACTGCTTTCTTGAATCTTGACACTAATTTGGGAACACTTTACCCCTGGTTTATATCCTTACGCCTTTTGACCCGAGCTCGACCCGAACACGATGTGGGCACGATTTGATTTAATGCTAGTATGGCGTTGTCCCTGGTTTTGTTATCTCTTGTTACATCAGAAAAGTATTTTCTTATGGTTTTATTTTATAAAGTCATGTTTTCAGCCTTATTGTACTTTTCATGTCTTTTTACATCGGTGGCCGTTTGGGTGCACTTAGGATTATGTTTCTTTTACTTGTAGAATAGTTGCATTGTGATATGCCTTATGGCCCTGACACGATAAATAAATCCTGGCTAATAACTTGTAACTTGTAACCTTAATAACTAGATAACTTGATAGTGGCTCGTGGCGGCGCACTTCCAGCTTGTGACATGACATGACTTGGCATGATAATTTGACAACTTGAGCTGCTGAGGCAGGCTCACTTGACTAGTATAGCTTGTCTTGACACCGTGGGTGTACCTTCTTGTGTTTGGTCAATTCACCAGTCTTGTCTTGCATCATGTCTAGGACATGAATTCTTGATTTCCCACGGTCAGGAATTCATATTGGAAATGAACTAAGATTAACAACTAGCTTAATTCACTAGTCATAACGAGATGTTCCTCAGCTACAGGCGATCCCGTTACCCCGGCCACAATCGTTTGGACTTGTAGCCTGCCGACGAGTAGGGCGCATTTCCAGCTCACTGCCAAGTGGTGCATCCTCAAGCTACTTGTAATGATAACAAGAATGAAGTCCCTCTCTCTCTAATTGTCACTATATTAATATTCGCCTGGGTAACCTGGATAGCTGCAGGGCTTGTGGCGGAGATACATCTCACTTGCATCTTGTTAGTAACTAGGCTTGTGATAACCCTAGTTAGTTAATGTAGCAAGCAGTAGGCTATGATTGGCCGTGTATTATTGGATGGTGTCCAGCCTTGTCTGGTCTGGTCTAGGACCAGCCCTGATGGGTCCAGCTCTTGATTGTTCCAGTCTCTAGAACTTGAATGCTTGACTTGCACTGGATGTGATTGCAAGACTTCTTCTCTGTCACTGTAGTGTAACTCTCTTGTATGACTGTCCTCTAGGCAATAACTGGTCAGTGACTATGTACTGTTTAGGTGAAGGGTTACAGTGGTAACCTGGCTACCTGGTACGGTACATTTGTCCTTACCGTGTTTATTGTGTAGATGGCACTTATCTATGTTATAGTTTCCTGTATATGATTGTTATCTTCAAGCAATAGACTGGTTAGTGACTATGTACTGTTCAGGTTTCCTGGTACGGTACATTTGTCCTTCCTTGTTTATTGCCCGGATAGCATTTATTTCTTATTTTTCATGCATCTTATCTGCCATGTTCTCCGGTATTATTATTATTTTCTAATCAAGTTACTTGTTTCCTTTTTCTGTGATCGGGATACGTGCATTGGTACCGCACAAATCTCGATATGCTTTTACTTATTTCGCTGCTTTTGTTTGCTAATGATTTGCTGGTTTTAGTCCTTAAGTGGAGCCTCCTTTGTGGCACTTGCTCTTTCTGGGGTCTGACCCAGCTGGTTTTGTATGGCCAGATACCGGAGCAGCAGCAAGGGATCTACCTGTCTTCCAGCCAGATGGTGACCGCCAGGCGTGACCAAGGCTTCGAGTGGGTTTCTTTTGTTCGCCCACTTTATTGTAAATTCATATTATTTTGAGGCGTTTAGCCGACGAGCACGTGTTAGCTCGATTGCACTTTACTTATTGTCTGCCTACGGGCTGTAACATGATTGACAAGTCCCGGGGGTTGATCATGTATGACTTAACTCTGAGCTAGTCTTTACATTTTGTTACGACTAGTTTTCATGATCATCTTATATGTAATGTTTGGGACGCCTTACAATTGTATATTTGGTGATCTGTTATCTTGTAACTTATTTTACTTGTTGAGATTGAGACAATAGGCCATTTGGACCGTAAGAGACCGTTGGTTTGTAGAATACCCTCACATGCTAGACAGCCGTGATCGTATAGCGGGATGGTTGCCGTCCCAATATACGTAGCTGGCTGTTCACGTTCTCGTTCGTCCGTATTCCGGAAGCGGGGCGTGACAGTTTTAGTGGTGGCCCATGCAGGTCTTGTCAAACAAGAAATGTGAGGGTTTACCAGTAGATGTCTCAATCTGTACTCTCCTTTGATCTCCCGATTGTATCTTTGCATCTCCTTGAATTCTCGACTGATAACATACTTGCATCCTTGAATCATCCTGGTCCTTTCCTTAATTTTCCTGATGTTCCTGCTGACCAGCCAGAGAGAGTTCAGCCAGTAGTCCAGCAGCAGTCAGAAGACGAAGCTCAGTCGTCAGCAGCAGCTTCCCAAGCCATGCCTCCTGTAGAGCCAGAATTCCCAGTCCAGCCAGATCAGCTAGCAGGGTCAGAAGATGGAGTCTTGGTAGGACTCATCCGTGAGTTGCTTGCGTCTCAGAACCGCCAAGATGATGCCTTGCAGCAGGCAGTACAAGATACTCTGAGTGGAAGTGGTCGGAATAATGCAGTCAACAGATTCAAGCGCCTGAACCCTCCCTTCTTCAACGGTACTGAAGATGCGATGGCTGCCGATGCTTGGCTACAGGATATAGAGATTATTCTTGAAGCAGCAAAGACTCCAGAAGACGAGAAGGTAGCAGTGGTGCACCTTCAGTTATTGGATCTAGCCCGCAGTTGGTGGGCTGCACAAGCAGTGGGATTGGCAACACCTGTTCCTTGGGCAGTGTTCAGCGAGAAGTTCCAGATCAAGTATTATGATGAAGTGGCTCGATATGACTTGCAGACCAAGTTTTGCAACCTGAAACAAGGAGGAAGAACGGTCGACGGATATGCGGCCGAGTTTTCGAGACTTAGTCGGTTTGCTCCCACTTTGGTGGCGACCGAGTTCGACAGAGCACAGAGGTTCCAGCAGGGACTTCACTTGGAGATCATATTGGCCGTGGAGCAGTTCGAACGCCAGACCTATGATGCTGTTTTGCGAGCAGCAAGGAGGTACGAGTACACTTCCCAGAGGATAGCAGACAGAACCGGAGGACGAAGGCGGTCCCACAGTCAGATGAACCGATCTTCAGCTCCAGCCCCAGTAGCCAGGGCCTTGACCATTGAAACTCCGAGGCGAGCAGCTTCAGTTACGTCGGATCAGTACTCAACCCCGACGTACCCTCAGCAGGAACAGAAGCAAGACCAGTCTTCCTCAGTGGGCTGTTCTTATTGTGGTAAGCCTGGGCATATAGTAGCAGAGTGTCGCAAGGCTCTGGGATTGTGTTTGTTGTGTGGAGCACCAGACCATAGAGTGGGGTCCTGCCCATTCAGAGTCGATTCAGCTTCAACAGTGACTAGTCCCTCGGTTATGGGACCAGCACCAGTTCACCAACAACAGCAGTTCCCGTTTCCAGGACCATTGCCGACTCAGGCTCAAGCATTCCAGCAACAGAACCCGCGGCAGTTTGCCCTAGCCCAAGCTCAGATTCGGAATCGTCGGAGAGGTAGCTGTATCTTTATCTTGCTTTCCCGCCGTCGTTACCAAGGGCACATGACTTATTTCATGTAACCTAATTACGACGGCATGTCCCGGACCCGAGTTGTACCCTGATCATTCGAAAAGGTTATTTGGTTATTGGTACCAACCTTTAATCTTTTCGGATGTGGAGAGGCCCGTGTTCGTATTTGATCAGGGAGTAAGACCTCAATGCGCCAGACTATCAGTTAGTCCGTGTTGCTTGAGTTCATCACTCCTTGGGGAGTCAAACGTGGGAGTGTAAGGATGGCATCCGAACATGTATCCCAATCGGTTTTGGCTCGTAAGGTGTGAAATTTTCTCATGCCTTGCACTTCGAATCCTTGCTTGCATGAATGATTGCTTGATGGATTGCTAGCTCTAGATAGCTTGTGCTAGTGTAGCTTGTCCCGACATCTCTAGCCTCTTGAATAAATTCCGAGGACGGAATTCTTTTAAGGTGAGTAGGATGTAATATCTCGAAATTCGTGATACGTATTTTATTGCGTATTCGTATTTCTGACCCGTATTTTATTTTTTTTGTCTAGTTAATTGTAGTTTATTTCGTAATCTTGTGGTAGTTTAATTGTCATTTATCATTATGGGTTAATCTGGTTAATGACTTCTGGATTTTGATTGGACCTTGGCCTGCATTGTATTTTGCTCAACTTGCAGTATTCTCGGCTTTCGTATTTTGGCTCGAATTTATGTGGAGGAGCTTGGCTTGGTTTAACTTGGTTTGATTTGGAGACTTGGTTCGGTTTTATTTGGTTTGAGATTGCATTGGAACCCTTTAACCTATACTCTCCCTCACCTCCATCACACCCCACCATCATTTAATCCCCTCTCTCTCTCTCTCCCCTCTCATTTTCCCACTTCACAGCCGGCCACCCCCCTCTCCCTTCCTTCTTCTTCTTCCCCAAGAGAGAATCACCCCCATTAGGCAAGTGCACCTTGCTCACACTTGAGGGCCGGATTTTATGTGCCCATTAGCTAGTTTAGCACCCTATGAGCAACATTAGATCTTGGGTTTTCTTGATTTGGAGCTTGGAATCTTGTAGATCTAGGTTTGGAGTATTTTCGGATTTTTGGAGATTTGATCTCCCAAACTTGTTCTTTTGTTGGATTTAATGTTTCCATGTTGTAGAGCTTTCAATTTTACACAAGTTAGAGCCTTGAAAATCCGGATTTGGGTTTGTATTGATGGATTTATGATGTTCCAAAGTTTTGAGTTCCATGGGTTCTCTTTTCGGATTTTTGGAGAAGATGACTTGCTGTTCTGGCCGATGGCGCCTACTTCCTCGAACACGCCTCTTTAGGCGCTGTTCGTTCAACTGCGCCTCCTTTTCGAGCGTGCCTCTTTAGGCGTGGCTCGCTCGAACGCGCCTCCTTAGGCGCGGTTCGTCTCGATCGCGCCTCCTTGGGTGCTGTTCGCCTCCGCCCCTCGATGGCGCCTCCTTGGCGTCATTTTAGGCGCGGTTGGCAGACTGCGCCTACTTTCCAGATTGGCAGATAGCGCCCATTTCCTCCTGTTAGGCAGATAGCACCTACTTTCCCTTGGCTTGCCCGACTGCGCCTATATTTATCATTTTAGGCGCAGTTCACTGTTCCCTTGACCTAGGCGCCATTCGATTTCATGGATTAGGCGCGATCTGATTTACCAGATCAGGCGCGGTTGACTTCATGAAATTAGGCACGGTTTAACCCTTGGGCCTAGGCGCCATCTGACTTGACTTGACTTAGGCGCTCTTTGACCTACGGGTTTTAGGCGCGGTTTGGCTCACTGGTCCTAGGCGCCATTTGATCCAATGGATCTAGGCGCGGTTTGCCCCATTGGCTCTAGGCGCGGATTGACCTGTCCAGACTAGGCGCACTTTAGTGTGCAGCTAGTAAGCGCACTCTAGTGTGCTGCCTCCCTGGCACACTCTAGTGTGCTGCCTCTAGGCGCACTCCAGTATGCCTGGCCTGCCCTAGTGCCCCTGTACCCCTGCACCCCTAGTGCCTGTATTGCTTTCTCTGGGCTTGGGTTTTCTTTTCATAATTTGGAGCTTCCTGAGATTTTGGTGCTCACAACACGACTTGACTAGACTCGACACGTCTTGACACGATTTCCTGTATTTGTGTACTGCTTTCTTGAATCTTGACACTAATTTGGGAACACTTTACCCCTGGTTTATATCCTTACGCCTTTTGACCCGAGCTCGACCCGAACACGATGTGGGCACGATTTGATTTAATGCTAGTATGGCGTTGTCCCTGGTTTTGTTATCTCTTGTTACATCAGAAAAGTGTTTTCTTATGGTTTTATTTTATAAAGTCATGTTTTCAGCCTTATTGTACTTTTCATGTCTTTTTACATCGGTGGCCGTTTGGGTGCACTTAGGATTATGTTTCTTTTACTTGTAGAATAGTTGCATTGTGATATGCCTTATGGCCCTGACACGATAAATAAATCCTGGCTAATAACTTGTAACTTGTAACCTTAATAACTAGATAACTTGATAGTGGCTCGTGGCGGCGCACTTCCAGCTTGTAACATGACATGACTTGGCATGATAATTTGACAACTTGAGCTGCTGAGGCAGGCTCACTTGACTAGTATAGCTTGTCTTGACACCGTGGGTGTACCTTCTTGTGTTTGGTCAATTCACCAGTCTTGTCTTGCATCATGTCTAGGACATGAATTCTTGATTTCCCACGGTCAGGAATTCATATTGGAAATGAACTAAGATTAACAACTAGCTTAATTTACTAGTCATAACGAGATGTTCCTCAGCTACAGGCGATCCCGTTACCCCGGCCACAATCGTTTGGACTTGTAGCCTGCTGACGAGTAGGGCGCATTTCCAGCTCACTGCCAAGTGGTGCATCCTCAAGCTACTTGTAATGATAACAAGAATGAAGTCCCTCTCTCTCTAATTGTCACTATATTAATATTCGCCTGGGTAACCTGGATAGCTGCAGGGCTTGTGGCGGAGATACATCTCACTTGCATCTTGTTAGTAACTAGGCTTGTGATAACCCTAGTTAGTTAATGTAGCAAGCAGTAGGCTATGATTGGCCGTGTATTATTGGATGGTGTCCAGCCTTGTCTGGTCTGGTCTAGGACCAGCCCTGATGGGTCCAGCTCTTGATTGTTCCAGTCTCTAGAACTTGAATGCTTGACTTGCACTGGATGTGATTGCAAGACTTCTTCTCTGTCACTGTAGTGTAACTCTCTTGTATGACTGTCCTCTAGGCAATAACTGGTCAGTGACTATGTACTGTTTAGGTGAAGGGTTACAGTGGTAACCTGGCTACCTGGTACGGTACATTTGTCCTTACCGTGTTTATTGTGTAGATGGCACTTATCTATGTTATAGTTTCCTGTATATGATTGTTATCTTCAAGCAATAGACTGGTTAGTGACTATGTACTGTTCAGGTTTCCTGGTACGGTACATTTGTCCTTCCTTGTTTATTGCCCGGATAGCATTTATTTCTTATTTTTCATGCATCTTATCTGCCATGTTCTCCGGTATTATTATTATTTTCTAATCAAGTTACTTGTTTCCTTTTTCTGTGATCGGGATACGTGCATTGGTACCGCACAAATCTCGATATGCTTTTACTTATTTCGCTGCTTTTGTTTGCTAATGATTTGCTGGTTTTAGTCCTTAAGTGGAGCCTCCTTTGTGGCACTTGCTCTTTCTGGGGTCTGACTCAGCTGGTTTTGTATGGCCAGATACCGGAGCAGCAGCAAGGGATCTACCTGTCTTCCAGCCAGATGGTGACCGCCAGGCGTGACCAAGGCTTCGAGTGGGTTTCTTTTGTTCGCCCACTTTATTGTAAATTCATATTATTTTGAGACGTTTAGCCGACGAGCACGTGTTAGCTCGATTGCACTTTACTTATTGTCTGCCTACGGGCTGTAACATGATTGACAAGCCCCGGGGGTTGATCATGTATGACTTAACTCTGAGCTAGTCTTTACATTTTGTTACGACTAGTTTTCATGATCATCTTATATGTAATGTTTGGGACGCCTTACAATTGTATATTTGGTGATCTGTTATCTTGTAACTTATTTTACTTGTTGAGATTGAGACAATAGGCTATTTGGACCGTAAGAGACCGTTGGTTTGTAGAATACCCTCACATGCTAGACAGCCGTGATCGTATAGCGGGATGGTTGCCGTCCCAATATACGTAGCTGGCTGTTCACGTTCTCGTTCGTCCGTATTCCGGGAGCGGGGCGTGACATTTTAAATATGATCTTATGCTCTTTCTCTTGCATTGGTTGTAAATAGCATTGAAACCCTTCATTCAAGATTGATACTTTGAGCCTAAAAATTTCTAATCTACCAAAGCCTATCCACAAACAACTCTACCAAAGCTTTCACTTGCCTATCCACAAATTGTGTTAGAGTGTTCTTGAGTGGTAAAAGAAAGATCTTCATTTTTGTTGTAAGAAAAACCATCTTGTATAGAGGTTGAAGTTGGAGGGTTTTCGGATCAAAGCTCTCGTGAAGTTGGAGAGTCTTCGGATCAAAGCTCTCGTGTATTGAAGTCGAAAAAGTCTTCAGATCAAAGCTCTCATGTAAGAAGTTGGTGAGCCTCCGTATCAAAGCTCAAGTTGTACTATTTGCGATAATAGTGGATTAAAGTCAAAAAAAGTTCTGGAACTGGAGTGCCCCAAGGGAGGATACCATAATACATCGGGTGTCAGTATTTTTATTGCTTCTTCTCTTACACTATTAATCTTTAAATTGTCCAATAACAATCTTATTGTGCTTGATTAGTGAGCTTGACCCTATTCATGTCACATCCCAATTTCGTAAATCTTTCGTCCTCGCTTCAACTGTACTGAATCGATCATCCTCGCTAGGCGTGATGCCGTATAAGTCTAATGTTGCACTTGTACAGGGCAAGAACGTGTACATTTGCATTATTTTAAAATATTTTCAAAATCTGAGAAATTGAAACCCGACTCTGATACAAACTTGTCACACCCCGATTCCGTAAATCTTTTGTCCTTGCTTCGACTGTACTGAATCAATCGTCCTTGCTGGTTATTATACCATAAAAGTCTGGTGTTGCACTTGTATATGGTAAGAATATAATATTTGTGTTATTTTGAACTATTAAAACACAGTCACGTAGCAAAAATATTGAATACACACTAGTATAGGAAGAAGTAACTCATTTTTATTGATAAAATAGCAGCAGGTACAACTTTTCTCAGTATTTTTTGAAATATTGTTCCACCGTACATAGCTTCATAAAAGGAAAAGATTAGGCTGTCATGAAATAACTTTCCATTCTATACATTATGCCCCTTTATACAATAAATATCTAAGCATCAAATCTTGAAACTCCGCAATACTTTGTGCGTCTTTATTCTAAAGTAACTTGAAAGTAGCAGCAAAAAGCCTTATTTTCCATGTGCTCCTTCACCTTCTCTAGTACCCGTGGAGGAGGGGTCATCATATTTGAAATGTACTGGTGAGCCCCCGTTGGCCCACTCAGCTAAACCAACACTTCTGAATTAAAACACAAGCATTTTAATCATGAGATCAATTATTAGGGACTAGCATTATTCAGCAAATCATATTCATTCAACTCAAAACAACAGTAAAACATATAAGATATGAAATAAACTTTACCTACTATGGATCCAACATACCTGCATAAAATACAATATATAATACTTACCGCCCCTGCACATGACAATAATTAGGATGCATTCGGACTTGGTCATTGGTGAAAACTGTACCATAAAGGACTTTCCAACTGGGTATTGCGATGTACCGTTCCAGAGTAGGTTGCAAGCCTAGTCGAATGTCCTGCAATACCTCGTGCCACCATAACATGACCAATGTTTCCTCCTAGGTTGATTCCGCCCCAATGTCCTAGGTACCGTTTCGAGGAAACTACTCAAACCTTGTGCACAAGACGTCTATGGCCACACAAATACATAACCGACTCAACAGTAACACAATTTGCATGGTATTAAGTAAGCCAACAGTCAAAACCTAGCATTTCATATTCAACATCTCAGGCATCAATTTGGGACTCATCAGTCCCCCATATTCTTATTATTTTATTATCGCAACATTTTATCACATTTCTTATAGCATTTCATTTATTCCAAGGTTCAAGTAGAATTTCTTTATTTATGTCATAGCATTATCAATTCATTTAATATATGTCAAATATACTAGCATCTTAGTGGTATTAGCTTGTGTCAGTTCTATCATTCAATTTGTATCATCGATCAGTGGACATAGCAATGTAAGCAAGAGAATTTATTTAGTTTGCATGAAGGAGTAGCGGAGAAGGGAAAAACCACGACAGAGAATCCATCACTCACCAATTAGAGGATTGCCGAGAGGAAAATGAACATTTGTTTGATTAGCCTTCCATCACACGTCCGCCTGCAATGGCATTAACAGTTTGGTTAATACTCCGTCTCATTTATGTTCCTTTCTTTCAGAATTCTCAAGAATGAATGCAAAAAAAAATCGATAAAAATGGGCAAGAATCAGATCATAGAAAACCATTCAGAAAAGCATCCAATAAAACCAAGCAGCAAAACATCCAGAGAAAACTCTTGGACTCATTTCAAGAGAAACCAATCTATCAGTTGGAAAGGTTCTTATGTATTTGTCCGTGATCGATTCAATGCCGACAGTAAGTTTCCTCAATGCTCGGTTCCGATCGAGCCTATCAAGCCACAAGTCTTACATAGTGGACCGCTAGGAGCGGGGTACTACAATTCACCCCCTCTAGGGTGCTTCAATTGGTATCAGAGCAAGGACTCTATTGTTAGTGTAATCCCTCTTCCTGAAATTTAGAAAAACTTTTTTTTATTATTTTAAATGGAGATTTTTAGGATTTTATAAATATTTAATTAATTTTTATTATAGAAGGTTTTAGTCATGATTAAGATTTGGAGTACAAGATGACTAGAAATTATGGTACGGATAGTGTGGTCGTGTGCCTTGACTAATATTCTAGCCATGGCAGGGAAGGCCGAGCCATATGTGTATTCTAACTAGGAAAACCAGACCAAGTTATGATTTGACCTCTATAAAGAATTTAATTAGTTATTTGTTAATATATTATAACTTGTAGGAAATTTGGTTGTACCAAACTAGTCCAGACTGGATCCGAACCAAGCCCAAGCCCATGTAGCCGAGTAGTGCATCTCTGGACGTCCATGTAGATGTATAATTGGTATTTTATTTTCTTTTAGTGGCGTAGTAGGCCTTATTACAAAAATTAGTTATATTAGACATTCCTGCTACTAAAAATAATATTTTATTTGATAATATGGTAAATGATTTCCTTAATCAAACATTTGTGGATTTTAGGGTTTTAGATTATATAGAGGTAAACCCATAAATTTTTACTATATTCTATATAATTTTCTTCTAATTAGTGTGTATATATGGGTATGTAATTTTTGTTTACTTGTAAAATTTGAGTATATCATATATAAATACATATAAATAGATTTTTATTCATAAAACTTTAGTCCATAGAGTTAGTGAGTATATGCACTAATACATTTTATAGATATAAAGAAGTTTACTATTAGAAGGTATAGAATTATTTCCTTGGAGTTATATAGATTGTAAATAAATATTATATATATGTATTGAGTTATACACAAGTACACTATAATTACTGTAAAGAGTTTCTAATTGTACTAATCGTGTTCATGTATATATATATATATATTATAATATATATATATATATATTATTATATATTCTATATATATAAATATATAGGAAAATTCATCAATACATTCCATGTAAAAATTTGTATTGATACATCCCAAATCTGAATCATTGGATGTTGATCCAATGGTTAATTATAGCCGAAGTCAAAGTAACAGGTAAAGTCAAAGTCAAAGTAAACACCTTTTACAATTTCTAATGCATTTTCAATGCTA
>JANAVB010029815.1:6846338-7003599 GCA_029216955.1 Iris pallida | reverse complement strand
ACAGCAGCAGCAGACCGTGGCTGCTGCCAGGTCTGAAACCCCCCCTTTTGGTGATAGTTCACTATAACCCCCCCTTTACCTAATATATATATATAATATATATATATATATATATATATATAAAATATATATATATATATATATAATATATAATATATATATATATATATTATATATATATTTATATATATATATATCTATATATGGTAAGAATCGTAGAGAAGAGAAGAGATTATGGAATGAGAAGTTAGAAAAGAATTAGAAGTTAGAAGGAAGATTGGAAGAAGTTGGAAGAATAGGAAGAAAGGGCTAGAATAGAAATAGGGGAAAACCGAATTAGAGGGCGAAACGGAGTCGGAGTATCGGATTGAGTGAAACTTGGCGTGGGGCAAGAATACTGATTTAGATTTGTGAGTAGGCTTCGGGTGGAAATCGGGGTATAGGGCGCCGGTATCGTGCCGTACCATTCCGTATCTTGAAATATTCAAGATACCGGCAATGGGCCGTAACATGGACTAGATGTCCATTTTACTTAGGTATCTTGGTAGGTAATATATGTATAGGCTAGTACCTTACTACCCTAGGGAGCTCGGGTCAAAATACCAAGCGTAGGTAGGCTAACTTGATAGTTGCCTAAGCTAGAATTTTACCCTTTTTAAGGGTAAAATAGGATATTGGCCTACGGCCAAGATATGAGTTTCGAAGTCCAAGATGGACTTGGATATGGGTTGTAGAGGTTGGTAATAGTTAGAAATAGTCGTCTAGACCTAGTCTTGACCCCGGTTGACCATGGTTGACTATTTAGACCGAAAGTCAACTATGAGTCAACGCTTTACCCAAATTAGTCCCAATTTCCATTAGACTTGTGTAGTTGACCAAAAGTCAACTATTAGTCACCATTGACCAAGGTTGACCTAGAGTTGACCAGAGTTGACCAGGGTTGACCAAAAGTCAACTGTAGGCCAACTCTTGACCCCGTTTGACTTTTTTCGACTTATTTTGACCCGTGATGACTGGTATGACCTAGGATTGACTTGGGTTGGCTTAGATTGACTTGATATGACTTGATTTGACCTAGATTGACTTGACAGGACTTAGTGTGACTCAGTGAGACCTAATTTGACCTAGATTGCATATCATTCTTTGTAAATTATTCCTAAACTTGTTTAAACCTAAATTAACTTACAGTATCTCATATTTAGGTTCCTGATTACCACTCTGAGCATTGATATACCATACAGCTCAGGACAGCAGGCGAATACATTCACTGATAGTTTTCATTGTCTTGATATCTGCTATATCTGATTCAGTTGTAGTGTCTTACTTGATTTCTAACACAATGGTTCACGGACTAGTATATGTCGGATCCTGTCATGAGATGTTGTTCCCGAGCTACTTGGTATATTGGTACATGACTCGACTTGTTACTTGTACTTGTATAGACATGGACTTGGGAGTGGGCTGATCACCTGCTTTTGAATCCCGTGTCATGACGTGTTATGTCCGGATCCTTTATACTATTCGGGGATGGGGAGTTATTAGTGGTTGTGTGATCAAATTCCCATATTGTTCTTCTGTATACATTGTTCATAGCTATACCCTCGCCTCACGACGGGTAAAGCCTTACCCTACATCGTTCATAGCTTTCCATGGTGACCGGCCTTACCGTTCTATTGTATACATTGTTCATAGCCGGTCGGATGGAAAGCCTGATCATGTTTTCCAAGCCGATCACATAACGCTCTAATAATTCAAATCACATTTTATATTTACTTTATCTTATCGTATATCCTGCTCTGTTCTACATTCAGTATTTTCTCACCATGCCATGATATACAGTTACTCACATGCTCTACTTGCCTTTATATTGTACCTTGATTGGAGACTAAGTTCTGCTCGGGAGAAGAGTTACAATCCCGGTCCTTATTTGGTTTAAGGGTTGTAACTCGGCTTCCGAACGGTTCCCAAGTTTTCATATATCTTTGTCTTGTAGTTCATTATACTGTCTCTTATAGAATTTGTTAATTTACATGGAACTGCTGTTAGTGTTTGTACTTGCTCATTTTCCTGACAGGATACCGTTATGATATTTTACAGATGACTCTGAGACTGACTGTCCGACCTACTATGGGGTTGAGTCTGATGGACTAGATTTAGACCGTGGCTTATTGGTAGAGCCACTGGACTTTGCTCACCCTGAGTAGCCTAGTTTAGTTAGGTTTGCCTGGCCTGCGAGCCAGCTAGTACATTTCAGTTCGTAGTATCTTTATACTTATATTATCTGAGACTCTGGATATTTGTGTATAGCTCTGACTTATGGATCTTGGACTCATTTTCCTGTTTATTCTATCATATTTCCTTTTTCGTACTATCTACCTTAGTTTGATATATGTGATTGAGACTGTATTGCTATGTCACCTCCATTCGGAGTGTATATACTGTACAGGTACATTTATCTGTTTTAGTCGTAGTATTTACAGACCCTATATATAGCGTTCTACCACCGATTCTGCGGCGTAGGCTGGACGTAACCACGTGCTCGTACCCCTCTTCAGGGTACGGGTCGTGACAGAGAGAGAGAAACCAAAACCCTAGCCAAACCCTCCCCTATCCTGGTGCTACCACAACGTCGTCCCTGGACCGTGCGCTGCCGCCCGCAGCGGCTATAGCCATCGCGCGTGCGCGTACGGTAAGACAGCTATACAGTGGCAGTAAACAGCAGCAGTTGCAGCCGTCGATACAACTTTACGAGCAGATTTCTCCTTCCTCGGTTCGTCATTTTATGAGCCGTCTTCTCCGATATGTTCACAACCTGTACGACTCCGATCCCCTTCAAATAGTTTGTTTTAATTCGCATCATGTGCGATGAAAATTGAGTTCCAAAATTAAAGAAAAACTCAATTTTTTGAATTTAGAAACTGTCCCGAAATCCTAAGTTGGCGGTCGATTTACGACTAGAAAATCAAAAAACATGGAAAACCGCTTGAACTGCCTTGTAGACAGTAGAATCGAGATTGAAACCCTATTTTTAGTTTAATTTCAATTTAAAAATTAGAAAAAACTTGGCAAAAATAGTTTTCAAATTAGAATTTTCACCGATACAACGTGCGCTCCGACAAACCGGGCAATATGGCCACAACCTGTGGGCATCAAAAGATGCGTACGGATGTTACGGACGTGTGAAATTCGACGAAACTTGATTTCACTGTGTGAGCGCAACGAAATCGAGGCGTATCCGTCAAGATACCCCATATCAGCCCTTTTGCAAACTAGCCTATAACTTCGTGCATGTTCATCATCTCGAGACAAAACTTATGCCAATAGGACTGTATCATTTTTTTGGTCTTGTATACAAAGTTTGGTCTGATTCTGAGAAGGTCGATCGGAAAGCTATTTTGGCGGGCCCGAGAACCGATCCAACGAGCGAATTTGTGTAATTTCCAACGAAATCCAACTTTGGACATACCGTTGAGTTTGTCTCATCAAATCAGACATATAGACATATAGTTTGATGACTTTAGAGATCATAAACTCTGGCATACTTTTCGGTGCAAAGCGAGTCCAACGACGGATATTATTTTGGTCCAAAATTATCGTTTTGCCACTGTGTCCAGAATTGGACTTATGGGTAGGCTATCTTAGCTAATTTGACTATTCTAAATACTTTACAAATATCTGTTTCAGCTCTCGAAGATTGTTGTGCAGTTGGACTTTTGTGTGTCATACTGAGTGGTTTGTATTATCGATTTCACTAGCAAAGGACCCCAGGCGAGTACATTTATGATAGTTTTTATATTTGATCATTTCTATGATTCTTGTATTTAGTAGTATTTTACATTGATATTCTATTGATTCTCGACACGATGGTTATACGATGTAGTATGGATTCCTTGCATGTTTTATTCTTGATTATTATTTTCGTGACTCCTGTATGATTTTTGTGTTCATGACCTGCTTGGATCCATTGGTACTAGTCGGACAGGAAAATACTCTAGATATATAAATAAATAAATCCAAAACTATTCGTGTCTGAGAGCAGTCACATATTTCATGTGCAGGGTACCGGATCTATTATTCGTGTCTGATAGCAGTCGCATACTTCACGTGCGGGCTGCCGGATCTATTATTCGTGTCTGATAGCAGTCGCACATTTTATGTGCGGGGTGGCAGATTTACCCTCAGCCGTTTACATGTCGAAGTAGTACTTTAACTCACTAGATAGGTGCAGTTCTGGTTCTACTTTATACTTTGCTAGTACATATCTTATCAATTTTAGTACTCACTTGTCATCATTATCACGCTCGTTCAGTTCCATGATTCCATGCTTGTCTATTCATTATGTATTTCCTTATTATTTACAGTTTTATAGATTTTGTCAATTATTGGAACTGCTGTTAGAATGTACTTGTTCCATTCTTGAATGAAAACCAATATTTTTTAGGTTAGCAATGATTACGCTTAGCATTGGGGAGACGGGTGTACTTGCAGGCCAAAACCTAGAGACTAGTTAGATAGTTGAGTATCTATTCAGTTGTTCTTTATAAATTGTAAGACATTGTACCTTGTATCAAATGTAAATCTTTGAACATTGTAATTTAGTTTAGCAATATGAATAATCCATAAAGATTATTTTGAGCATTTGTTTTATCATGGCCTCGACAGCGTTCTACCGCCGACACTGCGGCGTAGGCTGGCTTGGACATGCACTCGTATCGTAAAAAGCGGGTGCGGATCGTGACAGTTAGGCTTAACATCCTTAGAGTAGATCCTTATTTTTCTATGACATCGTATTCCTCCTCCAATAAAGAGAGTTCTATTTCTTTTAGCATAGACAATCATGTATCTTCTAAATATAAGAAATGCTCTAAGTGGAAATCTATGGCTAAATAATCCTTAAAGATTCTTGATGAGCTTAATTCTATAAATGAAGAACTTTCTGAAAAGCTTGTTCATTTAGAAGAAGCTAATGAGTTGTTGAGAAATGAAAATAATAATTTATTATCTAGACTTGATTCTCAAAACTCATCATGTATTGCTTTAAAGAGTTTGAATGAGGCTTTAATTTTAAAAATCAAATCTCTTTCCTCATCTATAGGAGATCTCAAGAGACAATCACATGAGCTAATTTTTTGCATGATTCTTCTATCAATGTTTTAAAGAAATAAAATAATGTTTTCATCTCTAGAATTGCTTCCTTTGAAAAAGAGAATAATGTTTTAAATGCTAAATTTGATTGTCTTACATGTATGTATGATGATTTATTGTTATAACATGACATTCTTAAAACCAAATCTTCTCATGCTCACTCTAGAGATATCCATCATTCTAGTATGTCACGTGATCACAACCATGCTCATTCTGATACATGTGCACGCACTAGCATTATGTGCTTTTATTGCTCTCGTATTGGACAATTGAGTGTTACATTCCTAAATCGTAGGACTTTTGTCACTCCCGTTTTCCGTTATACGTATTTTTTAGGATACGTATACGAATTTTTGACAATTGTCAGGTGACCCGTACTTTGACTTGTCATGCTTAGCCTAGTCTTGGTTTAATCTTAGCTTGGTTTATTTTGGTTTAGCTTGGCTTGGCTTGGTTTAGTTTGGGTTAAGATGGAGAGGCTTGGTATATAAGCCAACTCCACTCTCTCTCCTCCATAACTCTTTTATTTACTTCTTCTTCTTCTCCATTACTCCTCCCACCCACCAAAGAAACCCTAGACAAGTAAAATCTTGCTTTATGATGGATCTTCTATTTTATTTTTCTATTCTTTTCTCTACTTGATTCTAAGCCTCTTTGGAACTTGGCATTTTAGATTTTGATGGGTGGATTTTTATAGATCTAAGTTTTGATCTTTTCTTATTTTTCTTGGTTTTGATCTATTAAAGCTTGGTATTTCCTAAAACCAGTCGTCATAGGCTGTAGGAAATCTTGTTCTATGTAATTTAGACCTTTGGAAGTCTCAATTCGGACTTGTTTTGAGCAAGTTATGGCATTTTGAAGTTTTCGGGTTCCACGAGTTCTTTGCTGTTTGGAGAAGAAGAACAGGTCATGGTGCAACCCGACCTCGCACAGCTCAGTCTGGAGCAACCTAGCCCAGTGCCCTTTGGCTCTGGCACAACCTAGCCCAGCACCCCCTTGGGTCCTGGCGCAACCTGAGTCAAGCGCAACCTGGCCCTGGCGCAACCTGAGTCAGGCGAAACCTTAGTCAGGCACAACCTGATCTGGCGCACCCCAGCCTGGCACAACCTAACTTAGGCGCCCCCTGTCCCCCTTGGCCCCACCTGTCATTTCCCTGGCGCCACTTGACCAACGCCACTTATTGCCATGATACTTCTTGCCCTTTGCCCCCATTCATGTTCTTCTAGTTCTAGTTGTATTTTCCTGTGAACATGCATGTGACTTGTACTTGACCTATCTTATGACGACCCGGCTCGATAACTTTTTGAGCATAACATGACTTGCCAGCATTGATCATGACATGAATACGACTTGACATGAACACGGCATGATAATCTTGATAGTAGCCCGTCGAGGCACACTTTTGACAAGCCCTCTTGACATGATAAGTAACTTGATAAGACATGTATAATCTTGATAGTGGCCCGTCGAGGCACACTCCTGATAAGTAATCTTGATAAGTAACAAGTAAACTGACATGACATAAAAATCTTAAAAGGCTGTTGCTACAGCTACCTTGACTTGCTAAGTAACACTTGTCTTGACACCGTGGTTGATTTTCCTGATTGTGATTGTACAAGCTACCTGTCTCGTCTTGCATCATGTCTAGGACATGGATTCTTGGTTACCACGGTCAGGGATTCATAATAAATATGACTAGGTTAATGACTAAATTGATCAAGTAGTTAATATAGAGAGATTTTCCCAGTTACAGGCGATCCCGTTATCTCAGCCACACTTGAGTGGACTTGTAGCCTGCCGACGAGTATGGCACATTTCCAGCCACTGGCATGTGGGGCATTTCTTAAAATTGTTGGCCCATTGGTCATATGGTCAAACTGATTTTAATAATTGATCAAACTCTGTCTCGATATATGGAGCTAGTCAGGATATCTCGGACTCTTGGACATGATCAAGAACGGCTATCTACTCAGTTCAAGACCGAAGCGTTGTTTGCCTGTTCGAGTCTGTATTTCTTTGAGCAATGTAATCTTTTATTTTATTGAGTCTAGAACTACATTGTACACCGAGTCGTACTGGCAAATAGGCTATTCCAAAATGATTTCAAAATGTTTTTAAAAATGTCCTTAGTTTTGAAAAATATTCGTATTTACAAAAGCTCCAAAAAGGTTTTCAAAATTTCCCAAAATCTATTTTGAAAAGCCCTAACCAAACCATGACAGAACTCGGCCAGAGTTCGGCCAGAGTTCGGTTAATGGCCGTTTTGATTTTTGAATTCCTTGGAACTTGGTCCTCCTGCAGTTGCGGATTTGACCGAGATTTGCTCATCGATTCTGCCCGAATTCTGCCCGAATTCTGCCAGAATTCTGTCTTTGGAACTCCTATAAATAGAGAAGGATTTCGATCATTTTAACTCACTCATTCACTTTCAATCTTCTCTTTATTTAAAGCCTACTGTCTTCCAAAGAGTTTTTTCTCTCGAGCTTTAATTTTCAGATTCCAAGCCAGCTACAATCCTCTAGTCGATTTGCCAGTGCGGTACGGTCTAGAAGTTTCTGAGGGATTGTAATCAGAAGGCTTGATAGAAGAATACCTCTTCACAATTGAAGTTGGACGAGTTTTTCGTATCAAAGCTCGCGTTGTAGAAGTTGCAAGGACTTCGTAAGAAAACTTACGGTTTTGCCAATAGTGGATTCAACTGGTAGCAAGAGTTCTACCGACTGGACTAGTCCTCAACAGAGGGAAACCAGTATACATCGCTGTCTTTGCATTTGCTTTCTTATCTCTGCCTTTACATTATTTAGTTGTGATTATTATTCTGTGATCTTGCTGCTAATAATTTTTAGTTAGCATTATTCCGCTGCCAATTTTATTCACCCCCCTCTAGAGTATTGCGCTTTACGATTTTGTTCCTACAATTGGTATCAGAGCAGGTGTTACAGGTAAAGTAAGGTAACATTACAATTATTTATTCATTTAAATTAATTGTTATATAGATCACAGCACAACACATGGCAACTGTAAAATTCACAAGTGAAGGCCAGGCCACAAACAGACCTCCACTGTTTGATGGTACAAATTATACCTATTGGAAAACACGGATGAGTTTCTTCTTGAAATCTCTTGATTTTGATTTATGGTCTATTGTTATTGATGGCTATCAAAAGCCACCTCGTATAAATGTTGATTGAGTTTTAATTAAAAAACCCCATAACAGATATACAGAGGAAGAAAAGAAAAAGGCCAGTCTTGACGCACGTGCTATTAACGCTTTATTTTGTGCTTTAGACATAACTGAATTTAACAGGGTGTCTATCTGCACAACTGCTAATGAAGTGTGGAAGCTTCTTGAAGTCACACATGAAGGCACGACTCAAGTCAATTAATCAAAAGTCAGCAGACTTACTCAGGAGTACGAGGCGTTCAAGATGAAGCCCAACGAAACAGTTACTCAGATGTTCGAGAGATTCTTGGATATTGTAAATCCTTTGTCCTCCCTAGGCAAAGATTACAGTAACCATAAAAAGATTCGCAAACTCCTGCGAGCACTTACAAAGAACTGGATTCCGAAGGCTACTGCAATCATTGAAGAAAACGACCTCACTACCATGACACTCGAAGTACTCATAGGCAAGCTACTCACTCATGAACTGGAGCTACAAGATTTTGAAGAGCCTGCACCAAAGGAGAAGACGACCGCTTTCAAGGCTCAGCACAGAAAAGCTGCTGAAGGTGATTCAGACAGCAGTGAATCTGATGCTGAAGATCAAGCACTCCTAGCAAGGAAATTCAAAAGATTCATGAGATATGAGAAGAAAGCCAAAGAAAACAATAGCAGCAACAACTGGTATCAAGATGATGCTGTCTGCTATGGCTGCAAGAAGAAGGGACACGTGAAGAAGGATTGTCCTACAAACTCATCATCAAGCAAGAAGAGCAACAGGTATGAGAAAGGGAACCTGAAGAGATCAACATCACGAAAGTATGCCAACACCAGCATATGGCATGAAAGTGAAGCCAGCGACTCAGAAGACGAACAATCAGAAGACGCTGCAAATGTATGCTTTATGACATCCGATCAGGTACTCTCTGAACCTATAGTTGATACATATGATGACTTCACCTTTGAGAAATTAGGAGAAGCCTTCAGTGAACTGATAAGTGATTACAGGAAACTGCGTAGCAAATATCAGACCGCTAAGAAGGTACTCAAAGAGTACAAAGGTGAAATAGGAAGACTTACCGACCTACTAGCTGAGGTTAGAAATAATATTAGTGAGTCTGGTGAGCTTTCTTCTATTAAGCTCTTATTACACGAGACTACCAAGTCATCCGAAGAAAAAGACAAGGTTATTGACCAACTGAAAGAAGAACTTTCTAAAGAGAAGAAAAGTCTTCAAAGTGCACAAGTCAGAATGGAAGCACTCACTTCTGACTATACTAAGTTATATGATACTTCCAAAAGATTGGAAATTAGGTTAGGAAAATAGCCTGAGACTACTGCTTCCTACCCTAACACGTGTCACTTACCGAATAATCGGAACATTCCTAAACCAAACACTGTCAGACCTAACCATATCAAACTTTTACCCCAAAAGGTTAAGCCCAAACAGGATTGTAGGTCCTAAAAAATCAAGTTGCATCAATCAACAAAATCAAGAAATCAAAATATACATCATCTTGTTGAATTGCGCAGACAACAGATTGCGCAGCCAACCGATTGCGCATTCTAATTTGCGCACACAACCGATTGCGCAAGCTGACGTGGCAGAAGTCATCATTACTAAATCAAATCAAATCTTTTCTGACAACTGACAGCGCGGATAACAAGGAGTCTGTTCATTTCCTGCGCCGCACAGTGCTCGAGGGCGGCTGACAGCTGGCAGCGCAAACCAATCCTGCGCAGTTTGAGTTTGCGCAAACCATGTATGCGCAATTCAACTCTGCGCAATCTATCAAACGTAACTGTTAAGTTACACGTGGCATTCATGCTATCGATTGTTCATTACGTGGCAACTGTTTATGCACGATCATGCGCATTTTTATTAAATCATGCCATGTGTCCATGATAATCGGCCCACGATCCAGTAACTATCTGCGCAAATCAATGTTACGCAAACCAATGCTGCGCAAATCATCCTGCACAGTCCAAAATAACTGAAAGTTAGTTATTTCCAGAACTCTATAAATAGAGTTTCAAGTCTTCATTCAAGAGAGAGCAGAGATCAGAGATCAGATATCAAAGATCAGAAATCAGAAATCAGAGAGTCCAGGAGTTCTTGCCAAAGTGCTGCTGCATTCTTCCGAGACTTTTGTCTTCAACTTCCAAGGCTTTTCGCCTTCAATTCCAGAGTTGTTTTCAACTTCAGAGGCTTCGTCTTCAAAGTTCACATCGTCCAAGGGATAAAGCAATCGTCATCGAGATTGGATTCCTACAGTTGTAATTTTCCCAGAATTCTTGTAATCTTTATTACAGTTTGTATCAATAAAGTTCTATACTTTTGTTTTTGCAAACAAAATGGCGACTCTGCTGGGGACAACTTTCTCCTCCGACGAGGAAGTAGCAACTCAATGTGACGTAGCGTCTATCGGGAAGACGCAGAAGACCCTGGTTGTCAAGGTCAACCAGACAGCCTACGAGGCAATGCTCAACTCCAAGACCATTTCCCGTACTGCAGCCACTTCTGCCAAGAGCAAAGTGCGCTCAGTTTGGGTCTCCAAGACTGCTGCACAATCTGGCAGTTTTGCCACCAAAGGTGCTACACACTCTGTTGCACAATCTGCTGGCCAGTCTGCTGCGCAAACTGCTGTGTCAACTGCTGCACAGTCTGTCTCAGCAACTGCTGCACAATCTGTTGCAGTCAATGCTGCGCAATCTGTTGCAAAAGTTGCACAAGCTACTTCATATGCTGCCTTGTCAAAACAGAAGACTCCTATGACTCTGGCGCAATTGGCAGTAGCTCTTCCTGCGCAAAACAGCATTCCAGCAACCAAAGTGCATCCTAAGCATTCTAAAGCAAGGACTCCTACTTCTGTGGCCAGAACCAATGTACCCTCCACTCATGCGCAAATCACTTCTGCGCAAACTAAGAGAAACAGCCCTTTGGCTAGACTCTCTCCTTCTCATAATCAAGAGAAAATATCTGATTCTCCTCTTAAACATCATGCTGTTCTAGTACAATCTACTGGGGGTAGTCCTTTGGCTATTCCTCCTCCTTCTCAGATCAAAGGAAAAGGCCCGTTGGTCTTTTCTCAAACTTCCTTGTCTCATGACTTGGAAGACAATAGAGGGAAATGCTCTTTAGTTATCCCTTCTTCTCAGAACAAAGGAAAAGGCCCTTTGGTCTTTTCTCAGTCTTCTTCGGTCTTTACTGAAGCAGATCAAATTGCACGTGTTTCAACACCCGTCAGCACAAGATCTCCTACAAACAAAGATTCTTCTTACCTTCATAACAAAGAAACTTGCACTGATCAAAGAGGTATTTTGCCTACCCCAGTAGCAGAATTCCAAGACCTCTCAACTTTCAAAATATCTCGTTCCAAACAAGGAAAACTGTTGGTGTCTCAAACAGAAACCCCTGGGAGTGAATTTGCAGACCTACGAACATATCTTAACAGGACAACTTCGGCAAAACGTAAACAGCCAATGCCGAAGGTTAAGCCTCAAAGACAAATCTCCAGGAACATAAATTCTGATACCTATGCCAATGAGATGAGTACTTCCTTGTATACGCAGGGGACAAAACATTTGAAGAATCGAAACCATGTTCCAAATATTGTTAAAGAACACATTCCTCGAACTTTTCCCCGTCCCGGCATGGTTTCTGATCTTCGAGAACATCTCAGACAAAAACGGGATAATGTCTCAACTCCTTCAAATCAACAATCTGATCATCATTGCAATCATAAAGTCATCATCCAATGTTGTTGTCAAACAACAAAGCGATCTATCTTCGATCGTCTGACTTTTGCTAAAACAGAACCAATGTCAGAAGAAGACGAAGTGTTGTACGCTTCTGTCAATATGGCTTCCCGAGACACCAGGGGTAGAAAGTGCTCCAAACATGGTAAGCCTCGCAGACCAAGCCAACGATATTTGGATTTACTCCAAGAATCCTCTGAAGGAGTATTTCAACATACTCGTTCCCACAGCCGAGACACAATCGGTCAAAGGAATCTTCCCCAAGATCCTTCAGCTTATCTTCCTACTTTTCAGTCAGGAGACGAATCTTTCTCTGATTATGATGCATATAGTGAAAGCTCTGAACAAACAGTTTCGTCTACTGTGCCTAGAGAAGTGACGGCATATGTTGTTACTGATGATCCAGATGCTTCAACTTCTGTAAACCAAGAACAGCGTATTGTTGCACTGGAGGACAAATTGAAAACCATGGCTGAAATGGTCGCCAGTATGCATTCTATCATTATGGCACAACATGCTACCCCACCAACTGTACCGGCTGCTATAAACCCTGAAATCATAGCTTCATCGGTGCCTGTCAATACTGGGCTGGGGGTAGTACCTCCTCAGATGCCTCCTGTGCAAGTACAAGTTCAAACTACACCCAGTCAATCAGGTGCTGGGGGTAGTGCTTATAATGCTGTCCCTCCTCCTACCACGGCTCCTTCCTCTTCATCTGAAGATGCTAATGAAGCAGTCAAGCTTTTACGAACTCAGTTTGAAGCTTTCAAAGAGAAAGACAACCTGCAAAGGTTGGGAATCAAACAGCCATATCCCGTCGAATGGAAAGAAGTTCCATTTCCTCCCAAATACAAGATTCCAACAATCGCTCTCTTTGACGGTAGTACCTCACCAAGTCAATTCATCAATCACTTCGAGGTAATGACTGTTCAACTTCAACCAAACGACGCTCTTCTTACCAGAGTGTTCGTCGGTTGTTTAGCCGGCGTAGCATATGACTGGTACAGAAGTTTGCCCGATGGTTGTATCACTTCTTTCTCAGGTCTCAAGCAAATCTTTCTAGAACGATTCTATGAGGGATTCAATGACATGACTATGTCAGCCCTAAATAAAATTAAACAGAAACATAACGAGACTGCAGAGAGTTTCATTGAACGTTTTCGTCGAGAAGCCCTGAAAATGCCTCCAGGGACTCCTGCTGCTGTTACTATAGATACTTGTAAGGCAAATCTCTTGCCTATTATCAGTATGTGGACAGGCTCAACTCAGTTTCAAGACTGGCCATCCTTCATTGTTAATGCCAAAGCAGCTGAAGTAAGTGCTGATAAATTCAAACAGTTGGGGGTACAAATGTCTAACCCCGATCGGGATGAACATCAAGCGTCAGGCGGTGGAAATCGCCAAAACAACCGCAAGAACAAAGAGACTCTGAACATTAATCTGAAAAGCAAAGAGTCTTTGGCTGTCAACGTAGCTCAGCCTACGTCCACTTCCACTCCTTCTGCACCACAACCGAGGGAACCTCATCCTAAGGTAGAGTATTCTTTTGACGAGAATGACACGGCAAGTATCTTCGATTGTTTACTCAAAAGCAATAAGATCCAGCTCCCAGACCCAAAGAAACCTGATGAAGTCGGTAAGACCGATCATCCTAAGTACTGTGTTTACCACCGATTCATTGGACATCCTACTAGAGCATGTTATGTGCTCAAGGGCAAGATTCAAGAGCTTGTTAATGCTGGAGTTGTTACTCTGCAACAAGATGAAAAGACTGTCACTGCCAATATGGTTTCAGTTCAGTTCGGTAATTTTCCCCCGCAGATGATACAGCATGGTGTCATTCCTATTCCGAAAACTACTCTTGAGATTGAAAATATTCCTTCTCCACCAAATGAAGGTCTCGTTCCTTTGTCTCTAGACAATGGTGAGGTTATGTGGATTCACCCTGATCTTACTTCAGAGTTCGAGGATTCTTCTTCTTCCAAGAAGAAAAGTCGCTCCAAAGGCAAGACGAAGATTTGCAACATGGTATCTTTTGATCCCATAGTTGACGAAGAAATTCTATTAGGCACCAGATCAGGAAAGCCCTATTTGAAGGATTACCTTAAAACTCAAGAGAATCTTGCTTCTTCTTCTGAACCTACCTCAGCACAACCTGCTCTAGCTGAAGAGAATCCTGCTGCACCTTCACCAGTTGTGATTCTTATTCCTCCTAAGCCAGTGACTGCTGATAAAGGCAAACAACAAATCCGCTTTGACAAACCTTTGAAGAAATCGTCTCCTACAGGACTCGAGAAGCCTTACAACTTCGATATATTGGCTCAACTAGCCAATACCCCAGCAAAGTTGTCTATCTTTGAACTCTTGCGTCTTTCCAAAGAGACTCGAGAAACCCTCAGCGAAGCTCTTATGCAAGCAGAAGCTTGTCTAACCTTTCTCAAAAAGCCCGAAGCAGAATCAGTCTCTTGTAATAGTGTTCAGGAATTCATTCCGAACATAACTTTTACGCAAGATGACATGCTGATGGAAGACAACAGGCATGACCGTCCTCTTTACTATACAGGATATATCGATTCGATGAAAGTCGATCGTATTCTGATAGATCCAGGGTCTGCTCTTAGTATCATGCCGAAGACAATGCTCGATGCTTTGAAAATTCCTGTGCATAGTCTCTCAACTACAATCACTACCATCCTTGGATTCAATCAAGGAAAGAGTGAACCTTTGGGCAAGATTCGCCTAAAACTTCAAATTGGCAATCTTCGCACAAAAGTTACATTCTACATTATTGACAATTTTGGTTGTTCTTACAACGCTCTATTGGGGAGACCATTCTTACACGAGCACAATGTTGTTCCATCAACCCTTCATCAATGTTTCAAATATGTTGATGACAAAGGCGTAGTTCGTAAGGAGGTTGCGGATCTTTATCCCTTCAAAGGTGTTGAAGCATACTGCAACGACGCTCGGATGTATAAGGATGAATTC
This sequence comes from Iris pallida, assembly GCA_029216955.1. NCBI lineage: Eukaryota > Viridiplantae > Streptophyta > Magnoliopsida > Asparagales > Iridaceae > Iris > Iris pallida. The sequence continues at coordinate 6,988,544 of JANAVB010029815.1, read as the reverse complement.
ATGAAAATCGTGTTAGCATTAGACACTGAAGAAGAACAAGAAGCGACGCCTAAAGACACTCTAATCATACCCGTCAAAGGGCGAGTTTCTCATCCTCAATCTTCCAAGCCATTGGCTATTCATTTATCAGCTCAAAAGAAGTCAATTGATGCTGATCAAGATCAAAGGGAGCTCACCTCTTCTGAGCCACTTGTTATCGATTTACGTCGTAACAAAGACAAAAAGCAGCTCACTTCTTCTGAGCCAATTGTTGTTGATCTCATTCGCAACAAAGAAAAAAAGGAGCTCACTTCCTCTGAGCCACTTGTTATCGACCTCCGTCGTAACAAACCGCCTCCACATTCTTCTTCTCCCCCTCTTGTAATTAATCTGACTAAGCCTGCTAAGGCCAAAGGTCCTGTTGTAAATACTGATGTACAAATCAATGAAAAAGCACCTACTTTCCAGTATACTGATGTTATTTATCATACTAAATACTATTTAGATATGTTAGATAGCTTCCAATCAATTACAATGGGAGTTGTGCAATCTCTTCATACAGAAGTCTTACTCGAACACTCAGATGATTCATACTTTATTGTCTCTTCTCGAAAGAGAGGCGAAAGTCCAATAATTTTTATTAAAGGACCAGAACAAAAATTCAGTTATACGGATGACAGTAAACTTAACGACACGGGGCGTATCCAACTCCATCGTTATAGTCAACAATCAAAAGACATCATTCAGAAAATGGGTTATGATTTCAAAAGTGGCTTCAATTATGGTAAGGGTAGACGAACTCCTATTCGTACAACTGTTCCGAAAGGAAAGTCAGACATGTACTATAGCAGGACTAAGAGAGGTCTCGGATATGCTTCTCCTCCATTGTTATCCCCAGCAGTCTCCGAATCCGACAGTGAAGAACGCTCTAACTCATCTGATTCCAGATCTTGGGATTCTGATACTAGCATTGGTGAAGTCCATAGGTTGGTCGTATCATCTAACATGGCCTCCGTTGAACTTCCAGAAGACTATGACGAGAATGTGGAAGAAAATCCTGAAACAGATCCTTGGGCTCAGCATATGGACAATCAGTGGGTACTTCGTTTTGAACAACGTGAACCACCTACTGAAGACCAATTGGTTCAAGTTGATATAGGAGAAAGCAACTCGCCTCGTCCAATCTTTATCAGCAAAAATCTTCCAGAGACAGACAAGGAAGAGTTGATTCTTCTTATTAAAGAATATATTGATGTCTTTGCCTGGAGTTATGAAGACATGCCGGGTTTAGATCCCAAGATTGCTACACATAAACTGAATATTTTGCCTAACGCAAAACCTGTTAAGCAGCAACAGCGACGCTTCAAACTAGAAATGATGGACGCGATCGATGATGAAGTCAAAAAGCTCATTGCTTGTGGCTTCATTCGAGAAGAGCAACATCCTGATTGGGTAGCCAATGTCGTCCCAGTTCTTAAGAAAACTGGCAAAGTTCGAGTCTGTATTGACTTCCGGGATCTTAATGAAGCATGTCCAAAAGATGAATTTCCTCTTCCTATTACGGACGTCATGATCGACAATACTTGTGGGTTCGAACGAATATCTTTTATGGATGGATTCTCTGGATACAATCAAATCAAGATGCATCCTGAAGATGAAAAGCATACTTCTTTCCGCACTCCTCGTGGTGTTTATTGCTATACGGTGATGCCATTTGGTCTTAAGAATGCTGGTGCAACTTACCAACGTGCTATGAGTACTATTTTTAAAGATCATCTTCGCAAAACTGTTGAATGCTATGTTGACGATATTGCTGTCAAAAGTCGTCTAAAGGAAGATCACCTCCAAGACCTGAGAACTATCTTCAATCTCATGCGCCAACATCAACTCAAAATGAATCCCACCAAGTCGTTCTTGGGTGTCTCTAGTGGCAAATTTCTCGGCTTCGTCATTACCTCTAAGGGTATACACGTAGATCCCGAGAAGATCAAAGCCATTCAAGAGATGCGTCCTCCACGCAACTTAAAAGAGCTACGAGGATTCCAAGGTCGACTTGCGTACATCAGGAGATTCATCTCGAATTTGTCTGGACGTTGCAGACCATTCACTCAACTAATGAAGAAAGGTGTATCTTTCGTTTGGACTGAAGAATGTCAATAAGCATTCGATGATATCAAGCGATATCTCATGAACCCACCAGTCTTGGTGCCACCTATTTCTGGTATTCCGTTCTTAATGTATGTCCGTGCTATGGATCATTCATTGGGTGCTTTACTTGCCCAAAAGAACAAAGAAGGTCACGAACAGGCCATTTATTATCTTAGCCGTACTATGATTGGTGCTGAACACCGTTATAGTCCAGTTGAAAAAGAATGCTTGGCTCTCATGTTTGCTGTACAAAAGACGAGGCATTATATCATTGGTCAAACTATTCATGTTATATCTCGAGTTAACCCTCTCCGGGTACTTATGAAGAAACCAAGTACACTTAATTCTCGGTTGGCTACATGGGCAATCCTGCTAGCTCAATATGACATGGTGTATGTTCCACAAAAGTCTGTCAAAGGTCAAGCGCTGGCGGACTTTTTAGCGGCTCATCCTGTACCTGAGACATCTAAGCTCTATGACGAAATTCCAGACGAAACATTGGAAGTCAACATGATCTCCGAAGAATTTCCAACCTGGCGTTTATTCTTTGATGGTGCATCAAGGATTGGACCAAATGGTGCTGTTGTGGCAGGTGTTGGAGTGGTCCTCGTTTCTCCAGACGGATCAACTATCCAAAGAGCCTACTCTTTAGATGAACCTTGTTCTAACAATGTAGCAGAGTATAATGCTCTACTTATTGGCCTTCAGTTAGCTAAACAACTGAACGTTGAATATCTTGAAGTATACGGTGATTCTAAACTGGTTGTTAATCAGGTTAGAGGAACCTATGAAGTCCGTCATCAAGACCTAGTACCTTATCATGAGGCGGCAATCAACTTAGCTATATCATTCAAAGATTTCTTCATTGACTATGTGCGGCGGGCTTGCAATACTGAAGCAGACGCTTTAGCCAATCTTGCAGCTGTCTTAGCTATCCCTATTAAAAGACAGCAGGTGGTAGTTATCTCCAATCGAGAACTGTTCTGTATTGAAAATAATCGTAATATTGAATTCAGCAATTTTGCTGAAGTTAATGTTATCGATGATGACTGGAGAACTCCTTTTATCGACTTCGTGGTACATGACATACTCCCCGAAGATCCTAAGGAGGCTACAAGCGTTCGTCGACGATCTCTCCGATTCTATTATAATCAAACTACTAAAACTCTCTATCGGCGAACTTATGACGGTCTTCTTTTACGCTGTCTCGCTGGTGATGAAGCTAAGCAAGTACTGCGTGAAGCTCATGACGGTGTATGTGGAGCACATCAGCCTGGTCCTAAGCTACAGGACCGCATTAGACGCATGGGTTACTACTGGCCCTTTATGGTATCGGATGCCATTGAGTATGCAAGGAAATGTCGAGCCTGTCAAATCCATGCAGACTTCATTCATCAACCATCAGAATTTTTACACCCGACGGCTGCTTCTTGGCCTTTTGAAGCTTGGGGTATGGATATCATAGGGCCCATTAATCCTCCTTCTTCTAGAGGACATCGGTTCATATTGGCGATAACGGACTATTTCTCCAAGTGGGCTGAAGCTATACCACTGACTGAGGTTAAGACTAGCAGTGTCATCAACTTCGTTAAACACCACGTCATCTATAGATTTGGTGTACCCCGAAGAATCATTCATGACAATGGACCTCAGTTCATCAGTCAGAAGTTCACTAGATTCTGTGATGATCATCGGATTGATAATGTTGCTTCAACAGCATACAATCCTACCGCTAATGGTTTAGCTGAAGCTTTTAACAAAACCATCATTAAACTCCTCAAGAAGTTTGTTTCCACTAACAAACGGAACTGGAGCGAGAAACTTGGCGAATGTCTTTGGGCTTATAGAACTACAGTCCGCAATCCCACAGGCTTTACACCTTTCTCTTTGGTGTATGGTTGTGAAGCCGTTCTTCCTTTAGAGCTGCAAATTCCTTCTTTAAGGATTGCCATCGCTAACGAGCTTACTACAGAGAACAACGATCTTCTTCGACTTCAAGAGTTAGAAGCGTTGGATGAGAAGCGATTAATGGCTCAACAGCATATTGAGTTATATCAAGCCCGCATCTCAAAGACTTTAAATCGCAAAGTTAAAGTTAGAGCATTTCAACAAGGAGAACTTGTTCTAGCAGTCAGACGTCCTATGACTATGACTCATATGAGCAAAGGGAAATTCGATGTGAAATGGGAAGGTCCCTATGTTGTAAGCAAAGTCTTCTCAAATGGAGCTTATCAACTTTCAGAGCTCGATGGTCGAATTGCCATGATGCCTATCAATGGCAAATTTCTCAAGAAGTATTATGTATAAATGTAAATGCTTGTAAAATCGTCAAACAGGATCAGGTTCATAAATAAAATGCAAATTTTATTTCATCATATGATAGTACATAATATTAAAGGTCACTATCATCTTTTTCTATATTCGGACGCGGGCCACTGCCGTCCTTCTCGAAGACATGATCAGCAAAAGAGCTAAGAACCTCCTTGCTGGAACCCACGAGGAATTTGCAGGCGGCCATCCTCATGGCTTCTTCTTCTTCAGTCTTTCCTGGTTCGAGCAGGAAGTCCAAGATATCCCGTGGCGGCTGGGGTGCAGACGGACCTTCGCCCGCTTTTGCCTCCTTCGGCTGGATTGGATCGACAAGGCGCTCTTCAGTGCCCTTCTCAACCTTTGGGGCGATCTCGGCCTTCTTAGATGCTTCTCCGGACGACATTTTTATGTTGAAAAGCAGAAGTGTTCATTACTGTCAGACTTCTTTTATATTTATAGGCAGAAGTTCCTCAAATAACGAAGAGACGGTTTATCCGTTCATTTGTCACATTCATCAGACGGTTCATCCGTTCATTAAAGCCCGACGGTTCATCCGTTCATTTATCATATTCAACCGACGGTTCATCCGTTCATTACTATCACCTGACGGTTCACCCGTTCATTTCACCTGATGGTTTATCCATTCATTTCCATTTAATGGTTTACCCATTCATCACCACTTGACGGTTCACCCGTTCATTGTCATTCATCATTTGACGGTCTTCCCGTTCATTTATTTCACAAACATTGACAGCTCATCATCATGCGCAACTTGATTCAAAAATTCAAAAATTCAAAGTATTTCGAAACTTTGAATCAAATCAACTTTCGAAAACTTTGAAGGGGGTCTTGTAGGTCCTAAAAAATCAAGTTGCATCAATCAACAAAATCAAGAAATCAAAATATACACCATCTTGTTGAATTGCGCAGACAACAGATTGCGCAGCCAACCGATTGCGCATTCTAATTTGCGCACACAACCGATTGCGCAAGCTGACGTGGCAGAAGTCATCATTACTAAATCAAATCAAATCTTTTCTGACAACTGACAGCGCGGATAACAAGGAGTCTGTTCGTTTCCTGCGCCGCACAGTGCTCGAGGGCGGCTGACAGCTGGCAGCGCAAACCAATCCTGCGCAGTTTGAGTTTGCGCAAACCATGTATGCGCAATTCAACTCTGCGCAATCTATCAAACGTAACTGTTAAGTTACACGTGGCATTCATGCCATCGATTGTTCATTACGTGGCAACTGTTTATGCACGATCATGCGTATTTTTATTAAATCATGCCATGTGTCCATGATAATCGGCCCACGATCCAGTAACTATCTGCGCAAATCAATGTTGCGCAAACCAATGCTGCGCAAATCATCCTGCGCAGTCCAAAATAACTGAAAGTTAGTTATTTCCAGAACTCTATAAATAGAGTTTCAAGTCTTCATTCAAGAGAGAGCAGAGATCAGAGATCAGATATCAAAGATCAGAAATCAGAAATCAGAGAGTCCAGGAGTTCTTGCCAAAGTGCTGCTGCATTCTTCCGAGACTTTTGTCTTCAACTTCCAAGGCTTTTCGCCTTCAATTCCAGAGTTGTTTTCAACTTCAGAGGCTTCGTCTTCAAAGTTCACATCGTCCAAGGGATAAAGCAATCGTCATCGAGATTGGATTCCTACAGTTGTAATTTTCCCAGAATTCTTGTAATCTTTATTACAGTTTGTATCAATAAAGTTCTATACTTTTGTTTTTGCAAACAAGGATTATAGGTATGCTTTCTTCTATACTAGAAAACCTAAACCTACCAACCATGCATACCACTCAGCTTTCAATACTCAACATGCACAATGTTATTATTGTGGCCACACTGGTCATATTTCTCCTGCATGTAGAATCAGAAAGCTTGTTTATTTAAATATTTATGCATGGATACCAAAAGCTAACATTTCAGGATCCTACAAGAAATGGGTACCAAAAGTTTCATCTGCAAATTGTTTTGTAGGTGGAACACCTTTCACATGCTAAAAGCAAATGGATCCTCGACAGCGGTTGTTCACGGCATATGACCGGTGACGCTACATTATTTGCAACACTGTCGAAGAAGAAGAAGGAAGGTTATGTCTCCTTCGGTAACAACTTGAAAGGGTATATCATTGGTATCGGTGATGTTGGTAAGTCTCCCTATCCAGTGATTAAGAATGTCTGTCTGGTTACCGAGTTGAAACATAATCTACTCAACATAAGTCATTTAGCTTATCATGGTTATGGCATCAACTTTGGCAAAGACAAATGTACTATAGTTGATAGCTCAACTGGTAGTACTATCTTTGAAGGTATCAGGGAAGACAACATATATGTTTTCTATTTGTTGGAAGAAACTAATATTTCAGGTAGATGCTTAATGGCTAAAAGTGATGAGAGTCATCTGTGGCATATGAGACTCGGTCACGTAAATATGGACACAATCTCAAGATTATCCACGAAGAAGCTAGTACGCGGTTTACCGGACATAACATTCAAGAAGGATTCGGTATGCAGCCAATGTGAAGAACAAAGCTACCAGATCCACATTCAAGTCAGTAAATGCAGTATGTACTACTATACCTCTACAATTGCTACATATGGACTTATTTGGTCCTAGCAGAGTTGCTAGCCTCGGTGGTAAGTTATATGCTTTTGTAATTGTAGATAATTACTCTAGATACACGTGGGTATACTTTTTGACATGCAAGAATGATGCATTATCTGAATTTGTCACCTCAAAAAAGTACAGAATGAAAAAGGTTACATGATCACTCGTATTAGAAGCGATCATGGTGGCAAATTCGAGAATACAAAGTTTGAGCAATTTTATGACATACACGGTTTTGTACACGAGTTCTCCTGCCCTAGGACTCCACAACAAAATGGAGTTGTGGAACGTAAGAACAGAACTCCATCCGAAATGGCCAGAGTAATGTTAAACCAGTTTAGTCTACCCAAATATTTCTGGGCTGAAGCTGTCAATACAGCTTGTTTTGTTCTAAATAGAGTTCTAATTCGACCCAAATCGAAGAAGACTCCATTTGAGTTATGGTTTGATAGAATTCCATCAGTTTCATATTTTAGAATATTTGGTTGTAAATGCTTTATTCTTAATACAAAAGATAATTTGGGAAAGTTTGACGAAAAGGCCGATAAAGGTATATTTTTAGGTTATGCGGCCAAGAGCAAAGGATACAGAGTCTTCAACAAACGAACTATGATCATCGAAGAATCAATCAACGTCACCTTTGATGAATTAAATCAAATGACTATTGATGACAATAACGAAGATCTAACTGTACCAAGTTCAACACCAGCTGATTCTCCAAGAGAAGAACCCGGAAGCAGCTACCTTCGGAGTCTGCCGAAAAGATTGAAATTTACGGCTGATCATCCAAAGGATTTGGTAATTGGTGATATTACCAAAGGTGTAAGTACTCGTACATCCAGTAGAGATATTATTTCTAGTGTTGCATTCATTTCACAGCTAGAACCCAAAACCATTGATGAAGCATGTAGTGATCATTTTTGGTTAGATGCTATGCATGAGGAATTAAACCAATTTGAACGGAATCAAGTTTGGGAACTTGTTTCCAAGCCTATTGATCATCCGGTCATTGGCACCCGTTGGGTATTCCGAAATAAACTTAATGAGAATAGTTTAGTGACTCGTAACAAGGCTCGACTCGTAGCTCAAGGATATAATCAGGAAGAAGGTATCGACTACGATGAGACTTATGCCCCAGTTGCGAGAATAGAATCCATTCGCATGTTATGTGCATTTGTATGTTTTCATAATTTCAAATTATTTCAAATGGATGTCAAGAGTGCATTTTTAAATGGTTTTATAAAAAAAAAAGTTTTTGTAGCACAACCTCCAGGTTTCACAGATTTTAAAAACCCTGATCATGTTTTCAAGTTGAAGAAAGCTTTATACGGTTTGAAACAAGTCCCTCGTGCTTGGTATGATCGTCTAAGCTCTTTCCTATTTGACAATAGTTTTTCAAAGGGCAAGGTTGACACTACACTTTTTATTAAGTCTTTTAATGGCAAGCTTCTTTTAATACAAGTCTATGTTGATGATATTATATTTGGATCTACTGATGAATCTCTTTGTCAAGAATTCTCTAAGTGTATGCAGAATGAGTTTGAGATGAGCATGATGGGAGAGCTGAAATTTTTTTCGGACTGCAAATCAAACAAACTGATAATGGAACATTCATAAATCAAGCCAAGTACCCAAAAGATTTGCTAAAGAAGTTTGATCTGGACAATGTCAAACCTATTGGCACTCCGATAGCAACTTCAACAAAGCTTGATATTGATGAACAAGGCAAGCCTGTCGACACACGTAAGTATCGAGGTATGATCGGTAGTTTACTTTATTTAACTGCTAGTCTTCCAGATATTATGTTTAGTGTTTGCCTGTGTGCACATTTTCAAGCTAATCCAAAGGAATCACATCTGTGCGCAGTTAAGCGTATCTTTCGATACCTTAAGGGCACTTCTTCTGTTGGCTTATGGTATCCCAAAACCAAGTCCTTTGACCTTATTGGTTACTCGGATGCAGATTTTGCTGGATGTAAAGTTGATAGAAAAAGTACCAGCGGCACATGTCATTTCTTAGGCAAGGCTTTAGTCTCATGGTTTAGTAAAAAGCAAAATTATGTAGCCCTATCAACAACAGAGGCTGAGTATATCGCCGCAGGACGTTGTTGTGCTCAAATTTTATGGATGAAACAAACCTTGGAAGACTATGATTTATTTTTCACACACATTCCTATTTTCTGTGACAACATGAGCATAATTAATTTGACTAAGAATCCAGTATGTCACTCTCGTACTAAGCATATCGAGATCCGACATCATTTTCTTAGAGATCATCATCAGAATGGAGATATTGACCTTGTATACATAGACACTGAGAATCAATTAGCTGATATCTTCATAAAACCTCTAGCAGAAGATCGTTCCAATTATTTACGTCGAGAATTAGGAATTTTGGACGTCAACAATGTTAATTAATTTTGTTTTATGATTATATTTCAATACACAAAAACTGTGTTAGAGACAAGCCAATAAAGAGTCTATCTGTCACCACAACTACGGTTGAAGCGAAACGGTACTTAAGAGTTCCCCGGTGAACCTCCGCTAGCTGGGACAGTACTCCTACAGCTAATCTGAGACAGTTGCTGTGTAACAAAATTTAATCTATAAAATAATATTAATTATATTAATTGAAGGTTGAAATTACTAATCTTTGAATTAAACTTTTGAAATGAGTCAATAAAAAAGAAACTGGCCCAAACCAACTAACAGAACCCCTAGGCGAATTCGGCCAGAGTTCGGACCGAATTTGGCCCGAGTTCGGTTAGTGGTATCTGGTTATATAACCAGAACCCGAGAGCCTCTTCTTCTTCATTGCTTCTAAACCTCTTCCACAGCAACAGCAGCCGCGCGAAGCTCTCCAAACCCTAGTTCTTCACCACTTCGTTTCTCCCAATCTACGTAGTGAAATCCATCTAAATTTTGGATTCGTGCGGAGATCGTTGTCCTCTACAGCATATTTGAATCTCGGGAGGTATAACTCCGTATTTCTCCTCCTTTCAAATTCGTGCATATTTACTTTATTTGTACAATGCCTAAGGGATTCAACCCCTTTAAGAGAAAGAAGACGACCAATCCTAGTGAGGAAGGATCATCTTCAAATCCACACATGGATTCCCTCTTTTCACCAGTTCAATCGAGCGATGGCGCGTTCGATGGATTTTATTTTCAAACCCTAGATCAAGCCCTTCTGTGGTATGGAGACTTTTCTATGAGATCCATATGCACAGGCGCTCCTATCAAATGGACTGTGTTTCCAGATCACCGCCCTTATTTTGAGGCATTAGGGTTACAACACTTTGCTAAACTTTGTTTCCCGGTAGCTACTAATGCTATTAGACTTTTCTATTGCAATATCGTACTAAATACGTTTGACGTAAGTACTCGTGTTGGCGGACTAGATATTGAGTTCAATGATGTCCTCTTAACAAAAATCCTTGGTATTTCTAACGAAGGTGCACCGCTTGATGATATCACTGAATTTGATTTTCCCGACGGCACGACACTTGCTAGTTTCAAAGATGAACTCTGTGCCCCTGATCGAGTTCGCTCTGAAAAGTTTAAGGCCAATAACTTGAACTTGTTTAGTTATGAATTGCATCGCATCATCTACTCCACTCACCTTCCGAAGTCTACTTCAAAGGATGATGTCACATCACTTGAGCTGTCTGCTATGTATCATATTCTTAAGGGGATTCCTTTTTCTGTCCCTAAGACTATTATCCAGATGATGGGACGTTGTCGTGCAAGAGATAGAAATCTCTCTTATGCGATGATTCTCCCACGTACTTCCAGCATTTTAATATTGATCTGTCAACTTGTACTCAAGACCCTGAGCCCAAGTTTCTTAAGCTATCTCATCGTAGTATGACTGCTGCTGCTCTTCCTACTGCTCCACCTACTCAGCAGTATGCCATGACCTATGATGGCATACACCAGCATCTTTCTGATTTGCACGTCTCGATGACGGATATGGCCCGCGAACATGAGTTTCGCGATGTCACTCGTTATCAGGCGATAGCAAATTCTCTAGCTGATCTCCGATTTGCTCAGACTGGATATTCTGCCGGTTCTATTCCTAGAGATCCAGCCTTTTCTGGTTACCGCTGTGAGGATGAGGCTGTTCATGCCTAATTTCAGCCCGGTAACGCATATGATTGGTATCGCACTGCTCGTACCCCTCCTCGAGACTATGTCGGTGAGTTTTACATTGGCGCCCCTCCTCACCCTTCTGGAGCTGGCACTTCTGGAGCTGGTCCTTCTGGACATGCCGGTCATGCTGCTGCTGATGATAATGATGAGGATGATGAGGAGATGTAATAATGATGTATTAGCTGATTTTGAGACTTAGTTATTGTCTACTGTACACTTGGAAATGTTCCGACATTCCAAGTTTCTTTCTTTTAGCGTTTATTATCAGTTTTTTTAGGACTTGTACTGGATATTTCTTGATGTCTCTTGAACATCATTTTAATTTTATGGGATGCGTAGTTTATCTTTCATATCAGTTTATTTATTCTTTATAGCATCTTTATCTGCTTTTATATTATAAACTGCCTGTGAAATACTTCTCTGTTATGTCTTGTATATTCTCACTGCATGCGATATTATTTTCTTGTGTTTCTTTACTGTTGTAGCTTACGCATTAATTGCGGGGGAGCCTATTTCTTCGCAAGATCTAACATTTTGTTTTGAGAATAATACAGGGATTGAACAATTTTGAACAATTTTTGTGGTATCTTATCTCAAAAGATGTTATATCATTCATAGTTTGTCAATTATCAAAATAGGGGAGATTGTTGGCCCATTGGTCATATGCTCAAACTAATTTTAATAATTGATCAAACTCTGTCTCAATATATAGAGCTAGTCAAGATATCTCGGACTCTTGGACATGATCAAGAACGGCTATCTACTCAGTTCAAGACCGAAGCGTTGTTTGCCTGTTCGAGTCAGTATTTCTTTGAGCAATATAATCTTTTATTTTATTGAGTCTAAAACTACATTGTACACCGAGTCGTACTGGCAAATAGGCTATTCCAAAATGATTTCAAAATGTTTTTAAAAATGTCCTTAGTTTTGAAAAACATTCGTATTTACAAAAGCTCCAAAAAGGTTTTTAAAATTCTCCAAAATCTATTTTGAAAAATCCTAACCAAACCCTGACAGAACTCGGCCAGAGTTCGGCCAGAGTTCGGTTAGTGGCCGTTTTGATTTTTGAATTCCTTGGAACTTGGTCCTCCTGCAGTTGCGAATTTGACGAAGATTTGTTCATCAAGTTCTGCCCAAATTCTGTCCGAATTCTGCCAGAATTCTGTATTTGGAACTCCTATAAATAGAGAAGGATTTCGATCATTTTAACTCACTCATTCACTTTCAATCTTCTCTCTATTTAAAGCCTACTGTCTTCCAAAGAGTTTTTTTTCTCGAGCTTTAATTTTCAGATCACAAGCCAGTTACAATCCTCTAGTCGATTTGCCAGTGCGGTACGGTCTAGAAGTTTTTGAGGGATTGTAATCAGAAGGCTTGATAGAAGAATACCTCTTCACAATTGAAGTTGGACGAGTTCTTCATATCAAAGCTCGCGTTGTAGAAGTTGCAAGGACTTCGTAAGAAAACTTGCAGTTTTGCCAATAGTAGATTCAACTGGTAGCAAGAGTTCTACCGACTGGACTAGTCCTCAACAGAGGGAAACCAGTATACATCGCTGTCTTTGTATTTGCTTTCTTATCTCTGTCTTTACATTATTTAGTTGTGATTATTATTCTGTGATTTTGCTGCTAATAATTTTTAATTAGCATTATTCCGCTGCCAACTCTATTCACCCCCTCTAGAGTATTGCGCTTTACGATTTCGTTCCTACAGAAATCATAAGTACTAAAGCACACTGCCATGTGTTGCACTCCAAGTCACCTATTGATTCTCTAACTCTTGGTAACTCTAAACAACCTCGCCTGGATAACCTGGATTGCTGCAGGGCTTGTGACTCGGGAATATCTCAAATGCATCTTGTAGTAAGCAGGCTTTTGATAACCCTAGTTAGTTAAAGTATCAAGCTGTACTCATTGCTTGACCATGATTGATGGATGGAATCTAGTCTAGTCTTGTCTAGACAGTGCCAATTATGATTACTTCAGTACATTACTGTTTATGCTTTACTCTTGTCAATAAATGGTTAGAGTCTAAGCTCTGTTTAGGTGAAGGGTTACAACCCTGGTCCTTGTTTGGTTTACGGGTTGTAACTTGGTTACCGGAATAGTCCTTTAGTTATCTTATCGTTTATCACCCTGTTTTTCCCTAACTCATGTCTTTCGTTATCATTTATGTTTTTATGTGCTAATATGCTGGTTTTAGTTCTTAAGTGAAGCCTTCCTTGTGGCACTTGCTCTTTCTGGGGTCTGATCTAACTGGTTTTGTATGGCCAGATTTTGGAGTAGCTCTCGAGGATCTACCTGTCTTCCAGCCAGATGGTGAACACCAGGCGTAACCCTAGCAACGAGTAGATTTTCTTCTTTTGTTCTCCGCTCTATTGTAAATTATTCTTTTGAGGCATTTAGCCGCCGAGCAAGTGTTAGCTCGTGTTGAAACTTATATTATGCCTGCCTAAGGGCTGTAACATCATTGACAAATCCTAGGGTTGATCATGTATGACTTTAACTCTTGCTAGTCTTCGTATTTTGTATGACTAGCTTCATGATCATCTGAATATGTAATATTTGGGACGCCTTACCTTGTATGTGTCCGATGATCTAATATCTTGTAACAATTACTTGCTTGCTTGAGATTGAGACACTAGGCTTGTTCTTGACCATAAGAGACTGCTGGCTTGTAGTTAAACCCTTATGCATCTAGACAGTCGTGACCGTATTACGAGGTGGGTTGCACTTCAATGTACGTAGCTGGCTGTGTCTGTCCCCCGCTCTCCAGTATTCTGGTTCTGGGGCGTGACACGGTTTAAGTGGTGGCCCATGCAGGTCTTGTAAATCAAGATCTGTAGGGGTTTTACCGAATAGTTATCTAAATCAGCACTCATCCTTGATCTCTACTCGTGCCTTCTAATATTCCTGAATCTTGACCTGATTGCATGTTTATATCCCTGATCTATTTTGGTCATTCCTTATTGTTCCCTATGTCATTTCTCCAGTAGCATTATTCGTGGTCTTGCCGATCAGCCCGACGGAGCACCTCCAGTGAACCAGCAGCAACCTGGGGATCAAGCCCAGAACTCTAGAGCAGCTTTCCGAGTCATGTATTCTGGTAACCCAGAGCCCCTAGTTCAGCCAGTCCAGCCTACAGAGCCTGACCAGGAAGCCCTAAATGGACTCATCCGGGAATTGCTTGTATCACAAGATCGTCGGGGCTATGCCCTACACCAGACAGTACAAGATGCTATGGGTAGAGTTGGTTATTAAGGGTACAACGCAGCCAACAGCTTCAAGCGCCTGAACCCTCCTTTTTTTGACGGCAGTGAAGATGCGATTGCTGCTGATGCTTGGCTTCAGGATATAGAGGTTATTCTAGAGGCCGCTAGAATTCTAGAGGATGAGAATGTGGCCGTAGTGCGCCTGCAGTTATTGGACTTAGCCCGCAGCTGGTGGACGATACAAGCAGTTGGTTTGGTGACGCCTGTCTTATGGGCTGTATTCAGCGACAAGTTCTAGACGAAGTATTTTGATACAGTAGCTCAGTATGATCTGCAGACCAGATTCAGCAATCTCAAGCAGATGGGATGGACGGTCGATGGATATGCGGCCGAGTTTTCAAAGCTTAGTCTGCTTGCTCCTACCTTGGTGGCGACTGAATTGGACTGAGCCCAGTAGTTCCAGCAGGGGCTCCACCAAGAGATCATTCTAGCGGTGGAGCAGTTTGAGCATCAGACCTTTGATGCTATTTTGCGAGCAGCTAGGAGGCATGAGTACACCTGTCAGAGGATAGTAGACCAAGTAGGGGGCCGGAAGAGGTCTCATAGTCAATTGTCCCAGTCATCAATGTAGAGCCTAAAAATTAAGTTGCACCATGTTTGTACTACTCAGCAATCAAGTTTCGCCCAAAAAATTAAGTTGTACCACTGTTATGAAGCCCAGAGATCTAGTTGCGCCACTGCCCAAGTTGCGCCACATATCCGATTATGCCCAATCACATTACGCATAAGCCTACATGGCGCCTGACAATAATTGTCATCATTAACTGACAGCACTGATAACTGACAGCACGTTACACAAAGAAAATCTTTTCGAATCCCGTAAAGCGTGGCGTTCGAAACAATTTGCTGTCATTTGATGACAGCTGTTCTGCGCACTCTACAAGTTGCGCCTAAGCGCAACCTGATCAAATTCTTCTCATAAACTGACACATAACCTAAATGATGCCATGTGCCTATGCACTGAGTTGCGCATAGGCGCAACCTAATCAAGCGCAGTCTGACTCGTTGACTGTGTAGGCCTTTAAAAATGATAGTCACGCTGAGTTGATCAAGACAGAGTCAAAAGTCACGCTCAGTTGATCCAGACAATATAAACAAATCACGCTGGGGAGACAGCTCATCATTTGTCAGAGAGTAATTATGACTGACAGCACAACAGTCGAAGAATGTCTCTTCGTATGCCACGTATGCACAGACTTCGAGAGATCATCGCCGCCTATTGCATGATTTTCGAAATCTTCTTCAGCAAGACTCAGCCTTCGTCGAGTTGGCGTACCAAAAGGGTTTCTTGTCATTTAATGCGACTGACAAAGCAATCACTGTCAGAGATTTTGTGTCAGTCGAGACACGCCGAATCAAGACAGCTGGCAGTTCTATCTCAAGTCTGCGTGTATTTGTGATCTTCATCTCAAGTTTGCGTGGATTCTGAAGTTTTCTTTCTCAAGTTTGCGTAGATTTTTGAGTTCTTTGCCTCGAAGTCTGCGTGGATCCTGAAGCTTCCTGCCCCAAGTTTGCATGGATTTTAAAGCTTTCTACACCGAGTTCGCATGGATTTCGTCTTCAACAAGTTTGTGTGGATTTCATCAAATTGGAGTACGTGGCAGCCATGCCACTGATCTCTCGCCTGCGTGTCCTGTAACTTGCACACGACTCATGCATGATTGCCATGTGTCCAACAGTTACAGGCCACGTCCAGTAACTGCTCACAACCTTGCGTATGTTAAATCCTGCGTGATTTTCAACTAAGCACAGGCTGTGAAGACAGTTATCTTTTCAGTTATTATTTTTGACTCTATAAATAGAGTTCTTTTTCTCATTTATTGTACAGATACATTGATATCTACTGTCAAAATTTTGAGAGCTTTTCTTCTTCGCATAGTCCAAGGGATAAAGCGATCGTCTTCTAGATCGGATTCCTACAGTTGTAATTTTCCCAGAAACATAACAAATAAAGAGAATTTCTTTATGGAAAACAAATTGGCGACTCTGCTGGGGAAAACCATCTCCTCTTCTGAGATGGCAACAACTCAATGCGACACTTCGTCAATCGGCTCGACGAAGAAGGTGATGACGATCAAATTCGATCAACTCGCCTATGAAGAAATACAGCGGGCTAAGGGTGGCAAGCCCACTCCAGCCTCCATCATCTCTGCCAAGTCGAAGGGACACTCTGTCTATGTCACTAAGAATCAGTTGGCAGTCAATGGTGAAGTCTCTGCCACAGTGTCTACTCCTACCTCTGGCAAGAACTCCACTGCAAGCACGCACACTCTTGTGCGCTCGAAGATGACAGTAATCAAAAGTCACGCTGACAGTACTGGCTCCTTAGCCAAATCTGTTCCAGGACAGTAATTAAAAGTCACGCTGACAGTACTGGCTCCTTAGCCAAATCTGTTCCAGCGTACAAATTCAACCCTAAAAGTCACGCTGACAGTACTGGCTCCTTAGCCAAATCTGTTCCAGCATGCAAATTCAACCCTAAAAGTCACGCTGACAGTACTGGCTCCTTAGCCAAATCTGTTCCAGCGTGCAAATTCAACTCTAAAAGTCACGCTGATAGTACTGGCTCCTTAGCCAAATCTATTCCAGTGTGCAATCCCACATTCAACATTCACGCTGACAGTACTGGCTCCTTAGCCAAATCTGTTCCAGCGTGTAATTCTAAAATTAAAAGTCACGCTAACAGTACTGGTTCCTTAGCCAAATCTGTTTCAGCGTGTATTTCATCAGAGAAGAATAACTCCTTAGTTATCTCTTCTTCTTTACCGAGTTCTACTAGAACTGGGGGTGGTCTTCCACACAAAGTCCCTTCGAAAAGGAATAACTCTTTAGTTGTTTCTTCTGCTTCTGTAGTTTTTACTTCAGGAACAGCTTTGACTGATACTTTTGTTAGTCAAAGGAAAGGAGATAGTCTTTTGACTACTCTTCCTTCTGGACATTCTATGTCTCAAAATCTGATTGAGTCTAAGAAGAAATATTCTTTAATATCTTCTTCTATGACTTCTTCAAATTGGGCACAGAATCTGTCCATTAAAGAGGGTCTGTTACCAACTCCTAATCAAAGGAGTGGTTCAACTCTTCCTTCTCTGCAAATATCCAGATCAATGGAAGGAAAACTCCATGTTTCCAAAGTTAATGTGTTACCTTCCACTGATTTAAGAACAAAACTCAGTACTTCTGGTGTTAAGAAACCATACCAATTGGATATGAAGATAAAAGATCCAGATGCAGAGTATGCAAAAAATTATGTCGCTCACATTAATCACTCTTTGTATAATCAAGAGCCATCAAGACCCAAGAACAGGAAGTATACTCCTCAATCTTCACAAACAGATTTACGGGAATATCTTCAACAGAAGAGAATGAGTAATTCTATGTCAAAGGAACATACTGAATGTGACTTCTATCCAAGAGTCATAATTCAGTGCAGATGTCAATCAACGGTTCAAGACCATGGTGATCATGAATGTGACTTCCAGCCAAGAGCCATAATGCAATGCAGATGTCAAACTAAACGACAGTCTGTCTTCAATAGGTTTCAGTATGAACCTATGCCTGATGAAGATGAGCCTTTGTTTGCCTCTGTCAACATGACTTCTCGGGACACCGGGGGTAGAGTTGATAGTCCAGATGGAGTATATAGAAACACCAGAGCAAGAGTCCTGGCTTCTAGTCAAAGAAATTTGATCCCAGAAATTGATTCTGAATTCCTTGGAGAATCTAACTTCCCACCTCTTCCTACTGGGGGTAATTCTCCTATAGTTGACTTTGATGCACGAAGCAATGATTCAGAGCATACAACATCCACTAGTTCATCAGTAATCCCTCATACAGTCACGACTTACATGGTTGATGGGAATACTGATGAACCTTCTTCTTCCTTGACTCCTCAAGATCAAAGAATTGCTTCTTTGGAACAGCAAATGAAGTCTATGACTGACACAATGAAGTCGATGTATGAACTCGTGACGGCTCAGTTGCAAAATCGACAGACTGTACCAGATGCCATACCAGTTGATACTGATATAAGTCCAGTACAAGTTCCTCCAGCAGTGCAATCCAATACTCCTGGACCAGTTCAACCAAATCCTAGTCTCTCTGGAGCTGGGGGTAGTGCTTACAATGATGTTCCTCCTCCCAACTATTCTTTACAAGCCACAACTCCACAATCTTCGGGAGTTGTCTCTGAAGAATTGAAGAATCTCAAAACTCAATTCGAGGCATTCAAACAGAAGGATGGTTTACAAAGGTTAGACATCAAGCAGCCTTATCCGATAGAATGGAAGCAAGTATCATATCCTCCTAAATACAAGTCTCCTACTATCTCATTCTATGATGGAACCACTTCTCCAAGTCAGTTTATTAATTACTTTGAAGTGATGACTGATCAACTGCAACCAAGTGATGCCCTCCTTACTCGGGTATTTATTGGATATCTCAAGGGAATGGCTTATGAATGGTATAGAAGTCTCCCAGATGGGAGCATTACCTCATTTGCTGGCTTCAAATAGATGTTTCTTGAAAGGTTCTATGAAGGGCTTAATGACATGACTATGTCTGCTCTTATTAGAATCAAGCAGAAAAATAATGAATCTACAGAGGAATACATTGAACGGTTTCGAAGAGAAGCTCTGAAGATGCCTCTTGGAACTCCTGATGCTGTCACCATTGACACGTGCAAATCAAACTTGTTGCCAATCATCAGTATGTGGACAGGGTCCACTCAATTTTAAGATTGGCCTTCCTTCATAGTCAGTGCCAAAGCTGCAGAAATCAGTGCTGAAACCTTCAAAGGTTTAGGAGTACAGATGACTCCTAAAGAAACAGGACAAGGTGCTAACAATAAAAATAATACTCGCAAAGGAAAAGAAACTCTTGAAGTTAATCTTCAGAGCAAAGATGCATCAAATGTTCAAACTCCTGCCTCTACGACTCAACAATCAAGAACACCTCGCCCCAAAGAAGAATATTCTTTTGATGACGACGATGTCCTTGGTATCTTTGAATGTCTGCTGAAAGGTAATAAAATACAATTACCAGAGATCAAGAAACCTGATGAAGCTGGTAAGACAGATCATCCTAAATACTGTCCATATCATAGAATGCTGGGTCACACAATTCGTACATGTTATGTACTGAAAGGAAAGATCCAAGAAATGATTAAGTCTGGAGCTATCTCTCTTACTCCAAAAGAGAAGACTGTCACTTCTAATGTCGTCTCTATGTAATTTGGAGACTTCCCTCCTCAATTTCTTGAAAGCGGAATCGTTCCTATTCCCAAGGCAACTCTTAAAATAGTAAATATTCCTCCTCCACAGTCTGAAGGATTAGCATCAATCACTTTGGAGACTGGAGAAATCATGTGGATCCATCCTGATCTAATAACAGACTTTGAATCTCCTTCTCCTCAAAAAATTTCTTTTCGAAAGTCCAAGAAGGCTGGAAGGATCAAGTCATGTCATATGACTTCTCTTGGGTCTACCTCTGACACAGAGCCAAAAGACAAAGAAGAAGCACTTGTTAGTGCTACTCGAACGGGGAAACCTTATCTAAAGGATTATTCTAAAAATCCTGAAGATCCTCTTGATATCCCTTCAGCTGCTAAAGATGCTCCCAATGTTCCTCCTGAAGAAGAATCATCTACTGTACCTGTTCCTTCAACTACACCAGTTGAACCTGTTCCTCCCAAACCCACAACTCTTGAGAAAGGCAAGCAACAAGCTCAGTTTGATAAACCAATCAAGAAGTCTCTTCCTCTTGGACTTCAGAAGCCGTACAACTTTAACATTTTGGCTCAACTTGCTAATACTCCAGCTAGAATGTCCCTCTTTGAACTCCTACGTCTTTCTAAAGAAACTCGGGAGACATTAAGTAAAGCACTTCTACAAGCTGACTCTTGTCTTGCACAATTGAAGAAGCCAGATGCGGAACCTGCCACTTGCTTACATTGCAACAGTGTACTAGAGATTATCCCAAATATCACCTTTACACAAGACGACATGCTACTGGAGGATAATCGACATGACCGACCTCTCTACTACACTGGTTATATTGATACGATGAAGATAGATCGTATCCTCATTGACCCAGGGTCTGCTATAAGCATAATGCCAAAGAGTTTGTTGGATGAACTAAAAATCCCTCTTCACAAGCTCTCCAAGACGGTTACTACTATCTTGGGATTCAATCAAAGCCGAAGTGAGCCTTTGGGAAAGATTCATCTGAAGCTTCAGATAGGCGATTTCAGATCTAAAGTCACTTTCTATGTGATCGAGATCGCGGGATCCTATAATCTTCTTCTGGGGAGGCCCTTTCTTCATGAAAATAATGTGGTGCCCTCTACTCTTCATCAATGTTTTAAATACATTGATAGCAATGGAAGAGTACAAAAAGAAATTGCTGATATAAATCCCTTCCATGGGGTTGAAGCTTATTTCAATGATTCTCGAATGTACAAAGAAGAGTATACAAGGATCATACAAGCTATGGAGAAAGAAGATGCACAAAATGAGACTTTAATAATCCCTGTTAAAGGTCGAACTACTCAGCAACAATCTCCTAAACCCTTTGGAGAAGATTCTTTCATCATTCCAGTGAGTGGACGGATCTCTCCGTTACCTCAGTCATCTACTCAAAGTATACTGATCATTCCTGTCAGTGGGCGTACTACAGTTCCTGTATCTTCACAAGATACTCTGCTAATTCCAGTTGGAGGGCGGACTACTCTTCCTACTCAAACTTCAAGGGAGCTCACCTCTTCTGAGCCATTTGTTATCGATCTTAATCGAAACAAAGCTTCTTCTTCTTCTCCCCCTTTAGTCATTGACTTGGCTAAAATCTCTAAGGCTCAGTTTTCTCCCAATGTAAATATTGCTGCTTTTACATTTAATGAAAAGTCTTCACCTTTGCAGTACGTAGATGTGTGTAATTATGTTCATAGTTATTTACATCTGTTAGATGACTTGAAGACAATAACCATAGGAGTTGTACAGACTGTTCATACAGATGTATCTCTAGAACCTGTACAATCTTCATACTTTCTAGTTCCCAGCAGAAAGCCAGGAGACATTCCAATATTCTTCTACAAAGGGCCTCAAAATCCTTCTGATCTTGAAGATGATGATAAAAATGATGATACTGGAAGATTATAACTACGTCGTTATAGTCAGCAATCTAGAGACATCATAAAAAATATGGGCTATGACTTCAGGACTGGCCTCAATGATGGAAAAGGAAGAAAAATACCTGTCCGGATTCCTCCTTTGAAATATGGAAGGACGAAATGCGGATTGGGTTATACTACTCCTACTCCTTTCATCAATATTATCCATGAAGATCCCGAGTCTGACGAAGATAAGAGATCTGATTCTTCTAGTACCACTTTTTGGGATTCCGATACGAGTATCGGTGACTTCTACTGCAATATTTTGTCTTCCAACATGGTTTCCATTGACCATTCTGAAGAAAGTGATGAAGACGAAGAAGAGTTTGAAATCTCACCTGAATCAGAACAGTGGGCCCAAAGATTAGATAATCAATGGGAGTTCCGTTTCGAGCAAAAAGAACCTCCGACTGAAGATAAACTTGTTCAAATAGATGTTGGTGAAGAGGGATCTCCCAAACCAATATTCATCAGTGAAAGTCTTTCAGAAACTGATAAGAAAGACATGATCAAACTCATTCGTGATTACATCGATGTCTTTGCTTGGAGTTCTGAAGATATGCCAGGGCTTGATCCTCAAATTGTAACTCACAAGCTCAATATCTTGCCGAATGCTAAACCGGTCAAACAACAACAGCGACGATTTCGTCCAGACATCATGGATGCAATTGAAGCTGAAGTCAATAAACTCATTACCTCTGGGTTTATTAGAGAGGAACAACATCCCGATTGGGTGGCTAATATTGTTCCTGTTCTTAAAAAGACTGGCAAGATCAGAGTATGCATAGACTTCCGCGAACTCAATGCGGCATGTCCTAAAGACGAATTCCCTCTACCAATCACTGATGTCATGGTTGATAATACCTGTGGATTTGAACGAATGTCATTCATGGACGGGTATTCTGGGTACAATCAGATCAAAATGTTTCCAGAGGACGAGAAGCACACTTCTTTCAGAACGCCGATTGGTACATACTGTTATACAGTTATGCCATTCGGTCTCAAGAATGCAGGAGCAACTTATCAACGAGCTATGAGCACTATATTCCGTGAACATTTGCGGAAAACAGTCGAATGCTATGTTGATGATATTGCAGTCAAAAGTCGACAAAAGGAGGATCATATCCAAGATTTGAAGACTATATTTGATCTAATGCGTAAGCATCAATTAAAGATGAACCCTACTAAGTCTTTCTTAGGCATCTCTAGTGGTAAATTTCTCGGCTTCGTCATTACCTCTAAAGGTATACACGTGGATCCCGAGAAGATCAAAGCCATCCAAGAGATGCGTCCTCCACGCACCTTAAAAGAGCTACGAGGATTTCAAGGAAGAATCGCTTATAACAGGAGATTCATCTCTAATTTATCAGGACGCTGCAGACCATTCAACAAACTTATGAAGAAAGGTGTTTCTTTTGTCTGGAATGATGAATGTCAGAAAGCATTTGATGATATAAAACAATATCTGATGAGCCCTCCAGTATTGGTACCTCTCGTCTTAGGAATACCGTTCCTCCTCTATACTCGAGCAATGAGTCATTCATTGGGTGCATTACTCGCTCAAAAGAATCAAAATGGCCATGAACAAGCCATTTATTATCTCAGCCGCACTATGACCGGAGCTGAACCTCGATATTCACCGGTTGAAAAAGAATGTCTAGCCTTGATGTTTGCTGTCCAAAAGACACGTCATTATATCATTGGCCAGACTATTCATGTCATCTCCAGGATCAATCCTATACGGATCATGATGAAGAAACCTAGTGTTTTGAATTCTCGACTGGCTAACTGGGGAATCCTACTTGCTCAGTATGACATGCACTATATTCATCAGAAATCAGTCAAAGGACAAGCTTTAGCTGATTTTCTGGCTGCTCACTCAATTCCAGAAAATTCAAAACTCTATGATGAAATCCCAGATGAAGTCCTAGATTCAAATCAAATTGCTGAAGAAGATCCTACTTGGTGTCTATTCTTTGATGAAGCATCAAGAATTGGTCCTAATGGCGATATTGTCGCTGGAGTTGGAATTGTTCTTGTATCGCCAGAAGGTCTTGCTATCCAAAGAGCTTATTCTCTCGATTAGCCGTGTTCAAACAATGTAGCTGAGTACAACGTATTACTTATTGGTCTTCAACTCGCTAAATATCTGAATATTCAACATTTGGAGGCGTATGGAGACTCTAAACTCATTGTCAATCAGATCAGGGGTACTTCTGAAGTTCGCCATCAAGATCTGGTTCCTTATCATAAAACAGCTATATCTATGGCTTCTTCGTTTGAAGAATTCTTCATTAAACATGTTAGGTGAGCATGTAACACAGAAGCTGATGCCCTTGCTAATCTTGTAGCGGTGCTGGCTATTCCAATCAGACGGCAACAAATGATTGTTGTTCGTAATCGAGAATTATTTCATCTTGAAAATAACTTGACTCTAGGACTTCCAGTTGATATTGAAGAATCAACATCTCATGACGTCAACACAACAAGAGGATTTGGATTCAGTCGTAAATCGATGTCATCTTCATCCGATTCCAGCATGGAATTTATTTTCAGTAACTCGACTGAGAATCAGAATACAGATAAAGATTGGAGACTTCCTTTCTTAGATCTCGTATTATATGATATTCTTCCGGATGATCCGAGTGAGGCAGCATCTATCAGACGACGATCACTCAGATTCTACTACAATCATACAACAAAGACCTTATATCGTCGAGCTTATGATGGTTTACTCCTTCGATGTGTTGCCGGTGACGAGGCTCAACAAATCATTCGCGAAGCACATGATGGAATTTGTGGAGCACATCAGCCAGGACCAAAACTTCAAGACCGTATTCGACGTATGGGTTATTATTGGCCCACCATGGTATCTGATGCCATCGAATATGCAAAGAAGTGTAAAGCTTGTCAAATCCATGCGGATTTTATTCATCAACCCTCGGAATTTCTAGATCCGACGGCAGCATCATGGCCCTTCGAAGCTTGGGGCATGGACATTGTCGGCCCGATCAATCCATGGTCATCTAAAGGTCATCGGTTCATTCTCGCAATAACCGATTACTTCTCCAAATGGGCCGAAGCCATTCCTTTATCTGAAGTTAAGACATCTAATGTCATCAGCTTTATTAAGCACCACGTCATCTACAGATTTGGTATTCCTTGACGCATTGTTCATGATAACGGACCACAGTTCGTCAGCCAGAAATTTACTCGATTCTGTGACGATTACCGGATCAATAATGTGGCTTCTACCGCATATAATCCAGCAGCTAACGGATTAGCAGAAGCTTTCAACAAGACTATCATCAAACTCCTAAAGAAGTTTGTCTCCACTAACAAACGTAATTGGAGTGACAAGCTCGGGGAATGTTTGTGGGCTTATCGCACTACAGTTCGTAATGCTACCAAATGTACACCTTTCTCTCTGGTGTATGGTTGCGAAGCTGTTCTTCCATTAGAGATTCAAATTCCTTCTTTAAGGATAGCAATCGCTAATGAACTCACTGCTGAAAATAACGATCGTCTTCGACTTCAGGAATTAGAAGCTCTGTATGAAAAGCGATTATCTGCTCAACAGAATATTGAATTCTATCAAGCTAGAATTTCAAGAGCTTTTAATAAAAAAGTCAGAGTTCGATCATATCAAAAAGGAGAACTTGTTCTAACAGTCAGACATCCTATGACTATGACTCATATGAGTAAGGGCAAATTTGACGCAAAGTGGGAAGGTCCCTATATTGTGAGCAAAGTTTTCTCAAATGGAGCTTATCAACTCTCAGAATTGGATGGTCGAAAAGTTTTAATGCCTATTAATGGCAAATTCCTTAAAAAGTACTATGTATAAATGTAAATACTTGTAATCATCAGACAAATTCATGTTTAAAAAAAATAAAATAAAATTTTTATTTTATTTTCATGAATGATGATACATGATATTAAGGAAGATCACTATCATCCTTCTCTACTTTTGGACGTGGGCCACTACCGTCCTTCTCGAAGACGTGATCAGCAAAAGAGCCGAGAACCTCCTTGCTAGAACCCACGAAGAATTTGCAAGCGGCCATCCTCATGGCTTCCTCTTCTTCAGTCCTTCCTGGTTCGAGCAGAAAATCCAGAATGTCCCTTGGTGGCTTGGGTGCAGATGAACCTTCGCCTGCTTCCGTCTTCTTCGTTTTGATTGGATCAGCAGGGCGTTCTTCAGTGCCTTTCTGAACCTTTGAGGCTATCTCAGTCTTCTTGGATGCTTCTCCAGATGACATTTTTATGTTGAGGAGTAGAAGTATTCGTTCTCGCCAGATTTCTGCTATATTTATAGGCAGAAGTTCCTCATTCATCCGACGTTTCACATATTCATTTCTCACATTCATTCGACGTTTCACATATTCATTAATACTTGACGGTTCATCCGTTCATTTATTACATTCACTCGACAGTTCATCTGTTCATCATTTTCTAACGGTTCATCCGTTCATAATCTTCTATCAATTTTATTAAGTGGGAATTCGTTATTTATCATGTTTTCATAACCTCTGAATCAATTCCGAATCTACTTACTCATTTGTCATGTTTTGCCCTCTGCATAGAAATCAATCTATTTTCTTTTGAGTTCCTATATATTATCACGTCCATAATACCTCTGATAATATCATATACTCTAAAACAGAAAAGATGATTTTATTATCTATCATGTCCATAATTCATCTACAAATACAAATCATTGAGCATAGAAGAATTGTCATTTCCATTCTCATTTCACCACAAAAAGTCTATTACATTTTCTTAGACTTTCTTACAAATCATAATGGAAATCTATTACAAATCTTGGATTTTCATTCTACACCACAACGATAACCTAAAAGAGATATATCTTCTTCTTTGGATCTTCTCCGTCGGATCTTCTCCGTCAGGTTCGTTGTTGGTGGCAATTCCTGACTGTCTGGGTCTCAGTCACGACCAGATCAGCAGGAATCAAACTCTGGTCTTCTCTCTCAGACGAGAGGAGAACCACATAGTATGGCAGCCCGAAGTCGTGGTGCTGCCAATACAACTGGTGGATTAGGAGCGACCTTTCAGAGGAGACAGGAATGTATCCAACCTTGGGATACAATTCCTAGTTCTCCCGCGAAAGGAACTCTACTACCCGATTTCTCGGTAGTAGAGTTGACTCCACCATCCAACTCTCGTGTATAAAGGCTCTTCCTACCATCTAAGGAAGACCCTTCTATCCCACGAAGAGTTCTGAGTTGTCTGATTTACGCGTCAAAAGCGTATGAGCTCCCTGATGTAGATGTCAGCAGGATATTCTCCAGAGCATCCACATCCCCAATGCCAGTTCTGAAGAAAATTTTCAGCCAAGTTTCTGCAGAAAGATCAACAGAAATCATTCAGTGTGCATTTATCAAACAGAGACAGGCGTGTATTGTTCAAATCAGAAACAAGAAACAGAAAGCCTATCTTCAACAGCAAAAATAGTACACGTATTACACTGACTTACCTTCAAGTTTGGTGCGAAGGATCGGCAAACTCATGTTTGATACAGTGCGCAGAAGTCGAACATTAGAAAACATTGCTTTCCTGTTTGAGAGTGAAATCTCCCAAAAATTTCATTCTCAGAGAAGAAGAAGAGGAATGGGAGATGAGTATCTGCGAAACTCTTCCATCTATTTAAAGGGCAAAGTACAAGTCTATTCTTGGAAAAGATCCGCATAAATAGCGCTCGTAAATTGTGGAATGAGTGTCACGTGTGCTTTGGAAGACAGAGCAACATTGGAAACAATCAAAGGGTGCTGATTAATATTTTTCATTAAGGCACGCAGATCAAACACAAAAGTTGTACTTCATTTCTTTAAGACAGGCACTGATGGCCTTACAAAAGACAAGACAAAAAGTGCAACAAAAGCATAAAAGTCACGCTCTATTTCCCAGAGCGACTGAGCTTGGTGCCTAGTTCTTCTACGCTCCTAACTCCCAAACAGTGCAACAGAGCTTTAAACATTTCACGCTGCTCTATGAGGCTGCGCCCATCAGAAGAGGACGAGCCATCCAAGCCAAAATAGCTCAAGAAATTCTTGGCTAGTTGCAAGGGATCATCTTTGAGCTCGAAGACAAGGGGTTCTGGCTCTTCACCCCCAAAAGTGGGGTCACCATGAGAACAAAAGCCCAACTTGCGTGCTTCTTCCTCAGCTTTCTCCTTTGGTGTCATATTGACGTAAGATGAAGATTAAAAATGAAACTTCTTCCTGTTTATATAACTGAGTTTTGCCGGCGGTTCATATTCCACCATAAATTGGATACAATCAGCCTCGGAGAACGAAGAGTCATTATGACATTTAATAAGTTCATTTGGATGTTTTCAAAGAACTTTGAAGTCTTTTCGACTTCCGAAAAATTTTGAAGTCATCTCAGCGTGACTAAATCCATTTTATCATCTCTATTTTCAAAGTATTTCGAAAATTTTGAAATCTTTTCAATTTTTCGAAAACTTTGAAGGGGGTCTTGTAGGCCTTTAAAAATGACAGTCACGCTGAGTTGATCAAGACAGAGTCAAAAGTCACGCTCAGTTGATCCAGACAATATAAACAAATTACGCTGGAAGACAGCTCATCATTTGTCAGAGAGTAATTATGACTGACAGCACAACAGTCGAAGAATGTCTCTTCGTATGCCACGTATGCACAGACTTCGAGAGATCATCGCCGTCTATTGCGTGATTTTCGAAATCTTCTTCAGCAAGACTCAGCCTTCGTCGAGTTGGCGTACCAAAAGGGTTTCTTGTCATTTAATGCGACTGACAAAGCAATCACTGTCAGAGATTTTGTGTCAGTCGAGACACGCTGAATCAAGACAGCTGGCAGTTCTATCTCAAGTCTGCGTGTATTTGTGATCTTCATCTCAAGTTTGCGTGGATTCTGAAGTTTTCTTCCTCAAGTTTGCGTGGATTTTCGAGTTCTTTGCCTCGAAGTCTGCGTGGATCCTGAAGCTTCCTGCCCCAAGTTTGCGTGGATTTTGAAGCTTTCTACACCGAGTTCGCGTGGATTTCGTCTTCAACAAGTCTGCGTGGATTTCATCAAATTGGAGTACGTGGCAGCCATGCCACTGATCTCTCGCCTGCGTGTCCTGTAACTTGCACACGACTCATGCATGATTGCCATGTGTCCAACAGTTACAGGCCACGTCCAGTAACTGCTCACAACCTTGCGTATGTTAAATCGTGCGTGATTTTCAACTAAGCACAGGCTGTGAAGACAGTTATCTTTTCAGTTATTATTTTTGACTCTATAAATAGAGTTCTTTTTCTCATTTATTGTACAGATACATTGATATCTACTGTCAAAATTTTGAGAGCTTTTCTTCTTCGCATAGTCCAAGGGATAAAGCGATCGTCTTCTAGATCGGATTCCTACAGTTGTAATTTTCCCAGAAACACAACAAATAAAGAGAATTTCTTTATGGAAAATAGACTGAAGTTTGCACAACTGACAAAGTTGAAGCAACTCACGTTCTAATGCAGGATGACGTGGCACACATGCCACTAATCTCTCAAAATGTGTCCACTACTCTGTACACGACCATGCGCATCTCAATCATATGATGCCACGCGTCTAAATACAGTTAGTACACGTTTGGGTAACTGAATGAAAGTTGGCACAATTTGAGGTTGGCGCAACCCGAAGTGGCGCAGTTCGATCTCGCGCACATCAGAATAAATAACTGCTAAAACAGTTATTTCTAGAACTCTATAAATAGAGTTTCCAATCATTATCAAAGGATCAGAGATCAAGAGTCCTTACAAAAGTGTTGCTGCATTCTTCAGAGGCTTTAGTCTTCAAGTTCACATAGTCCAAGGGATAAAGCGATCGTCTTCTGATCGGATTCCTAAAGTTATACTTTCCCAGAATTCATTATACTTTGTACGATTCTTTTTAAGTTTGGAATAAACTTTTTATTTTTGCAAACAAAATGGCGACTCTGCTGGGGATGACTTTTTCCTCCGACGATAAGGTGACAACTCAATGTGATACCGCGTCAATCGGTAAGACGTTGAAGACCCTGGTTGTTTAAGTGAACCAGACAGCCTACGAGGATATGATCAACACCAAGAGCACCAAGCGCACTGTGGCTATTGCCAAGAACAGAACAGTGTGGACTCCTAAGCCTTCCACAGTTGCTGTTGCCCAGGCACAACCTGAGCGCTCAGTGGCCAAGGTGCAATCTGCCTCTGTGGCCAAGGTACACCCTGCTTCTGTTGCCCATGCGCAACCCACTCACTCTGTTGCCCGAGTGCAACCTATTCACTCTGCTGCCACGATGCAGACTACTTCTGTGACCAAGGCGCAGTCTACTACTGTTGCCCGAGCGCAATCCACTCACTCTGTTGCCAAAGCGTAACCCAATCACTTTGCTGCCAAGGTGCAACCAGTGGACCATTCTGCCATGGCACAACCTACGCATCATGCTGCCCAGGTACAGTTTGCACATCCTGTTGCCCTGACGCAACCCAAGAAAAATAGCCTTTTGCCTATTCCCTCTTCTTCTCCAGTTCTGAACTTGGAGAAGCAATGTTCTAATGCTAGTACTAGACAGAACAAAGGGAAGGGCCCTTTGGTACTTCTTCAACTCGTGCAACCTGCGCCTATTGTGGTTGAACAACAAAACAGAAAGAAATGCTTCTTAGCTAACCCTTCATAAAATAAAAGAAAACACCCTTTGGTCTTTTCTCAATCTTTTCTGGTCTATGACTCGGAGGAAAATATCTCATACTGTACATTTGCACTAGTCAAAACAAGAATTCCTGTGAACAGAGACTCCTCTATTCTCAACAGAAGTCTTCAAATCTCTGCTAGAGGGAAGAATTTTGATCAAAGAGACATTCTGTCTACCCCTATGGTAACTTCTCAAGATTTTCAAACCTTGTATATCTCAAGATCCAAGCAAAGAAAATTGCTGGTATCTCAAACAGATGCATCGGAAGCAGAACTATCTGATTTGTGCGCCTATCTCAACAGACGCCAATCAGTATTAACCTCGATAAAACGCAAGCATCCTATGCCAAGGGCTAACTTGAGCAAGAAACACAGCCTTGAAGAGAAAGACCAAATCACTTATGCCAATGAGTTAAGTACTTCTCTGTATACCCACGGAACTAAACATCGTAAGAACCGGAATCATGTTCCTAACATCATTAAGGAATACGTTCCTCCGACTTCTTCGCGTCCCGTGGTGGTAACTGATCTCCAGCAACGTCTTACACAAAAATAGGAGATCACGAAGACGTCTCACTCACCTCTAAACCACCCATCATAATGCCACTGCGTTCATGAAGTGGTTATCAAGTGTTGTTGTCAATCAGCTAAACGATCGGTCTTCGATCGTCTGAACTATGCTTCAACTCCTGAACCCATGATGGTAGATGATGATGAGATGTTATATGCTTCTGTCAATATGACTTCCCGGGACACTAGGGGTAGAAAATCTTCAAAGCATGGCACGTCTCGCAATCCCAGTCAGCAGTACTTGGGTCGACTCCGTGAATCAGTGAAGGGGTCTTTCAACATACCAGATCGAAAAATTAGAATTTGGACCAGGATGTCTTTAAATCAGGAAGATCTTCCTATCACTCATCTGAAAGAAGATTCTTTATCTGACTTTGATGCAGATAGTAAAACCTCTGAACAAACTATCTCGTCAATTGTAGCAAGAGAGGTAAGAGCATATGCCGTTACAGAAGACCAAGACGCTTCTAGTTCAGCCAGTCAAGAATAACAAATTGCTGCACTGGAAGATAAACTGAAGACCATGGCTGAAATGGTCGCAAGTATGCACACCATAATCGTGGCTCAATATGCAGTGCCACCGGTTATGAATCCTGCTACAAATCCTGAGCTCATAGCATCTTCTGTGCCTGTCAATGTTGGTCTGGGGGTACCATCTCCCCAGGTTTCTTCTGCACCGATTCAAGTCGCTTCCAGTCAGTCTGGTGCTGAGGGTAGTAATTATCATGCTATTTCTCCTCCTAATACCTCAAATCAACCCACCAATTCACAGTCATCGGGGGATGCTAATGAGGCTATAAAACTCTTATACACCCAGTTCGAGGCCTATAAGCAGAAGGATGGTCTACAAAGACTTGGGATAAAAAACCTTATCCTGCGGAATAGAAGGAGCTTCAATTTCCTCCTAAATACAAACTTCCTACCATTATATTATTTGATGGCAGCACTTCTCCAAGTCAGTATATCAATCACTTTAAAGTGATGACTGATCAATTATAGCCAAATGATGCTCTTCTTACTAGGGTGTTCATCGGTTGTTTAGCCGGTGCTGTATATGACTGGTACCGTAGTTTGTCTGATGGCTGTATAACTTTTTTTGCTGGTTTTAAGCAAATGTTCTTAGAATAATTTTATGAGGGGTCAATGACATGACTATGTCTGCCCTCATTAAAATTAAGAAAAAACATAATGAAACCACTGAGAATTTTATTGAAAGATTCTGCCGTGAGGCACTTAAAATGCCTTTAGAAACTCCATCTGCTGTGACAATAGACACCTGCAAATCAAACTTGTTACCTATTATCAGCATATGGACATGATCAACACAATTCCAAGACTGGCCTTCATTAGCCGGTAATTCTTGAGGTGATGGCACATCCACTAAAATTTGTCCCTCCTTAGTGGTATTATTCCAGTCATCATCAAAAGATTCATCACTAAAGTCACAATCTGCTAAGGCGTCTATCATTTCCCGATCCTCTTCAGAGTGAGTAGGATCTTGAGCCTTTGAAGAATCTTGCGGAGGTAAATCTTTCTCTGGAGAGATAGTTTCTGGAGTAATGGAAGTTGGTGAAGGAATCGTTATTCCCGCCGCAGCAAGTACATTGGTGGGAATACGTACCACCAAAGTATCTGATCTTGGGGCCTCTACAGTAGTGGCAGAAGGTTGGATATCTGCTGAAGTAGCCACTGTAAATAAAGAAATCAATTAAATGTGCATCTTTGAGTGAAAAATATATATTGAGGTATATCAAAATTCTGATATTACCTTCCTGAGGTGGTAAATCTTGTCCCAGATGGCTGGTAGATTCTGTCAGCGGGGGAGGGACATGAGATGTTTCAGTTCTTTGAAGAACTTCTCGGTGCACTAATAATTTTCTCCTGACTTCTCTGTGTGGTGATGCAACCGGTTCTTCAACAGCTCCAGTACGATCATCATCCAGATTGATCGAGGCAGTAGACGTTCCTTCTTGAGTAACCCCTCCTTGTTTTTGAATAGAAGGAGTGGCTTCCTTCTCTCCGGGGGAGGTACTAAGGAGCATCTGTTTAGACTGAGAACGAGTTGTTCTCGTAGTCGTTGGTTCATTTATAACCAATGATGTCCTTTTCTTCTTTTTCGGAGCTCTTGGTGAAGCAGGTCTATCATGCAGTTGAGGGAGGGCCGTTGTCTCCTTAGTTTTTAATTTTCTTAACCCCTTGGCAGGGGATTTCTCTTTTCGTACCTTTAAAGATACGTCCAAAGGATCATGAACTTCATCGGGATAGCTCTTGAAGATAGAAGCTTCTAGCGGTAGATCTGCGGGATCTCTATCCTTTGTATCTCGAAATGATTGTGCAGTGTGTTCTAATTTAGATCTCTTCTCACTTGTAAAACTATGAGCGAGATGGAAGCTTTCAGTAAAAGTATTTGTCGAAGTATAGAAATTTGTGTATGTATATAACATACGCGGTCCTTGCTGAAGATTATAGGGCAAGGAAAATATAGCTTTCGTGCCCCTGGCGTTGTAATATCTCCAAGCCCTAGCTCCATCAATCAGAAAACCTTTGGCCTGCAGACAAGTAGTGGCATTACCTACATGAAGTTGATCATAGCCAAACTGCCGTACAAATCGACTTGGCAAATATGGCTCTAAATAGCAGTCTTCCTCAAATCGGTAGACTAAGTGAGATGGGCGGATCATCTGTAGCCATGAAAAGAGGAGCGGACTTAGGCGGAGTGATTCTGCATCCAGATCCATCAGCTGAGGAGGGATAGTCTCATATCTGTGAGGAGGCGGGACACACTGTAATCTCCATCCGGATCCACGATTCAATGCAAACCTGCATTCTAAAAGAGCAGTGTAATTCCATCGAGCGCTGGAGTAACGTCGGATGAAATCTCCACTGATACTTCCCATATCGGGATTCATCAAACATGGATGGTGAAGCAATAACCACCATAATAAATAGGCGTAAGGCATCTCAGTGCATGGAAAATCTTGCCTAGTCGTTTTGTCATGAAGCATGGTGTGCACAAAAGAACGCAATCCTACGTTCAAGCGGCAGGTCAATGCCGACAAGAGATCCATCTTATACCCGAAGACAAGACGAATTTTAGCATACAAAACACCTCGATGAAACCTATCAACTGCACTGGCTCCTGGAACTATGAAGCGTCGCAGCCATAAAGAGAGAAAACCCGCCAGCTGGTCCTCTTTAGACATGGATCTATAACCCTATCTGAGATAACTCTGGAGGGTGTCACCAGCCTTAAATGGATGCCAGTCCTCATCCAGTCTGACATCTCCATGCTTGTGTTTCTCCATCAAATATTGTACGTCACTTTGACTGAGAGGCTCAAAGAAACAAGGAGTACAGTCTTGGCTCTCAAGTGGTTTATCCTCCACGCATGGCCCAAGAAGAGGTACGACATCCATTTGGTGATATAATAAGTACCTACAATAGAACTTTTATAGTAGAGAGAGCAGATCTTGTAATGACATAACAGTTCTTGGAAGACGGAAATCATCTGAGGATTTTTTTCTGCCATAGCATCCAATTCTTTATTTGTGGGCACATACTCTTCATATGGATTATTACCCATTGGAAGGTGAGGGAGATATCTCATCTCATGAAGCGCAAATCCCATTTCTCCATGGGGGGTCATGAAAGTTCCAGTATTTTTGTTATATCTCTCTACTAACGCCAGAAACATATGAGCATTCTGGCGGATGTCGTAGACTGTGGTCTAGATAGAATTATATAGTTCTAGTTCGAGGAGTTTGTCCTTGAATTGATCCAAAATCCAGATGGTTAAACTACTCCAGCATTTCATATCTGGGTTAACCAAACCTGTCATACGCATGCTGCGATCTGGATATCTTCCTTCAGCCTTTGCGAATGCATTTGCAAATATGGGTACTCTGACTGGAAGGAGCAGAGATGAATCCTCGGGAGGAATACAGCCTGGTCTCAAACCTCTCAAGTGAGTGCCATATTTCTCAGAAGTACTGTAAAAGATGTCCTTGTGCTGCGGACCCATTCTGTAACAAATTCTTCCGACTCTGGCCTGTTGGATTGGAGTCAGGTCCCATGACATCCTTCGGGGGTAACTCGCAAATTCATATTGAAATAAAGCCATAAACCTCGATATTTTTGTGAGGTATATGATTTTGACTCCACATTGGTATATTCTGTCCTCTTTTTTTGTCTCGGGATGGAAAGTTTTCTTGATGGCGTCCCCAAATAAGAAAGCAGGCTTCTTGTGGACCACACCATCAACACTTTCTAGGGGTTCTTTGTTCATTAAACTCAGTAGAGTATAGATTTCTTGGGCCACAAGAATGATCTTTCGTGCTTCAGGGCCGTCATATTGAGGAAATGAAACATGAGATAAATTTTCTTTGTACTCCGGGACATTAAATGCTGAAGCGAATCTCTCAGCATGAGAATCTTCCCTGAGATCAACTACAAAGAAATACATAAACAAAAGTTAGAAACAACAAGAGTGTGCAACAATCATAAATATAAAGAGCTATCCTTATGATAAGCAGCAATTAGGTTGCGCAAAATCCTCGGTTGTGCGACAATTAAGTTGCACAACATCTCGGGTTGCGCGACACTCTAGGTTGCACGACATTCTGGGTTGCACAACATTCTGAGGTGCACGATATTTTGGGTTACGTAATATACTGAGTTGCACGACAATTAAGTTGCACAATATTCCAGGTTGCACGATATACTGGATTGCGTAACAACTTGGTTGCGTAATATCCCTGATTGCAGAACAACTGAGTTGCGCAACAGCATGCACAACACAGTTTGTAAGAACGAACAGTGCTCAAAATAAGCAACCACACCCTAATAAGGGGTGGCGCACAGTCTGTGATGTGCCAAACACTCTAAGAAGAGGGGCACAAGTCAATTTAGAACCAAGTCGGTCACCATGATCAAAGTTGTTCGTTCTCGATCACCTTCCAAATCAGGATTTGCCGTCTCTCATCGTGAAGAAGGAGGCGTATACTGTGGCACGCGGGTCGGTGGAGCACGGGTTGAAGGTTCAGCAATACTCTTCCCTTTGTCGGCGGCGGTCTTCTTAGGTGCCATTACGCCGAAGAGATGGTCGAAGGAAAGATCGCAAGAGCCCAAAGAATTCTCTCAGAAGATTAAAGCAAAAGTAAAGAGTTAAAGTCGGTTAACAAAGGGTTATTTATAGCCTAAAACAGAATCCTAACAGTCACCCCCAGTTACGCATAAAAAATCGTAATAGCTCACAAGAAACTGTGCGAGATAGGCGCAACTTGACTCAGTAATTGCCATGATTCAAAGTATTTCGAAGTTTTGTGATATTTCAAAATTCGAAAACTTTGAAGGGGGTCTTGTAGAGCCTAAAAATCAAGTTGCGCCATGTTTGTACTACTCAGCAATCAAATTGTGCCCAAAAAATCAAGTTGTGCCACTGTTATGAAGCCCAGAGATCAAGTTGTGCCACTGCCCAAGTTGTGCCACATATCATATTGCACCCAATCACATTACGCCTAAGCCTACGTGGCACCTGACAATAATTGTCATCATTAACTGATAGCACTGACAACTGACAGTACGTTAAACGAAGAAAATCTCTTCGAATCCCGTAAAGCGTGGTGGTCGAGACGATTTACTGTCATTTGATGACAGCTGTTCCGTGCACTCTACAAGTTGTGCCTAGGCACAACCCAATCAAATTCTCCTCATAAACTGACACATAACCCAAATAATGCCATGTGCCTATGTACTGAGTTGTGCATAGGCGCAACCTAATCAAGCACAGTTTGACTTGTTGACTGAAGTTTGCACTACCTGACAAAGTTGAAGTAACTCACATTCTAAAGAAGGATGACATGGCACACATGCTACTAATCTCTCAAAACGTGTCCACTACTCTGTACACGACCATGCGTATCTCAATTATATGATGGCACGCATCTAAATACAGTTAGTACACGTTTGGGTAACTGAATGGAAGTTGGCACAACTTGAGGTTGGCGTAACCCGAAGTGGCATAGTTCGATCTCGCACACATCAGAATAATTGCTAAAATAGTTATTTCTAGAACTCTATAAATAGAGTTTCCAATCATTATCAAAGGATGAGAGATCAAGAGTTCTCGCAAAAATGATGCTGCATTCTCCAGAGGATTTAGTCTTCAAGTTCACATAGTCCAAGGGATAAAGTGATCGTCTTCTGATCGGATTCCTAAAGTTGTACTTTCTCAGAATTCATTGTACTTTGTACGATTCTTTTTAAGTTTGGAATAAACTTTTTGTTTTTGTAAACAATCAACACCAGCCCCGACAGTTAGGACTTCGACTATTGGAGCTCGTAGGAGGGCGACCACAGTTTCGTCGATTCAGCACTCGACACCGACGTACCCTCAGCAACAGAGGCAGAAACAGTCTTTCGCAATGGGCTGCACTCATTGTGGAAAGCCTGGGCACGTGGTTTCAGAGTATCGCATGGCACAGGGGTTGTACGTAGCTTGTAGGGCACCAGATTACAAAATTAGATCCTATCGACAAAGAGCCAGTTCATCTTCATCAACCCTAACCAGTCCATCGGTTAGGGCACCAGCACCAGTGCAGTAGTAGTACCAGCCTCCGAGGCCCTTGCCGCCTCAGGCTCAAGCATTCCAGCAACAGAGGCCTCAACGGTATGCTCAGGTCCAGGTTCAGAATAGGCAAAAAGGTTACCAGCAGAGGGGACCAGCACCAAGAGGACAAGGTCAGGCTATGGCCTTGTCGGTAGAAGAAGAATTGGCATCAGGTGAGGTGGTGGCAGGTACCATTCTCGTCAACTCTTTTCCAGCATCAATATTATTTGATTCGGTTGCATCATACTCATTTATGTCTACACGATTTATGACACGGTTAGAACTGGAGCCCGAGTCATTATCAGTAAGGCTTAATATTCTTACTGGTAACGATCTTATGGGAGTAGAGAGAGTCTATTCATTATGTCGAATCGTAGTTAGCGGTAGAGAGTTTCCCGCTAGAGTGATAGAATTTTTGATGGCCGATTATGATGTGGTCCTAGGAATGGATTGGTTGAAGGATAAATATGCAAGAATAGACTGCCATGATGGTAGGATTATTTTTGGTTTTCTCGACGAAGAGGAATTTTCATTTTCAAGAGGCGAAGTAGAACCCTCTCCACCAATCTTACGGATGGCAGTAGCAGTTTAGTTTCCTAGAGTAGTAGCAGAGTTTCCTGACATATTCCACGAAGAGCTTCCAGGTATGCCCCCAGATAGAGAGATAGAGTTCACCATTGATTTTATTCCAGGGACGACACCAGTATCAGAGAGAGTCTACAAAATGGCACCATCAGAGTTGGAGATCCTGTACAAGATGATTGAAGAACTTAGGACCAAGGGATTTATTCATGCTAGTAGATCACCTTAGGGAGCCCCGATGCTTCTTATGAAGAAGAAGGATGGTACGTCAAGATTATGTATTGATTATCATACCTTGAATTCTGTAACAATCAAGAACATATATCCTTTGCCTAGGATAGATGATTTATTTGATCAACTCAGTAGAGCGACAATATTCTCAAAGATTGACTTGCGGTCAGGATATCATCAGATCAGAGTCAGAGAGCAATACATTCCGAAGACAACATTCAAATTGAGGTATGGACATTGGGAGTTCCTCGTTATGCCATTCGGAGCGACCAATATGCCAGCAGTATTCATGGATCTCATGAATCGTATTTTTATGCCCTATTTGGATCAGTTTGTGATAGTGTTTATAGACGATATCTTAGTCTATAGCAAGAATGAAGCAGAGCATGAGCAGCATCTCCGAATAGTCCTTCAGATTCTCAAAGAGCACCAGTTGTACGCAAAGTTCGGTAAGTGCGAATTTTGGCTTGATCGCATTTCGTACTTAGGTCACATCATCACCAGAGGTAGAGTGGAAGTGGACCCCCAGAAGATAGTAGCTATAGAGACATGGCCAATACCTAGCACCGTAGCAGAGGTTCGCAGTTTCCTAGGATTGGCAGGTTATTACCGTCGGTTTGTGTCAGACTCTACTCGAATTTCAGTACCGTTAACGCAGTTGACCCGCAAGGATGTACAGTTTGCTTGGATAGCAGAGTGTCAGAGTTCATTTGAGAAGTTGAAGCGAGGATTGATGACAGTACCCATTCTCACGCTTCCGGATGGAACTGGAGAATTTTTAGTATATTGTGACGCTTCTGGTAAGGGATTAGGATGTGTCCTAATACAGCATGGTAAGGTAGTAGCTTATGCATCACGTCAGCTTCGTGATCATGAGAGGAATTATCCAACCCATGACTTGGAGTTAGCAGCGGTAGTTTTTGCCCTCAAACTTTGGAGGCATTACTTGTATGGAGATCGGGTAGAGATTTTCACCGACCACAAGAGTCTTAAGTATGTGTTTACCCAGAAGAAACTTAACATGCGTCAGAGAAAATGGCTAGATCTATTGGTGGATTATGACATCAACCTACAGTATCATCCTAGGAAGGCCAACGTAGTTACAGATGCATTGAGCAGAAGAACAAGAGCTTATTTCCTAACAGCACAGCCAGAGTTATTAGCATATCTTCAGAAGATGGATATCGAGGTAGTTCTCACTACCAATGTAGCATTGATGGCCAATATATAAGTTCAGTCCAGTATAGTTTAAAGGATTAAGTTAGCTCAGTCAACGGATTCTAAGCTTCAACGACTTAGGAAAGAATGTGAAACAGGAAGGAGAGCAGAGTTATATATTCACGAAGATGGTACTCTTCATCATGGAAGGCATCTTTATGTACCCAATGGTGATATCAGACAGGAGATTATGGCAGAAGCTCACAGTTTGCAGTATGCAATTTATCCCGGTGGTACGAAGATGTATCGTGATATTCGTCAATATTTCTGGTGGAATGGCATGAAGAGGGAGATAGCCCGGTTTGTCTCTCGTTATTTAGTTTGCCAATAAGTTAAAGCTGAACATCAGAGACCAGCTGGACTTTTTTATCCTTTACAGATCATAGAATGGAAATGGGAGCACATTACCATAGATTTTGTAACTGGGTTACCTAAATCCCCAATTGGGAGAGATGCTATCTGGGTTATAGTTGATCGACTCATGAAGGTAGCTCATTTTCTTTCTTTCAGAATTGGCCACTCAACGGATCAGCTTGCGAAGATGTATCTCAGATAGATAGTCAAATTGCATGGTGTGCCAGTTAGTATCGTATTCGATAGAGATTCAAGGTTTACATCGCACTTTTGGCAGAGTCTTCAGAAGAGTTTGGGGACTCGTCTCAAGTTTAGTTCAGCTTATCATCCGCAAACAAATGGTCAGTCAAAGTGCACGATTCAAACTCTTGAAGATTTGTTACACTCATATACGCTTGACTTTGGTGGTTCGTGGGAGGACCACCTGCACCTAGTGGAGTTCTCTTACAATAATAGTTTTCAGGCCAGTATTCAGATGGTACCATTTAAGGTACTGTATGACAGGAAGTACAGATCACCTTTAGCCTGGGATGATGTAGGCGAGAGGCAGATGCTTGGTCCAGAAATGGTTACTCGGACTATCGAGGTGGTCAGACAAGTTAGAGATCATCTTCGAGTTACACAAGATCGTCAGCGTCATTGGACAGATTCTCATCGGCGTCCTCTTGAGTTTTCTATCGACGACTACATATTCCTTAGGATCTTGCCTACCCATGGTGTCATTCGATTCGACGTACGGAGGAAGCTTAGTCCTAGGTATATAGGGCCGTTCGATATCCTTGAGCGAGTAGGTGATGTGTCCTATCGTCTCGCTCTTCCGCCGTCATTACGTGAGGTACATGATGTATTCTATGTATCCTAATTATGATGGTACATCCTAGATCTGAGCCATATTCTTGATCATTCGGAATTGGTTGTTGGTACCAACCTTTCGTATGAGGAAAGGCCCATATCCATATTGGACCGAAGAGAGAAGGTACTTAAGAATAAGACTATTAGTTTAGTCCGTGTTTCTTGGGGTCATCACTCTTTGGGTGAGTCAACTTACGAACATGAGGATGATATTCGGTCGGGATATCCACACCTGTTTGACTCATAAGGTATAATGTCTTCCTTATGCCTTATGCTTTTACTTTCTTGCTTGCATAAATGATTGCTTGGTTGACTACTAGTCATAGATTGCCAGTATTAGTATAGCTTGCCCTGTCACCTATAGTCTCTTGATTCATTTTCGAGAATACATTTTTTTAAGGTGGGTAGAGTTGTCACTCCCGTTTTCCGTTATACGTATTTTTTAGGATACGTATACGGATTTCAGACGATTGTCAGGTGACCCGTACTTTGACTTGTCTTGCTTAGCCTAGTCTTGGTTTAATCTTGGCTTAGTTTATTTTGGTTTAGCTTGGCTTAGCTTGGTTTAGTTTGGGTTGAGATGGAGAGGCTTGGTATATAAGCCAACTCCACTCTCTCTCCTCCATAACTCTTTCATTTACTTCTTCTTCTTTTCCATTACTCCTCCCACCCACCAAAGAAACCCTAGGCAAGTGAAATCTTACTTCATGATGGATCTCCTATTTTATTCTTCCATTCTCTTCTCCACTTGATTCTAAGCCTCTTTAGAACTTGGCATTTTTGGTTTTGATGGGTAGATTTTTGTAGATCTAAGTTTTGATCTTTTCTTATTTTTCTTAGTTTTGATCTATTAGAGCTTGGTATTTCCTAAAACCAGCCATCCCAGGCTGTAGAAAATCTCGTTCTTTGCAGTTTAGACCCTTGGAAGTCTCAATTCGGACTTGTTTTGAGCAAGTTATGGCATTTTAAAGTTTTTGGGTTCCACGGATTCTTTTTTGCTGTTTGGAGAAGAAGAACATGTCATGGCGCAACCCGACCTCGTGCATCTCAGTCAGGCACAACCTAGCCCAGTGCCCTTTGGCCCTGGTGTAACCTAGTTCAGCGCCCCCTTGGGCCCTGGCAAAACCTAAGTCAGACGCAATCTGAGTCAGGCGCAACCTGAGTCAAGCGCAA
This sequence comes from Iris pallida, assembly GCA_029216955.1. Lineage (NCBI taxonomy): Eukaryota > Viridiplantae > Streptophyta > Magnoliopsida > Asparagales > Iridaceae > Iris > Iris pallida. The sequence continues at coordinate 6,946,608 of JANAVB010029815.1, read as the reverse complement.
CCTGGCCCTGACGCAACCTGAGTCAGGCAAAATATGAGTCAGGCACAACCTGATCTGGCGTACCCCAGCCTGGCGCAACCTAACTTAGGCGTCCCCTGTCCTCCTTGGTGCCACCTGTCATTTCCCTGGCGCCACTTGTTGCCATGATACTTCTTGCCCTTTGCCCCCATACATGTTCTCCTAGTTCTAGTTGTATTTATCGGTGATCGTGCATGTGACTTGTACTTGACCTATCTTGTGATGACCCGATTTGATAACTTGTTGAGCATAACATGACTTGCCAGTATTGATCATGACATGAATACGACTTGACATGAATACGACATGATAATCTTGATAGTGGCCCGTCGAGGCACACTTTTGACAAGCCCTCTTGACATGATAAATAACTTGATAAGATATGTATAATCTTGATAGTGGCCCTTCGAGGCGCACTCCTGATAAGTAATCTTGACAAGTAACAAGTAACCTGACATGACATAAAAATCTTGAAAGGCTGTTACGACAGCTACCGTGACTTGCTAAGTAACACTTGTCTTGACACCGTGGTTGATTTTCTTGATTGAGATTGTACAAGCTACATGTCTCGTCTGGCATCATGTCTAGGACATGGATTCCAGGTTACCACGGTCAGGGATTCATAATAAATATGACTAGGTTAATGACTAGATTGATCAAGTAGTTCATATAGAGAGATTTTCCCAGTTACAGGCGATCCTGTTATCCTGGCCACACCTAAGTGGACTTGTAGCCTGCCAACGAGTAGGGCACATTTCCAGCCCATTTTTATGTGGGGCACTTCTTAAAATTATAAGTACTAAAGCACACTGCCATGTGTTGCACTCCAAGTCACCTAATGATTCTCTAACTCTTGGTAACTCTAAGCAACCTCGCCTGGATAACCTGGATAGCAGCAGGGCTTATGACTCAGGAATATCTCAAATGCATCTTATAGTAACTAAGCTTGTGATAATCCTAGTTAGTTAAAGTATCAAGCCGTACTCATTGCTTGGCCGTGATTGATAGATAGAATCTAGTCTAGTCTTGTCTAGATAGTGCCAGTTATGATTACTTCAGTGCATTACTGTTTATACTTTACTCTTATTGATAAATGGTTAGAGTCTAAGCTCTGTTCAGGTGAAGGGTCACAACCCCGGTCCTTGTTTAGTTTATGGGTTGTAACTTGGTTACCGGAATAGTCCTTTAGTTATCTTATCATTTATCACCCTATTTTTTTCTAACTCATGTCTTTCGTTATCATTTATGTCTTTATGTGCTAATATGCTGGTTTTAGTTCTTAAGTGAAGCCTCCCATGTAGCACTTGCTCTTCTTGGGATCTGACCCAGCTGGTTTTGTATAGCCAAATATTTCAGTAGCTTCCGAGGATCTATCTGTCTTCCAGCCAGATGGTGAACACCAGGCGTAACCCTGACAATGAGTGGGTTTTCTTTTTTTGTTTCCCGCTCTATTGTAAATTATTCTTTTGAGGCATTTAGCTGCCGAGCAAGTGTTAGCTCGTGTTAAAACTTATATTCTACCTGCCTAAGGGCTGTAACATAATTAACAAATTCTAGGGTTGATCATATATGACTTTAACTATTGCTAGTCTTCGTATTTTGTATGACTAGCTTCATGATCATCTGAATATATAATATTTGGGATGCCTTACCTTGTATGTCTGATGGTCTAATATCTTGTAACCGTTACTTGCTTGCTTGAGATTGAGATACTAGGCTTGTTCTTGACCATAAGGGACTGCTGGCTTGTAGTTAGACCCTCATGCATCTAGACAGCCGTGACCGTATTACGAGGTGGTTGCACTTTAATGTACGTAGCTGGTTGTGTCTATCCCCTGCTCTCCAGTATTCTGGTTTTGGGGCATGACAACTTTTACTACCAATGCTAGAGTAAATGCTATATGGATCCCTAAAGCTAACAAATATGGATCCAAGTTTATTTGGATATTAAAGTCTTCGCCTAATGTTGTAGGTGAAGCTTCATGTGTCGAGACATAGCACCGAAGAGCATGTTGGTGGTTGCAAAGCTATAAAAGCCATCATCCAAACAATTGCACCAGCACAAGTGTGGCCAATAGAGCCACTTTGGTAATATGCTAAACGATTCTTCCTAAATGATTTTATTTATAGAATCTAGCATGTTCTTTTTGGTGTCTTGCTACTAGCTCTCATTGATATATTTTAGTTGCTTATTATATAGATCAGTGTGAGATATGATACTAGCATGCTTAGTTAATTTTCTTGCAATTAATTTTATCTAGCATGACTACTTGTTTAGCTTAAATGACTAGTTTATACTATGTAGTCTTTTACTAATTTCCTATTAGTGTGACACATTTATCTATGCTTGCTCTTTATTCTTAGTCTTATTTATAAAGCATGCATATCACTCTAGTCCATAGAAGCTTGAGTTTTTGTTTTGAGTTAATGTGTTTTTAACTCTCCATCTTTAAGGTTTTTGAGATACTTACTTCCTACCGACTTGTCTTTAATATGTTATATTTTTAATTTAATCGATATTTGTGAATATATGTATTTAGCACAAGCTTCTTGTTACTTGAAAAGTATATACTTATACTTTTATTTTTGACCTTGTGCTTGCATAATATATTCACTGTTGATTCTCATATTTTACCTTGATTAACTTCTTGTGAATCAATTACGTCTTTACCTAATGAAGCATATTTATACGTGTTTTGAATTTGTGGTAACTTTTCAAATATTCATTAAGGATACATGATTTTATACATTAAATTTTTATTTATATGTTGTTCATGTATCTCTTATATTGATATATATATTTTTGTATAAATATCTTTATGGGGACATATGAGTAAAGCTCAAGTTTTATATTGTTTTAAAGAGTATTTAATTATCTTGTTATCTTCAAACTTGTGCTTAACTTATGTTTTCGCTATTGATTCTTTTGACCACTTTATGTATCTCTTTTTGAATCAATTAGCTCCTTCCTTAAAGCCTTTTCTTGATCATATCTTCTTGACTTTTTAGTTGACTTTATAGATGCATTATTTTAATTTATTTTTTTAATCCTTTAATGTATGCCTTTTTGAGATATATAGTTTTATGTATATTGATGTTTCATAACTTTTGATATTTATTTGTTTTATATTTTTAAGTTGGAATGTTGAGAAAATATATTTATTAATGTCTTGCTTATGACTATTTATGGATGTTATTTTAAGAATCACATGATTTTGTGTTTATCTTTTTTTAAAATTTATCTCCTTTATTTGTGCACATTTTCAAATCTATATCCTTTATAATTTTTTATAGTGCACTATGAAAGCTTTTCGTAAAATATGTTTCTTGCTATCTTTAGCATTTTGCTTCCTTGATCTAGTTGATTTTGTATTGCTCTTTCTTTTGGTTTATGCTTCTTTTGAATTATTGTTACCCAATGATTTTGTAGCACATAAGAATATTTGAAATCAACATATCTTAGTTCTGATGTCTTAGGCTATTATGGCTTGAGCTTTTTTGTTGTTGAGATTTTCTATTTCTAGAGAATACACTTATTTTTTTAATGGTTATTATATTTTACAGTCTCTAGATTGATCTATTGTTTTATTATCTTGGATTGATCTCAATATTAGGCAAAAAGAGTTATTTTATTGTGTTTTCATGAATATCTCATTTAGCCTATATTTGATAAGAGTCTATTTTATTTATTTGCTATCTTATGCTCTTATCCTTGCTTAGTTAAGAGTTTATAAATTAATTTATTCATTCAAAATGTTCATCCATTTTGTGTATATGCTTAATTAGCAAGTATCTTTAGTGTTAAGTGACTTAAGATTTAATGGGCTCATTTATCTTGTTAATGGTTTGCCTCATTAATCTTAGTTATTTATATAGCTTTCTTATTTATGATATATTTTTAAACTATATAATTTTGGTTCACTTTTACTCATCTAGCTATCCTCTTATATTTCAATCTATATAATAAGCTAGTTTACAAAAATAGAATTTTGTATTACCTTGATGTGATTTGTATTCTAATTTAGATACATATGTTTGTTCTCTAAAATTAGTTTGACAAATTTTTGACTTGATCTTGTTTTTTTTTTCTAGGTTTATGATTTCTTACTTTAATATCTTTCCATTCGAGTCATTAGTAAGTATCTCTTAAATTTCTCTCATTTTTGAGTCATAATTTTATCGTATTATCATTTACATCTCTTTTTGATTAAATTTGTAATCATTTAAATGAGATTGAATCTTTCCCATATTTTTATTGATTTATGAGATTTTATCATAAATATAGATTTGGGATTTTCTCTTGATAAAATTTATTGTTGGATCATGTTTAATTTGTTTATTTTTTCTTGATAATGATCATAATGGTTGAGTAGTCCTAAATTATCTAATTATATAATTATCAAGTTAAGTTATTACTCCCTTTGACTACTCATGTATTACCACATATAATCCCTTGTTATATGAACTTTATTGATTTTTCATTTAATATTAGTAAGGTTTGGATATTATTCGTTGATGGATACATATGCGATAAAATATTTTTGGTCCATACAAAGTAATAAATTAGTTGATTCTTGTTTCATTAGATAATCATGGACATGATATTTTACTTGTGTTTTATTTTTCTTTTATTTTTGAGCTATATTGTGATTCTCATCATGACTGTTTTAGATTGACCTTATTCCTTTTCATGACCTTTTTTAAAAAAGTAACATACATTGATCTATCATATTTATATATATATGAGATCCTTCTATATAGGTTAATATATGTCATCTTTTGATTATATATGTTTAATTTGAATATCATTTTGTTTGATCATCTTTAGTGTCTATTAGTTGGATATATCTTCTTGACTAAAGATGATATTATTTGTTTTTGTGACAATTTTATACCCTTATATACATTGACAAAAGGGAAAAATTCGTAGTTGATTTACACCTAGATCTTGTTGTTTTCTATTTTATGCTATAAGTGCTTTGGAACTAGATACGTATATTTTGAGGGAGAGAAAATTAATTATTTTAATTCATTCATACCGTTTTATATGTCGTATATCTAGTTCATCATGGGCCCAATTTGTTTTAATTTTATATCTTATTGATTGAGGTCATGATACTTTTATTTTGTGAAGGGTTTATGAGAGTGTATGTGTTTGTCTTTATTATCCCAATTCTCACTTTTATATGGGTTTAAATAGTTCATCGTGTCAATATTAACTTGCTAAGCTTATTTTGATGACTATTGAGCTTTCATTGATTTGACTTTCCTTGTATGCTTAGTTGGTTCTTGGATTTCCTTGTTGATGACTAACAAAAAATTCTTGATTTAAATTAATATTGGTAGCACTTTAAGGGGAGCATTCAAGTCGACTAAAAAGTTTTTTTAAGCAATTTTCTCATTTACCTTCATGTTTATCTAAAGAATATTCATATAACATGCTAAGGTAATTGAGTTCAAATACATGAACTTGGGTAAGCAAATAGATTTTGTAAATAATAATATTATTTTATATCAATTTCTCTATTTCAGTGATAATTATTTTATTGTGATTCTACTATTTTTTGTGGACAATTGTGACTATCAATTTCTTCTCTAATCAATGTTCAAGTTTGCATCTTCCAATATCTACAATTGGTATTTGGTATCTATTATTTTGCAATTATCTTATCCTCATGATTTTTGATTGAAATCCTTTATTTTGTATTTCTCTTCCAAAACTAGAGTAATAATTCAAATTATATTATGTTTTGGATTTCTTTCTTAGATTTCTGTTTGGTAACGTACTTATTGATGGTTTTCAAATTCTTTTAGTTCTACCAACCATATTGTGTTTTGACAAGCTATCTTCTATTTGGTATTCTATATTAGGTATGTAGTCTTTTAAACTTGTCTTTACATACCTCTCATTGCTTTCTTTAGTATGTCTTGATCATGATTGTCTATGCCTCTTCATGCTCTGATTTATTTACTTAAGATTGATTTTATTTTATCTCTTAGTAGGGAAGAGCTTATTTTTTATCATGTCAAACGGAGGAAGTAACTTTATGTATGTGTTCATATATTTATAAAAAAGGATAGAAGTAATTTAAGTAACATGCTATTAGTGGTACATGCTTATGTCTGCTTATACATTAGTGATACATGCATCTATTGCGTACATACTAAACTTAACCGATTTGTCATAATCAAAAAGGGGAGATTGTCAGCCCAATGATTATATCATATTTTTTAATATGATAAATTGATTAATTTTAGCATTATATTATCACTAATCTTAATGCAATCATTATAGCCTTTATACCTATGCTTATAACTTTTAGTTATATGTGCTTATTGTTTTACATATTAGTGATATGAGCTTCTATTATATATATATATATATATATATATATATATATATATATATATATATATATATATATATATATATATATATATATATATATATATATTAAATTTAACCGAGCTACCATAATAAAAAGGGATATTATTAGCCTAATGATCTAACTATGTTTTTTATTGTGGTTATTTGATTAAGTTTAGCATTATGATATCACTAATATTCATGATATCACTACAGGATTTATACTTAAACTTAGCATAGTCCTAGTGTGCATTAATTTTATGATACTTGCTACAATGTATATTATTTTGTTCGTCTAACATGTATATGCAGAAAGCAATAAGTAAGATTAACATGGACATATGCAATAAAAAAAATCATGATAAGCCAAAGACAATGATATCCTACATGATTTCTCCGAACCACCTGACAATATCTTCGGAGCAACACACTCGGGGGTTCCACTGTTCGGTTAGCGGATGAGGGTCGAGGGGGTAGCGCACCCCATGGGGATTCGGGAGCGAAGCTCGCTCCCGAAAGGTATTCAGATTTCACAATTTGGATATCTTAGGACAGCTGCCGTCAAGGAGACAAAGTCATCTCAGTACAAAGGAGAAGCCAAGTTATGACATCATCATTTTAAGACTCTGAAGAAGCCTACACTTGCTATAGTATGTCTAGAGTTTGTAATGAGTCTTAGGAATATTTATACACACAAGAAATGGATGACAAAAATGAAAGCTAGGGTAGAAAATAATCCAGGATCATTTTCGGCTGAAATTAGCATACCAGCGGTATACTGTAGTATATCGACGATATACCAATATTATATAAAATTTGCTCTCGGTCATTTAGATTGGCATGCCGACAGTATACAATAGTATATCGACGATCTGATTTTATATAAAATTTGCTCTCTATCATTTGGATCGACATACTAGCGGTACACTATAGTATACCGACAGTATACCGTTTCAATACAGCTGACAATCCAACAGTCGAATACTCAGCATTAAATAATTCCAACGACTCCATTTCTAGCCATTGAAAAAATAGATCGATATAATGGTGGTATACTGTAGTATACTGATGGTATGTCGATTGCGGAATGAAAGTTGTATATTTTCTCTTTCCTTTGCTTTGGTTATAAATAGAATTAAACTCCTTCATTCAATGTTGATTTTTTTAGGCTAAAAATTTCTAATCTACCAAAGTCTACCCACAAACAACTCTACCAAAGCTTTTACTTGCCTATCCACAAATTGTGCTAGAGTATCCTTGAGTTGTAAAAGAAATATCTTTATCCTTGCCGTAAGAAGATCAAAAACCATCTTGTAAAGTGGTTGAAGTTGGAGAGTCTTCGGATCAAAGCTCTCATGAAGTTGGAGCGTCTTTGGATCAAATCTCTCGTGTATTGAAGTTGAAAAGGCCTTAAGATCAAAGCTCTCATGTAAGAAATTAGTGAGCCTTCAGATCAAAGATCACATTGTACTATTTGCGATAATAGTGGATTAAAGTCAGAGAGAGTTCCGGGACTGGAGTGCCCCAAGGGAGGATACCAGGATACATCAAGTGTCGGTATTTTTATTGCTTCTTCTCTTGCACTTGTTCATTAGCAATCTTATTGTGCTTGATTAGTAAGCATTACCTTATTTACCTCTCCTCTAGGATGATTTCATATACGTGCACACGGTTGCAATGCTTGTCATATAGAGTATGACACTGTTTTGGGTACATTTTAAAGTATTATACATTCAGTTTGGTAGGAAGGCTATCAAATAGTCATTCCTGAGTTCGAAGGAAACATGGATAGATTTTGGGACTGTTGGGTCGCTGAGGCAGTCACTAGAGTAGGAGATGCATAGAGATGGAATGTTTTAGATGAGAGATAGCTTGAGTAGTATGGTAAGTTCATGTAGAGACTTGAATGGTCATTGGACAACTTATACACAAGGGTTTGGGTTTCTCAAATGATATCCCGGGACCACGTGACCGATTCAGCCTAGGAGGAACCATAATAGCCGTGCTGGATCCTAGCACAGGTGATTTATCTTTCAGGCAGCTCGCTACCCGCGCTGAAAGAATTGTGTCTAGACCAAGCTATAGTCCAATATGGCTTGTCATATCAGTAACCCTCATATAGGCTAAGTCGGCATGCTAGCGGCAATCCACGTGCAGGCCATGAGTTGAGTAAGGAAATGGATGCATGACACGCTACACATTTTCAGCCTAACATTTGTCTTCTGTCGAGATACGCTTTATAACAACATTATTATAGCTTATAGCATGAGTTAACATTGTATCGAACTCTTATATTTTGAGTACGATGACTTCTGTATTGAACATGGAAGGCCGGTAAGTATGGATATAAGTTTTATTCTGTGCGTGGTACGATTATGATTTTATGACACAAGTAGGCTTTTTAGTATATGTCATACAACTGATCCTAAGACAAGATTAGAAAGACTACATAATAATAGTGTGCCCTCTCATGATGAATGTGCTAGTTTTGTAGAGTGGATGAGAGGCATCACCGCCAGTGCATTCTATTTACTGATACCCCACGATATTGTCTGCAGGGTACAGGGAGTAACTCGTTCGGTGCAGAGCTCCCTTGGACGTGCCAAGACGTGGAGATTCTTAGCGATTCGAGGCATGTGACCGCGTTGAAGTTTATGTTTGTATAAATGACATAATGCATGGATATCATCTATTGTATTCGTTCTCAAGTTATAAGGATCTGGGCATAATCTATTGTATATATATATAAAATATATATATATATATATATATATATATATATATATATATATATATATATAGAAAATATATATATATATATATATATATATATATATATATATATATATATATATATATATATATATATATATATATATAGAAAATATATATATATATATATATATATATATATATATATATATATATATATATATATATATATATATATATATATAGAGAGAGAGTAAGAGTGATTGTAAACCTGGCTTTTCGTTGTAATATTCTACTTCAATATTAATAAAGAGAACCATTTTTACATATCCTTTTGTTGATTCAATATTTCTATTGGGAACTTATGTGCGACAACTTTGTCACTTAGCTGTTCAATCGGCCGTTATGGTGCTTGCCTTGGCGACCGCAACTTAGGCTCGCGCGTCAGCACATCCATGCGAGGACAATCAATTCTACGAAACCGGGGCGTGACAGTTACCACATGTACTGCAGGTACCCAGAATACCAAGGGGTCGAGTCGTGCTTGTAACACAAGATAATCATAAGCAATAAACATAACATATTGTAAGCACCCTAATTTTCTGGGAAATTTTTTATTTATTTTATATAATTTTTATAAATTAAACCATATTTTATTTTTAATTTTGTCTATATATGCACTTTGTCGTAGTTTTGATTTTTGAAGTACAATATTGACCAATTCCTCGAAACAAGTTTTATATTCGTATTCTAGACGAGTCCACCTTTATTTTGGTATATCTTGTCCCACTCAAACATTTTCTCTTGTACTACATATTTTTTGCACAACTTTCGGGTCAAAATGAACTTTTTACCCTTCGTTGTAATTTCGATGTATTATTCCAATTTTGATTTGAGGCCCAAACCCGATCCAAACTTTTTGACCCAATATATAATTTTGACCTATTTTGAGCCTACTACACACGTGTCAATGGGGTCCCACTCAATCGAGTTTTGTCACGCCCTAGTCCTAAAAGTCAAGGGGCTATCACTTGACACGGCCAGCTGGTACGTACTTAAGGGTGAATCCAATCTAGGGAACCCTCAAGTAACATGCATAAGCTGTCTAAGGTAGGGCCTAAAATGGCAAGTTAACTATATCTTAATCCACATATAATAATCTCAAGTGAGAACCAGTACATTAATGCTGATCAAACAATAATACAGTGATGACACTTGAATATAAATACAAGAATAGATAATTTGTAATATGGTAGGCTAGACCTTAATACAATCATATGAACAAGCTCATAACAAAAGGTAAAGCTTGTACAACTAGGCTATGCAGCTGAAGATGTCATCATAAAATATTAAAGACGAAAGAATTATAAAAATACCACTAGCGATACCTGAATCATGGAGATACAATCGTCCACCAATCTATCATTCTATTCTATCAGTCTCAGCAAATACCTGGAGAGATCACCAAGTCCTCAGGGTACTAGCAAGATACATATAAACGTGCCTACTATAACAGTAAACAACATGCAAAAAAAGGAATAGAACATCAAATAACAAGCAGTACAAGAAGAACATCACCTGGAAAGAACTCTATAGCTGACAACATGTCATAGGATCAACGTCACAATCCGCTACCCAAATTGTTGGGCCGGACCGAGTCATGTCCAGCCTACGCTTGGGATAAAACGTAGTAAGCTGTTCTAAAGATAACAAGATAAGACTAAAGTATGCTAACAGTTCTATATGTAATAAAGAGTCAAAAATATTCCAAACACAAAAGTCATCTCATATAAAAATATGTTCCAAGTACAAGTCCATAATGTAAAACCGGATACAGGTCCAGTTACAAAATATATAGTCTAATACATGACTACTCTCAAAAGTCCCCAGTAAATAAACAACTAGACGAGTTTCCCCGCAGGTACATCCTCGTAAAGTATAGCCTGGTCCTCGGCAGCAACTCCATAATAGGAATCACAAAGCAACTCCTCCTCAATGAGTATACCTACAACGTTATCCTGTCAGGACGGGAACAATTACTGATTCTAGCAAACTAAATATACAAAACATGAAATGAACAGGAGTATAATAAACAGGAATCATGTCATATCATAATCTATCATGGCAAGGGATATATATGTCAAAGAGATAGATATATATATGTAATGTTTGAAACTGTAGCAGGTACGTGATCGTCAATAGGTGTACAATGTACAGGAGCACATGATGACATGTACTTTCGTACAAATGATACAGCGATAGATGTACATATGCATAAATCCGCTTTAAGATAAAGGCCTACGGTGCAGTAACATATAAAATGAAACCTTGCTCGGTACATACATACGGAGAAGGGGACATGATCACGTACTCAACTATCAGTTTTCCCAAACAAAACACAGAAAAGGGTGCTCAAACTTGGGCTGGAGAACAGGGGGCTTAACATGGCTCGGGCTGACCAGGGGGTCAACTCGGGTTATATGATAGGGATAAGATTAGGGTTAGTTTTATTATGGTTTAGGTTAATAGGTTTTAGTCCCGATAGCAGTCTAGTAAACCCGTTAACCCTTAGTCCTATGTCTTCGTATCCTGACAGTTTGGGACACGAAGACACACGAGTCCAGTGTCCTGGGTTTGCACGACTCATATGACACGAGTTTTTCGTATCCGAGTCCACCATCACACTCACCGACACGGGTCGACCCTTCCTACGTGAAAATGTGACACAGTGGCAAAGTAAAAACGAAAGGACACATACGTATCTGGCGCGAGGAGGCTGTCGGGGGTGCTCGCGGCGGCCGTAGGCATCGGGGTCGACGGCGAAGGGTGGCGCTGGCCTCTGTGCGTCGAGGCGAGCAAGTTGGCAGTGGTTGGGGCGATCGACGTGGGCTGTAGGCGTCGGGCTCGGCCAAGGGAAACTCCGACGAGGTTGGTCGAAGGAGAAGGGGGTCAGGGCAGGAGCTGGGGTGGTCGGGGTGGCGTTCTAGGCTAGGGTTTCGGTCGGGGTGGTTTTATAGGATAGGAAGGCGGTGGAACAGAAAAGTAGTTTTCTCCAACTTCGTCTTGATTTTTCGAGCAAGTTGAATGGCCATGTCGAAATCCACCTGGGGGATCTCGAAGAGGGTCATGTGGGCTTTCTACACGAATTTACGGATCTAAAAATGGATTTAAAATAAGAGAGATATCGATCGGGGAAGTGGGATACCTTGATGTTGATTTCTGTTGTTGTTGTGGGTGTTTGTTTGTTGTTGTTGCTGTCGCTGTGACGACCGGGAGGTGGGGATGCTGTCGCTCCGGCGAGGCTGGCACGCACGCCAAGGAAAGGGAGGAGGATGGAGGAGAGATGAGGAAGAAGATGGAGAAGAAATTAGGGTTTAGTTTTTACTAAAACATATATATATATATATATATATATATATATATATATATATATATATATATATATATATATATATATATATATATATATATATATATATATATATATATATATTACGATAAGGAGGGAGGGGTGCGGCCACTTTGTTGCTGCTACTGCTAATCAAATAGGTGGGCGGCCAAAGCTGATGTTTAGTTGGTTGTGGTCGGTTCCCATTTTGGTGGGGACGACCACAATGTGTATTTATTATTATTTTTTTTTCTTTTCTTTCTTTCTCTTATTCTTATATAATATATATATATATATATATATATATATATATATATATATATTATATATATATATTATATATATATATATATATATATATTATATATATATATATATATATATATATATATATATATATATATATATATATATATCCGATTTTTGCGGAGCCTGGCGATTCTGGGAGATCCGCGGGATTCTGGAGGATGGACGCAACGGCGGGCGGCTCCGCCCCCCTTGGCCCCCGAGCGCCGTCGAGGGCGGCTCAGGCGGATGTCCGAGGGGGCGGCCGATTTGCGGGGGGGGGGGGCTCCTCCCCTTTTTCTGGTGCTTCGGGGGGGGGGGGGGCTCCGCCCCCCTTGGCCCCCGAGCGCCGCCTACGGTTCAGGCGGACGTCCGTGGGGGGTGGTAGGATTGCGGGAGGGGGGGGGCTCCACCCCTTCTTCTTGTGCTTCAGTGGGGGGCTCCGCTCCTTTTTCTGGTGCGTCGGTGGGGGGCTCCGCCCCCCTTGGCCCCCGAGCGCCGCCGAGGGCGGCTCAGGTGGACATCCGTGGGGGTGGCAGGATTGCGGAGGGGAGGGGGCTCCGCCCCTAGTTCCAGGTTTTTCTCCGATGAAGTGGAGGTGAGGGCGCTGCCTGTGGTGCCGTATGTCTCGGTGGGGTCTCCGCCCCCCTTGGCCTGCCGAGGTTGGTCCAGGCTCCCGTCCTAGGGGAAGGTTCGGTTGCGGAGGGGGAGGGCTCCGCCCATCTTTGCGGGCCCTCCTCCAGTTCTATCGCGGAGGTGAGGCCGCAGTTGGCTCATTCGGCTGCGATGCCTCAGACGACGGGGGCACGTTGCAGTACGGATGGCCCGGTGAGTTTTGCTGCAGCGGTGGTGGGACGCTCTGCATCGGTTTTGGCGGGCGTTTCGTCGAGGGTTTCCTTTCGTCCAGCCACTGTTGTTGATGGTCGAAACATGGCCGTTTTCTCCTCGTCGGACATGGATGCCCTTACAGCGCCCTGTGGGCTGGACCTTATCAAAAAGTTTGTTAGGCGGAGACTTCCGACTGAGTCCATTAAGAAGGATTTTGATTCGAGGGGATTCAAGAGGTTGATTGAAGTAAAGGCCATTGACGATCGCCACATCCTTATTCGTCCTCATGAGGAGAGCGATTTTCTTTCGGCTTAGATCCAAGGACTGTTGGTTCGTTGGACGGGTCCCGATGGTGATATTCAGGTCTTCGGTGGATTTTTCGTCGATAAGGGAGGATCCGAGAGTTCCGGTCTGGGTTTCCTTCCCCGGGCTTCCTCATTGCATGTTTGATACTAATGCGGTTCTCTCCATCGCTTCTGGTCTTGGCACCCTACTATATCCGGACCGAGCAACGGCATCATTTTCCAGGCCAGGTGTTGCTAGGGTTTTGGTTGAAGTGGATGTCAGTAAACTGTTACATCATGAGGTTTTTTTTCAACTTCCTAATGGCGTCCGGTCGCAGCCGGTCGTGTATGAGCGGACCCTACTTTACTGTGTTGCATGCGGCTTGCATGGCCACGTTGAGAGTGATTGTGGTCGACCCAAGGTGGTGACGCCGGCGGTGGGCAACGTAGAAAGGCCAACCGTCATTGTCACTACTTCCTCGGACGTTACGTTAGAGGAAAGTGGCACGGTGGGAGGACGTGGCGCCAGCAGGGGCCGTCGACGACGTCGATCCAGGCATGAGAAGGGGAAAGGAATTCGGCAGGTTTGGAGGCGCGTCTTGAGGCGTGATGATAGCAGTGATTCTCCGCAGCCCGGTTTGCGGAGGTGTGTAGACAATCGCGCGTTGTCTGTCCCGCCATCTTGGCACGTGGGGGAGTCATCTTCGGGCCAGCTGGAGTTATGGTCGGATGTCGAGCGGCCCATGCAGGGAGGATGTAGCGTTACGAGTTCATGTCTGGATGGGCAGACGGGACCGGAGCGGGGTATTTGCCCCATTGATTTACCGGATCTTCCTATCATTATTCATAGTCAGCTGGGACAAGGTGTTCTAGCGGATGGTTCTGACATGGAAGAACGCAGTTTAGTGGTGTGGGAGGAGCCTGTCCATGGCCCCATCTGTGTCTGGGGAGATGATTCCTCCTCGAGGGATGATATGGTTTTGCCGTCTGTTGATAGAACTTCCATTATCCTCCCGGAGGGTCGTGAAGAGGGCTGGCAGATGGTTCCTTTCAAAAAGGCGGCGGGTAAGCGTAGGAAGTCGATGGCGCCTCGGTCGGATCGTATTCTTCGATCACATGCATCCCGGGATAGGCGGGACCCACAGAGGGTCCATGGTTAATTTCCTCATTTGGAATGTTCGAGGGACGGCGAACAGAACTTCTTTATGCCGTCTCAGGTCCTTGTGTCGGACCAACTCTATCCAGGTTCTTGCTATTATTGAGCCCAAGGTGATATCCTCTAAGCTTCTTTCTTATCAATTGAGGTTGGGTTTTGATATTAGTTGTTGCAATGATAAGGGTAATATCTGGTGTTTTAGCAAGTCGGGTACTGGGCTCAACTGTATTGATTCCTGTAATCAGGCTATCACGGTACAGCTTTCTCTGAGCTATTTCTCGGATCCGGTACGGTTGTCTGTTGTGCATGGTACAGGAACTCGACAGGAGAGGAGGCATCTATGGCGACATCTTTTGGACGTCCAAGCCAGGGACCCTGACTTGCCTTGGACTGTGGGCGGGGATTTCAATATTATTGCTTCTCCGGACGAGAAATTGGAGGCCGACCACCTGATGCGCTGGCCATTGCAGACTTCCTCGACTTCCAGTTGGCGGTCGGGCTCTTTGATGTTGGCTACAGAGGGAGCACTTTTACTTGGGTGAATGGACAGTCTGGAGTTGACCGGCAGGGATCTCGCCTTGATCGTATGTTGGCGACGGGTTCCTGGCTGGATGGGGTCCAGGTCATCTGTGAGCATCTCAACCGGGCAGAATCTGATCATGCTCCTCTCCTGTTATCATGCCAGCCTGTTACTTCATTACAGCGTCGAGGTTTCCGTTTCCTCGACTTTTGGACATCTCATCCTGATTTTCTTACGGTGGTTGGCCGGGCTTGGGAATCTTGTTGGCATTATGATGCGTTAGAGCGTCTGGGCATGCGCTTGCGGACGACGGGACAGGTCCTGGCTGGCTGGAGCAGATCTACTTTTGGAGATGTTTTCTAGGAGGTCCGTCAGGCAGAGGATGTTGCCTTGGCGGCGGAACAGGAATACGAACTCCATCCTTCGGAGAGGGATAGGGCTTCCTGGATGGAGGCTGTAGCCAGACTGAAGCAAAAGGTCCAGGTTGAGGAGTTTTTCTGGAAACAGAAGGCCAGATTGAGATGGGACTTGGAAGGAGATAAGAATACTCGTTTTTTCCATGCGTGCACCCAGAGTAGGCAGAGAAAGGCTGCTATCCAGAAGATTATTCGTGCTGATGGTACAGAAACAGCCTCTGATACGGAGGTGGCGACGGAGGCTTCTTTATTTTACTCTAAGTTGTTTCGAGCTGAGTCTCTCACTGATGATGATGATTTCCTCGATGTCATTCCCAGTCTTATCTCTGGGGAGGATAATGCTGATCTTGTCCGGTGTCCGGATAGATCGGAATTGCTAGAGATTGTTCGTGGGATGGACCCGTCTAGCGGTGCCGGGCCTGATGGTTTTTCTGGGAGATTTTTCTCTTATTGTTGGGATATTATAGCTGCTGATGTGGAGGAAGCCATTGGCTCTTTTTTCTTGGGTGATCGACTCCCGGCTTCTATATCTGATACTTTCCTATTCCTCATCCCCAAAGTCGAGCATCCCAGGAATCTTTCAGATTTTCGCCCTATTAGTCTTTGTAATTTTTGTAACAAGATTATTTTCAAGATTCTTGCTTGCAGGTTACAGGCTATTCTTCCGAAAATTATTTCACTGGAGCAGAGTGCTTTTGTTAAAGGGCGTGAGATTGTTGACAATATAATTATTGCCCAGGACATGGTGGCATCTATGAGGGAACCCAATCATGGTGGCAATGTGGCAATCAAGCTTGACATGCAGAAGGCTTATGACAGAGTTAATTGGCATTTCCTTCTGCGGGTTCTCCGGAGATTTGGTTTTAATGAAGCATTCTGCGATATCATTTTTTGTCTCCTGGCGGACATCAGGTATGGGGTTCTTCTCAATGGAGCTCCTACAGATTTCTTCCCGGCGTCTAGAGGGATCCGTCAGGGGGATCCTCTTTCCCCTGCTCTATTCATTATTGCCGCGGAGGTGCTCTCTCGAAATCTCAAACTTCTGCAAGACACTAATCGGAGATCCTCTTTTCATACTCCGATAGGGGGAATGCGTATCTCGCACTTGGCCTACGCGGATGATGTTCTTATATGCACTTCGGGGGATATATCAGGTTTGAGAGCTCTTCAGCAGGTGTTGCACCGTTATGAGGCTGTATCTGGTCAGAAGATTAATTATTCCAAGTCTGCCTTTTATACTGCGACTCCTTTGGTCGAGGCTCGAGCACGCACTATCTCTTCTTTATTTGGCTTTTGTACCGGTACTTTGCCTCTTACTTACTTGGGCTGTCCTTTAACGTGCGGGAGAAGGAATGCAGGGCTGTTCAGGGATTTGCTTGATAAGATAAGATCGAAGCTTACGGGATGGCAAAACAAAATTCTATCTCCTGGGGGTAAGCTGGTTCTTATCAAGAATGTTCTCATATCTATCCCTATGTATACTTTGGCAGCATGCTGCCCTCCCAAGGCCGTTATCAGGGCGATTGAGAGGATGTTTGCGGTATTCTTTTGGGGTAGCAAGGATGGTGTCGCTAAGAGGATTTGGTTGGCGTGGCGGCTTGCTACTCGGACTAAATCTGAGGGGGGGTCTTGTGATAATGTGTCTGAAGGATATTATGGATACTTTCTCGATGAAATTATGGTGGAAGTTGCGGCATGGGAGGGGCCTTTGGGTGGAGTTCCTTAAATCGAAATATTTTCGAAAGCGCTATCCTTGCGAAGCTTTCGTGACGTCCAAGAGTTCTCCCATTTGGCGACGGATTTTGCGGGGGAGGGATTTGGCGGAACCTCATATTGCTCTTAGACTTAGACGTGGGGAGGGATCTGCAAGGTGCGAAGCAAGGATTCCGGGAGGCCCTCGGCTAGGTCGTGTTGCTGATCCGAGGTTCGACGGTGTGGCTACAGGGGCCATGCGTTGAGCGGAGAGACGGCCGCGGGGGCGGGTGCGGGTCCAGGAATCGCCTGGGATTACTGGGCTGGCGGACCAATCCCCGGCTTCCGGGGGGGCGGGCACTGATGTGGCGGGTTCTTCCCAACTTCGGACGCATCCTACGGGGCGGGTGGCGACGGGTGGTGGCAATGGTGAGCTTCGTCGGTCGGCCAGACTAGCAGGGAGGGTGGTGTTCCATCCTCATCGTTCGGTGATTGTGAGGGCTCTATCGGACAGGGACAGAAAGATCCGGGACTCAAGGACGAGGAACTCGGACAATGGAGGTCCTGCTATTTGATCGTTTTGGTCCGCCGAGGGTTGGAATTTGCCTTTGATTTCGGAGCATTTTGGGGAAGAGGCTGTGCGGCATCTCAGTGCGGCAAACCTGACTTGCACCCAGGTGCCTGATTCATTTGTCTGGGGTGACCGGCAAGGTTCTTTCTCTCTGGCAGCGGCATGGAGGGTGTGTCGGGTTCATCACCCAACCTCTTCTTTATTTTCTCATATTTGGGGCCAATGTATTCCAGCGAAGTGGAGCATTCTGATGTGGCGGGTCTGCCACAACCGACTTCCTACTGATGATAACATCCAAAAGATCGGGTTTCATATGGCATCCAGGTGCCATTGCTGTCAGGACGGGCATGTGGAGACACTTCAGCATACTTTCTTCCACGGGGAGCTTGCCTTGGAGGTTTGGTCCGTCTTCCAGGGTCTCTTCAAGGCTCGGATGCACCGTGATTTTTTGGTTTTCCTTCAAAGGTGGTGGCGTGGTTCTGACAGCCACCATAGGAGGTCATTGGCCGGTGCGATTATATGAGTGCTTTGGAAAAACCGGAACAAGCATCGCTATGAGGGGCGTAGTGCTGGTGCTGCTTTCTTGGTCCGGGAAGTGAAGCGACAGTTTCGGAAGTCGCTTTCGGGTTGTCGTCACCTTCCGCCTATCCCGCAATGGGCATTGGAGTAGTGTTTTCTTTGCTTTATTTTCTTTGTTACCATCTGAGGTTGGATGTACTCATTACCCTCTTTTCTAATAAAGGTAACGGTTTCCTTTCAAAAATTATATATATATATATATATATATATATATATATATATATATATATATATATATATATATATATATATATATATATATATATATATCATATAAAATCTCCGTAAAATCCAATTAAAAATTTTATATTATCTAGAATCTATTTTTGACATATTTACATATATGTATATTTAGTTTGACAAATAAAATAAAAACCAATAATAGTACTTAACAATAATAAATATATTTATTTAATCATAACTGAAATAATATTAACAATAAATAAATATTAAAATAATTCAAATGGTGGCTTTGGTGGACTTATACTACACCCCCTTATCCGGGTCTAAAATAATAATAAAATACCAATAATTGTACAATATTATTTAATAATAAAATACCAATAATTGTACAAATAACTATAAATACTTAGGAATTGTACATAAAGTTCTAAAATAATTTAGAAAATATTTGTACATATATAAAATATGCCTACAAGACCACAGTTGGTCACACTACATGCTTACATGGGATTGGGTTCGGTCCGGGCCCTAGTTCGGGCTGGTTTGGACAAACCGGGTCATCTAAAATCAATATATAAAATAATATTTAATTAAAATAATTTAAATGAGTTAATGCACAACTTGGCCTGGTTTTCCTAGTTTGGACAAAACTATGGCTAGGCCACCCAAGGCATGGCTAATATACTAGTCAAGGCACACTGCTACAACTTCCGTGCTAAAAGTCATGGTCGTCTAGTGCTCCAAAACTCAACAATGGCTAAGGTCATTTAAAAAATAAATAAAACCATAAATTATATAAATTTATTTTTAAGTCTAATAAAATAATAAAAATAATAAAAAAATCGAGGGTTTTACAACGACCATACGCATCTCAATCATAGATGCCACGCGTCTAAATACAATTAGTACACGTTTGTGTAACTGAATGTAAGTTGGCGCAACTTAAGGTTGGCGCAACCCAAAGTGGCGCAGTTCAACCTCGCGTACATCAGAATAACTGCTAAAACAGTTATTTTTAGAACTCTATAAATAGATTTTCCAATCATTATCATGGCATCACAGAGATCAAGAATTCTTGTAAAATTGCTGTTGTATTCTCCAGAGGCCCTAGTCTTCAAGTTCACATAGTCCAAGGGATAAAGTGATCGTCTTCTGATCAGATTTCTAAAGTTGTACTTCTCTAGAATTCATTGTACTTTGTACGATTCTTTTTAAAGTTTGTTATTCTTTTTATTTTTGAAAACAAAATGGCGACTCTGCTGGGGACGACTTTCTTCTTCAACAAGAAGGTGACAACTCAATGTGATACTGCGTCAATCGGTAAGACACAGAAGACTCTGGTTGTTTAAGTCAACCAGACAGCCTACGAGGATATGATCAACAACAAGAGCAATAAGCGCACTGTGGCTGTCACCAAAAACAGAACTGTATGGACTCCTAAGTCTTCCACAGTTGTTGTTTCCCAGGCGCAACCTGAGCGCTCTATTTTCTTGGCGCAATATGTATCTGTGGCTCAGGTACAGCTTACTTCTGTTGTCCATGCGCAACCCACTCGTTTTGATGCTAAGGTGCAGCCTGCTTCTGTTGACCGCGCGTAATCCACCCATTCTACTACCAAGGTGCAGTCTATTCACTCTGCTTCTGTTGCCCGTGCGCAACCTACTCCCTTTGCCGCCAAGGTGCGGTCCACTTCCTCTGCTGCCAAGGCACAGTCAAAACATCTTGCTGCCAAGGCGCAACCTGCTGCTAAGGCACAACCAGTAGCCCATTTGGCTATGGCGCAACCTAAGCACTCTGCTGTTCAGGCGCAGTTTGCACACCATGTTGCCCTAGCGCAACCTAAGGGAACTAGTCTATTGGCTATTCCCTCTTCTTCTCTAGTTCTGAACTTGGAGAAACAATGTTCTAGTGCCAAAATTAGACAGAACAAAGGGAAGGGTCCTTTGACACTTCCTCAACTTGCGCAACCTGCGCCTAAGGTGGTTCTACAACAAAACAGAGGAAAACGCTTTTTAGCTAACCCTTCACAAAATAAAGAAAAGCACCCTTTGGTCTTTTCTCAATCTTCCCTAGTCTATAATTCAGAGGAAGATATATCAGATTGCATTCCCTTGAACAAAGGCCTTCAAATCTCTGCCAAGGAAAAGAATACTGATCAAAGAGGCATCTTGCCTACTCCTATGGTAACTGCTCAAGATCTTCCAACCTTGCATATCTCAAGATCCAAGCAAGAAAAATTGATGGTATCTCAAACAGAGGCACCAGGAGCAGAATTTACTGATTTATGTGCTTATCTCAACAGGCGTCAATCAGTATCGACCTCGGTGAAACGCAAGTATCCTATGCCAAAGGCCAACTTGCACCAGAAATGCAGTTTTGAAAAGAAAGATCCAATCACTTATGCTAATGTGTTAAGTACCTCTCTGTACACCCACGGAACGAAACATCTTAAAAATTGGAGGCATGTTCCTAATATCATTAAGGAATATGTTTCTCCGACTTCTTCTCATCCCGTGGTGGTGACTGATCTCCGGGAACGTCTTACTCAAAAACGAGAGATCATGGAGACATCTCACTCATCTTTACATCATTCATCAGAAAGCCACTGCCTTCATGAAGTAGTCATCAAATATTGTTGCCAATCAGCTAAACGATCTATCTTCGATCGTCTGAACTTTGCTTCAACTCCTGAACCTATGATAGGAGATAACGATGAGCTGTTATATGCTTATGTCAATATGACTTCCCGAAACACCGGGGGTAGAAAATCTTCAAAGTGGGGTACGTCTCGTAATCCGAGTCAGCAATACTTGGGTCAACTCCGTAAATCTAGTGAAGGGGTCTTTCAACATACCAGATCGAAAGATCGGAACTTGGACCAGGATGCTTTTAATCAGGAAGATCTTTCTATCACTCATCTAGGAGAGGATTCTTTGTCCAACTTTGACGCGAATAGTGAAAGTTCTGAACAAACTATCTCGTCAATAATGGCAAGAGAGGTGACAGCATATGCCATTACAGAAGACCAAGATGCGTCTAGTTCAGCAAGTCAAGAACAACGAATTATTGCACTGGAAGACAAACTGAAGACCATGGCTGAAATGCTCGCAAGTATGCACATTATAATCGTGGCTCAACATACAGTGCCACCGGTTATAAATCCTGCTACAAATCCTGAATTCATAGTATCTTCCGTGCCTGTTAATATTAGTCTGGGGGTACAACCTCCCAAGGTTACTTCTGTACCGATTCAAGCTGCTCCCAGTCAGTCTGGTGCTGGAGGTGGTAATTATCATGCTGTTCCTCCTCCAAACAATTCAAATCAGCCCACCAATTCAACTTCAGGGGATGCTAATGAGGCTGTAAAACTCTCACGTACCCAATTCGAGGCCTTTAAGCAGAAAGATGGGCTACAGAGACTCGGGATAAAACAACCTTATCCTGTTGAATGGAAGGAGGTTCAATTTCCTCCTAAATACAAACTTCCTACCATTATGCTGTTTGATGGCAGCACTTCTCCAAGTCAGTACATCAATCACTTTGAAGTGATGACTGATCAATTACAGCCAAATGATGCTCTTCTTACCAGGGTGTTCGTCGGTTGTTTAGCCGGTGCGGCATACGACTGGTACCGTAGCTTGCCTGATAGCTGTATAACTTCTTTTGCTGGTTTTAAGTAAATGTTCTTGGAACGATTCTATAAAAGGGTCAACGACATGACTATGTCTGCCCTTATCAAAATTAAACAAAGACACAATAAAACCACTGAGAGTTTCATTGGAAGATTTCGCCGAGAGGCACTTAAAATGCCTCTAAGAACTCCATCTGCTATAACAATAGACACTTGCAAATCAAACTTGCTGCCTATTATCAACATGTGGACATGATCGACACAATTTTAAGATTGGCCTTCTTTCATTGTGAATGCCAAAATGGCAGAGGTTAGCGCTGAGAAGTTCAAACAGTTAGGAGTTCAAATGGCTAATCCTAACCAAGATAAATATTCCACACCCGGTGGTAATAATCGACAGAACAATCGCAAGGGTAAAGAAATATTGGCCATCAATCTCAAGGAAAAGGAGTCGTTGGCTGTCAATGTCGCTCAGACTACACCCACTCTATCAGCACCACCACAGAAAGCACCTCGTCCAAAAGAAGAGTATTCTTTTGATGAAGATGATATTATGAGCATCTTCGATTGCTTGATCAAAAGCAATAAGCTTCAACTGCCAGAGGTAAAACGGCCAAAAGAAGTGGATAAAACTGACCACCCTAAATATTGTGTTTATCACAGGTTTATAGGGCATCCAACTCGAGCATGCTACGTGCTCAAAGGCAAAATCTAGGAGATGGTCAACTCTGGAGCAGTTACTCTCCAACAGGATGAGAAGACTGTGACAGCCAATGTCGTCTATGTGCAATTTGGTGATTTCCTACCGCAATTAGTACAAGATGGTGTTGTTCCCATTCCGAGGGCTACTCTCGAGATCGTGAATCTCCTACCTCCTCAATATGAAGGTCTTATTCCACTATCCACTGATAAAGAAGAAATTATGTGGATTCATCCAGATCTGGTAGCAGATTTTGAAGTGCCTTCTTCTTTCAATCAAAAGAAGCCCTCCAACACTAAATCCAAGAATTGTAACATGGTATCCTTTGAACCGGTAGCAAAAGAAGAAATTCTAATCGACACCAGATCTGGTAAACCTTATCTTCGAGAGTATCCTAAAAATCAAGAGAATCCTGCCACATCTCCTGATGTTCTTCCTGTATCATCTTCTCCTGCTGAGAATATACCATCTACATCTTTGTCGATAGTGGAACCAACTCCTCCCAAACCGAAATCAGCAGACAAGAGAAAGCAACCTGTCTGCTTTGATAAAGCATTGAAGAAGTCCTCATCTCTCGGACTTGAAAAGCCATATAATTTTGACATACTGGCTCAATTGGATAACACTCCAGCGAGATTATCAATCTTCGAACTCTTACGTCTCTCAAAAGAAACTCGAAAAACATTAAGTGAAGCCTTGATGCAGGCTGATGCTTGTCTTACTCTCCTTAAGAAGCCCGAAAAGGAACCTGTCAGCTGTACACATTGTCATAGTGTATTTGAACTAATACCCAATATCACTTTTACACAAGATGACATACTGTTAGAAGACAATCGTCATGATCGTCCTCTCTACTTCACAGGATATGTGGACACCATAAAAGTCGATCGCATATCGATTGACCCAGCTCTTAGTATCATGCCAAAAACTTTGCTGGATGCCTTGAAGATCCCAGTGCATAACCTTTCTACAACCATTACTACTATCTTGGGATTCAATCAAGAAAGAAGTGAACCTTTGTGGGAGATACGCCTGAAACTTCAAATCAGCAATCTTCGTACAAAGGTGACTTTCTATGTGATTGATAATCATGGCTCATATAATGCTTTGTTGGGAAGGCCATTCCTCCACGAACACAACATTGTACCTTCTACTCTCCACCAATATTTCAAATATGTGGATGACAATGGAGAAGTACAGAAAGAAGTTCCAGACCTAAATCCTTTTAAGGGGGTTGAAGCGTACTGTAACGACTCTCGCATGTACAAAGAAGAATTCATGAAGGTGGTACTGGCAATGGATATTGATGAAGAACAGAAAGGTATGTCGAATGATACTCTGGTGATCCCTGTCAAAGGGTGTACTTTCTGTCCTCTGTCTTCCAAGACGTTGACTATTTATCTTTTCTTTCACAAGAAGCAGCCTCCTGGTGTTAGTCAGGAATAAAGGGAGCTCACCTCTTCTGAGCCACTTGTAATCGACCTTTCTCGCAAAAAGTCCCCTCCTCCTGCTCGTTCTTCTTCTTCCCCTCTGGTTATCAATCTGACTAAGCTTATTAAGGCTAAAAGTCCTGTTGTAAATAATGATATAAAAATTAATAAAGCATCTCCTTTGCAGTATATTGATGTCTCTTATTATACTCAATATTATTTGGATATGCTAGATAGCTTCAAGCCACTTACAATAGGAGTCGTATCGTCTCTCCAAAATGTGGTATCATTGGAATTAATACAAGAATTGTACTTCCTAGTACCATCTACAAAGAAAGACAAAAATCCTATACTTTTTAATAAAAGAGAAGAACAAAAAATCATGCCCGACAGTCATAATAAGGATGATACAGGAAGGCTACAATTATGTCGCTATAGTCCACAATCTAAAGCAATCATCCGTAAAATAGGTTATGATTTCAAAGCCGATCTCAATAGCGGTAAAAGAAGACGAACTCCTATTCGTATTTCTATTCCAAGAGGAAAATTACAACAATACTACAGTAAAACGAAGCGGGGATTAGGTTATACTTCACCACTTTCGACTCTAGAAGCTTCCGAATCCGATGAAGAAGAACGATCCTACTCTTCTGATTCTATCTCATAGGATTCTGACACCAGTATTGGTCATGTCCATCGGGTGATAGCATCTTCTAATATAGTGTCTGCCGAGTTCTTAGAAGATGACGACGATGATATTAAAGAAGCTCCGGAAGCAGATCCTTGGGCACAAAGGATGGACACTCAGTGGGAACTCCATTTTGAATAACGAGAACCACCTACTGAGGATCAACTAATTCAGATCGATGTTGGAGAGAAAGATGTACCACGGCCGATCTTCATTAGCAAAAATCTCCCAGAAGATGATAAACAATAACTAATTCACCTTATTCGTGAATATATCGATGTCTTCGCATGGAATTATGAAGATATGCTGGGTTTAGATCCTCAGGTCGCAACTCATAAACTTAACATATTGCCTAATGCTAAACCAGTCAAACAATAGCAACAGCGATTCAAGCCTGAGATGATAGATGCGATAGATGATGAAGTCAAAAAGCTTATCGCTTGTGGTTTTATCAGAGAAGAACAACATCCTGACTAGGTAGCCAATATTGTACCAGTTTTGAAGAAGACCAGGAAAGCTCGAGTATGCATAGACTTTCGGGATCTCAATGACGCTTGTCCTAAAGATGAATTCTCTCTCCCAATTACTGATGTCATGATCGACAATACTTGTGGATTCGAACGAATTTCTTTCATGGATAGGTTTTCTGGATACAATCAAATCCGGATGAATCCTGAAGATAAAAAACACACTTCAATCCTTACTTCTCGTGGAGTATACTGTTATACAGTTATGCCGTTCGGTCTTAAGAATGCGGACAACTTATCAGCGGGCTATGAGTACTATCTTTCGAGATCATTTGCGAAAGACCGTCGAATGTTATGTTGATGATATTGCTGTCAAAAGTCGTCTAAAGAAAGATCATATCAAAGATTTAAGAACTATCTTTAATCTAATGCGCCAGCATCAACTCAAAATGAACCCCACCAAGTCTTTCTTGGGAGTCTCTAGTAGCAAATTTCTTGGATTCGTCATTACCTCTAAAGGTATACACGTTGATCCCGAGAAGATCAAAGCCATTCAAGACATGCGTCCTCCACGCAACCTAAAAGAGCTACGAGGATTCCAGGGTCGACTTGCTTACATCAGAAGGTTTATTTTGAATTTATCTGGACGTTGCAGACCATTTACTCAATTATTGAAGAAAGGTGTATCTTTCATTTGGACAAAAGAATGTCAACGAGCATTTGATGACATAAAGCAATATTTGATGAGTCCACCAGTGCTAGTACCACCGATCTCAGGAATACCCTTCTTGTTGTATATCCGGGCGATGGAGCATTCATTGGAAGCTTTGCTGCCTCAAAAGAACAAAGAAGGTCATGAACAAGCTATCTACTACCTTAGTCGGATGATGATTGGAGCTGAACATCGTTATAGTCCGGTATAAAAGGAATGCTTAGCCTTAATGTTTGTTGTTCAAAAGACAAGACATTACATCATCGGCCAAACTATTCATGTTATTTCTCGAGTCAATCCTCTTCGGGTCTTAATGAAGAAGCCCAGTACACTCAATTCTAGGCTTGCTACATGGACCATATTATTAGCATAATATGATATGGTATATGTTCCCCAAAAGTCTGTGAAAGGCCGAGCACTCGCTGATTTTCTAGCAGCTCATCCTGTCCCTGAAACATCTAAGCTCTATGAAGAAATTCCAGATGAGACATTGGAATCAAATATGGTCTCAGAAGAATTTCCTACTTGGCATTTATTCTTCGACGGAACGTCTAAAATTGGACCCTGGAGGCACCCTTGTCGCTGGAGTGGGGATTGTTCTTGTTTCACCAGACGGATTAGCTATTCAGAGAGCTTATTCCTTAGATGAATCGTACTCCAACAACGTAGCAGAATACAATGCTTTGCTCATTAGACTCCAATTAGCCAAATAATTGGATATTGAATATCTCGAAGTATACGGTGATTCTAAGCTGATTGTTAATCAGGTTAGAGGCACATACGAAGTCCGACATCAAGATTTGGTACCATACCATGAAGCGGCAATCAGAATAGCTTCTTCGTTTAAAGGGTTTTTCATCAAACATGTACGTCGAACATGCAATACAGAAGCTGATGCCTTAGCTAATCTGGCTGCGGTCTTAGCAATTCCACTCAAAACACAACAAATGGTTGTTATTTCCAATAGAGAATTGTTTTGTATCGAAAACAACCATAACATTGAATTCAGTAATTCAACTGAAATCAATGTCATTAGCGAAGACTGGAGAGCACCCTTCATCGACTTTACAGTTCATGACATACTACCCGAAGATCCTAAAGAAGCTACAAGTATTCGTCGACGATCGCTTCGATTTTATTATAATCATACCATCAAAACTCTCTTTCGATGAACTTTTGATTGATTACTTTTGAGATGTCTGGCTGGTGATGAAGCAAAACAGATATTACGCGAAGCTTATGACGGTGTTTATGGAGCACATCAGCCCGATCCTAAATTACAGGATCGTATCCGACGTATGGGCTACTACAGGCCCTCTATGGTATCAGATGCCATTGACTATGCAAAGAAATGCCGAGCAAGTCAAATTTATGCAGATTTCATTCACCAACCATCGGAATTTTTTTATCCGACTGCTGCCTCATGGCCTTTTGAAGCTTGGAGCATAGATGTAATTGGTCCAATCAATCCCTCTTCGTCTAAAGGACATCGGTTTATCTTGGCTATAACCGATTATTTTTTAAATGGGCTGAAGCCATCCTTTAGCTAAAGTGAAGACTAGCAGTGTCATCAACTTCATCAAACATCATGTGATATATAGATTTGGTGTACCTCGTCGAATCATCCATGATAATGGGCCACAATTCGTCAGCCAGAAGTTTACTAGGTTCTGTGATGACAACAGAATTAATAATGTTGCTTCTACGACCTATAATCCTGCAGCTAATGGGTTAGCTGAAGCATTCAACAAGACTATCATCAAATTCCTTAAAAAGTTTATTTCTGTCAACAAACATAATTGGAGCAAGAAGCTTGGAGAATGTTTATGGGCTTATCATCATACAGTCCACAATCCCATCGGTTGTACATCTTTTTTTCTGGTATATGGATGTGAAACTGTCGTACCACTGGAAATTTAAATTCCATCCCTAAGAATTGCTATTGCTAATGAACTTACCACAGAAAATAATGATCGTCTCCGGCTTCAAGAATTGGAGGCGCTCGATAAGAAAATGCTACTAGCTCAACAACATATCTAACTTTATCAAGCCCGAATTTCAAAAGCTTTCAATCGCAAAGTCAAAGTGCGAACATTTCAGGAAGGCGAACTAGTTCTTACAGTCAGACGTCCTATGACTATGACTCATATGAGCACAGGCAAGTTTGAAGCAAAATGGGAAGGTCCGTATGTGGTAAATAAAGTTTTCTCAAATGGAGCCTATCAATTAACAGATATGGATGACAGAGTTGCTATGATGCCTATCAATGGCAAATTTCTCAAGAAATATTATGTATAAAAGCAGAATGTTCTTTATCCAGAGAAATGATGTAAATAAAAATTCATTTTTTCAAGAAACAGAAAGAGTTACATAATATCAAGGACGGGGACGAGGACCCGATCCTTCATGATTAAATACATGATTTGCTAGCAATTCAAACATCTCATTGTTTGAACACACTAGCAACTCACAAGCGGCTATCCTCACGGCTTCTTCTTCAGCAGCCTTCCCTGGCTCTACCAACTTGGCAATTAGGTCCTGCTCTGGTGCAGGAACGTCCGAGCCTTCACCCACTTCTTTTTGAGGAGGCACCAGAGGCTCAGTTGGAGACGTCTCAATCATATCTTCGATCTTTGGAGTAAGCAAATCTTCAAAAGAAATTTTGTACAGAAAGAAAAGAAGTTGACGATATCTAGAGAAGTTTTGTTCTATTTATAAACAGAATGACTAGATGATCGGCTTCGAGAACCGATACGACTTTTTCTTTTCAAAAAAAGTCCAACTATTTATTCATTCAGTGTCTCTTCCTCGAGAAAAGAGATGACTGTTCATTCATTCATTTCTCTTCTTCGAGAATCGAGATGACTGTTCATTCATTCAGTGTCTCCTCTTCGAGAATCGACGTGACTGTTCATTCATTCATTGTTGACTGTCCATTCATTCATTCATTCATTCATCAGCCTTAATATTTATTGTCTTTTATTTACTCTCTCGTAAATAAAACCATAGATAATAAATTCTCACATTCAAAACATAAAAAAGAATTCACGTCCTCTATACCTCTGAATTTCGATTATCTAAGTCAGCAACTTGTCACGTCCCTAGTACCTCTGATAAAGTTGTCTATTGAAATAACAGTATTTTTAAATATTATATTCTGCCACGTCCACATTACCTCTGAGCAGATATAATAAATATTATTATTTTCCAAGAAATATATCATGTCCAGTACCTCTGAATATATTTTCTATTCTATTGCTTATATCTATAACAAGATATGCAACAAGTAATGGAACCACATAAAAAAGTTTCTCATTTCATTTATATTCCAAAAAGAGAGATACATTGTAATGAAAAAGACAACAAGTTTTACTCATTCTATTCTGAAGGATAAATAATAAGTTCTACAATTCGCTTCTTTAAAACTTGAGCTCTTTCATTCCAAGAATCTAACACCCGCTGCCTGGCTTCAATCCTTCCTGACTCGGGAACGAATGGGTGCAGAGTAGCAGTCTGACGTGCTAGTTCTTCATTCTGTAGCTGTTCAAATTCAGTCTTCTGATGCTTCAGAGCATTTATTTGATTAACAGCAGCTTGATGTAGCTGAGTTTCTTGTTCTATGTTCTGCTTGATAGCCTTAAGCTCTCCCTGAAGTTGGGCAATTTTTGCCTCCAGATCAGCAGTTTTCTTCTCTTCATCTACAGTCTTAATCTTATGACTCTCAGTAATAGATGCTACATCAGCAATTTGAATATCTAGTTCAGAGGATTGTCTAGTAAAAGCCAGCAAAAATGCTTCAAAATTGGTTTTACTAGTCTCTGCTTCTCGAGCCATAGCCTCATATTCTATGTTTACTAGCTGCTCGATATCCTCTTTTTTTAGCTCCTTATAAGCTTTAATAGAGCCCTCCAGCTCATCCAAAATGTGTTCCAAGAAGGTAGCCTGAGCCTCGTCTCCTTGGCTGCGGATGCCTCCGATCAAGAATGAAGAGGGAGTTCTGATTATACTAAAAGGAACATCTTCTCTCTCCATCACTCGATGAACTAAAGGTTCTAGAGATGTAAAGAAGACTTTTGTGAAGGAGGCCACCACGAATTTGTTAGTTGCTACGGCTCCTGGGGTGGCTACCACTTCCGCTGGAGTCTTTACAGTTTTGACAGGTGGAGGCACTTCATCTTGAGAGCTGATGTGAGACGAGCTTCCTTCTCCTGTTAAAGTTCTTGTGGGTCCTTCTGCAAATTACATATGTCATTTGTAATATACAATGCTAAAGGAGCTACGACAAATAGATCTTGTTTAGAAATTTACCTGAGCTGGGCATAGCATGAGGAGTATCAAGAGGTTCTGATGTCTCTGGCTGAAGCTTTGATAGGGTGTCGACAGACGTAGTGGCTTGACTACTGCCCGCTCCTGATTCAGTCTGAAGTGGCAGAGTCATTGGAGTTTGATCTGCTGCCACTCCAGAAATCTTAGGATTTTCAGATGTTTTGGGTTCATCGATCTTGGGCTGGTATGTCCTTCATTGATAACTATATTTTCCTCGTCTTCAACAGTTGAATAATCTTTATCAGCTGGGAGTTCCTGAGGTGATGGTACATCTACTAAAGTTTGTCCCTCTTTAGTAGTGTTATTCCAATCATCATCGTAAGATTCATCACCAAAGTCACAATCAGCTAAGGCTTCAATCATCGCCTCTTCAGAATGAGTAGGCTCTTGAGCCTTCGGAGAATCTTGTGGAAGCAAATCCTTCTCAGGAGAGGTGGCTTCCAGAGTCATAGGAGTTGGGGATGGAACCGTTATCCCCACCGTAGCAAGTACATTGGCGGGAATACGTACCATTACAGCATCTGATATTGAAGATTCTACGGTGGTAGTAGACGGCCGAACATCCGTTGAAGTAGCCGCTGCAAAGAAAGAAATCAATTTAATATACATTTTTAAGAGAAAAATATATTTAGGGTATATCATAATCTTGATATTACCTTCTTAAGATGGTACCTCTTCAGCAACTACCAACTTTCTCCTGACCTCTCTGTGTGGTGAAACGACCGGCTCTTCAGCAGCTCCGGTGTGATCGTCCTCCAGATCGATTAAAGTGGTAGACGTTCCTCCTTCTGTGACTCTTCCCTACTTCTGAATAGAAGAAGGAGTGATTTCCTTCTCTCCAGAGGAAGAACTGAGGAGCATCTGTTTTGACTGAGAACGAGTCATTCTTGTAGTCGTTGGTTCATTTATAACCAATGATGTCCTTCTCTTCTTCTCTGGAGCCCTTGGTGAGACAGGTCCACTATCCAGCAGAGGAAGGGCTGTCGTCTCCTTAGCCTTTCTTTTCTTTAATCCCTTGGCAGGGGATTTCTCTTTCTGCACCTTTAAAGATCCGTCCAGAGGATCTTGAACTTCATCAGGATAATTCTTCAAAATAGAATCTTCCAGTGGTGTATCTGCAGGATCCCTGTCCTCTGCATCCCAAAAAGAGTGAGCAGTGTGTTTCCCTAATTTGGATCTCTTCTCACTTGCAAAGCAATGTGCAGGATGGAAGCTTTCTGTGAATGTGTTCGCTGAAGTGTAGAAGTTTGCGTATGTATATAACATACGCGGGCCTTGTTGAAGATTGAAGGGCAAGGAAAATATCGCTTTAGTATCCCTGGCATTATAATATCTCCAAGCCCTAGCCCCATCGATCAGATAACCCTTGGCCTGTAGGCAGGTGGTGGCGTTATCCACGTAAAGTTGATCATAGCCGAACTGCCGTACAAATCGACTTGGCAAGTATGGTTCTACATAATACTCTTCCTCAAATCTATAGACCAAATGAGATGGACGGATCGCTTGCAACCATGAAAAGATAGGTGGACTGAGGCGGAGTGATTCTGCATTTAGATCCATCATCTATGGAGGCATATTCTCATATCCGTAGGGAGGCTGAACACATTGAAATCTCCATCCCGATCCACGATTCAATGCAAATCTGCACTCTAAAAGAGTAGTGTATTGCCAATGAGCGCTGGAGTAGCGTCTGATGAAGTCTCCGCTGACATTTCCCATATTAGGGTTCATCAAGCAGGGATGGTAAAGCAATAGCCATCCGAACAAATAGGTGTAAGACATCTCGGTACGAGGAAAGTCTTGCCTCGTCGCCTTGTCGTGAAGCATGGTCTGTACAAAAGAACGCAATCCTGTGTTCAAGCGACAGGTCATTACTGAAAACAGATCCATCTTATATCCAAAAAATAAGACGTACGGCAGCAAACAGGAGGTCCTGATGGAATCTGTCAACTGCGCTGGCTCCTGAAACTATGAAGCATCGCAGCCATATAGAGAGAAAACCGGCTAGTTGGGCCTCTTTGGACATGGGTATGTAACCCTGTCTGAGATAACTCTGGAGGGTGTCACCTGCCTTAAACGGATGAGAATCTTCTTTCAGTCCGATAACT
Source organism: Iris pallida (assembly GCA_029216955.1). NCBI lineage: Eukaryota > Viridiplantae > Streptophyta > Magnoliopsida > Asparagales > Iridaceae > Iris > Iris pallida. The sequence continues at coordinate 6,913,547 of JANAVB010029815.1, read as the reverse complement.
CTATGATTATGTTGCTCCATCAAATATTGCATATCGCTCTGACCAAATAGTTCAAAGAAACGAGGAGCACAGGCTTGACTATCAAGTGACTTGTCCTTCCTTATATGACCCAAGAAGAGGTATGGCATCAACTTGGTTGTATAACAAGTACCTGTAGTGGCACTTTTGTAGAAGAGCGAGCAGATCTTGTAGTGACACAATAATTCTTGGAAGACGACGATCATCTGAGGGTTCTCCTCTGCCATAGCATCCAATTCTTCGTTTGTAGGTACATATTCTTCGTATGGATTATCGCCCGTCGAAAGATGAGAGAGATATTCCATCTCATGGAGTGCAAGTCCCATTTCTCCATGGGGATGAAAGTTCTAGTACTTTCGTTATACCTCTCTACTAAAGCCAGGAACATATGAGCGTTAGGACGAATGCCGTAGACTATAGTCCAGATGGCATTGTAAAGGTCTAGATCGAGGGGTCTGTCCTTAAATTGATCCAAAATCCAGATAGTTAAGATGCTCCAACGCTTCATATCTGGGTTTACCAAACCAGTCATACGTATACCGCGATCCGGGTATCTTTCTTCAGCCTTTGCGAATGTGTTCGCAAATATAGGTATTCTCACTGGAATGAGCAAAAGGAATCCTCGGAAGGAATACAGCTTGGCTTCAAACCTCTCAGGTGGGTGCTATACTTCTCAGAAGTACTGTAAAAGAGGTCCTTGTGCTATGGACCCATTCTATAACAGATTCTGCCAACTCTTGCCTGCTGGATTGGAGTCAGATCCCATGACATTCTTCTGGGATAGCTTGTAAATTCATATTGTGATAAAGCCATAGATCTCAATATTTTTGTGAGGTATATGATCTTGTCTTCACATCTGAATACTCTCTCTTCTTTCCTGGTCTTGGGTTGGGAAGTCTTCTCGATGGCATCTCTAAAAAGGAAGGATGGCTTCTTATGGATCACACTATCAAGACTTTCCAGAGGTTCTCTGTTTATTAAGCTCAGCAGGGTTTGGTTTTCTTGAGCCACGAGAAGGGTCTTTCGTGCTTCTGGGCATCGTACTGAGGGAATGTAACATGAGATAAATTCTCTTTGTACTCTGGGACATTAAATGCTGAAGCGAATCTTTCAGCATTAAGGTCTTTCCTGAGATCAACTGCAAAGAAATACATGAACAAAAGTTAGAAGCAACAAGAGTGTGCAACTTTATAAAGAGCAAACAATTAGGTTGCACAAACATCCTAGGTTGTGCCAACAAATAAGTTGCACAACATTCTAGTTTGTGCCAACAATTAAGTTGCACAACATCCTGAGTTGCGCCACATTCTGAGTTGCACAACATTTTAGGTTGCACAACATCCTGGGTTACGCAACAATTAAGTTGCACAACATTTTGAGTTGTGCGACAACCTGGGTTGCACGACATACTGAGTTGCACAAAACCTAAGTTGTGCAACATCTCAGGTTGCGCTACATACAGGTTGTGCCACAACTTGGTTACGTAAAAAATTTTATTATACAAACAACTGAGTTGCGCAATAGTATGCACAACACTGTTCGTAAGAACGAACAATGCTCAAATAAAGCAACCAAACCCTAATAAGGGGTGGCTCAAAGTTCGTGATGTGCCAAACACTCTAAAAAGAGGGGCGTAAGTCAATTGAAGATCAAGTCAGCTTCTATAGTGTTCATTTTCGGTCACCTTCCAGAGCTGGGTTAGCCATCTCTCTTCGAGAAGAGGGCGGCGCATACTGTTGTGCGCGAGTCAACGAAGCACGAGTCGAAGGGGCGGCGACCCCCTTTCCTTTGTCAGCAGCAGTCTTCTTGGGGGCCATGTCGTCGAGGAGATGGTCGGAGAAGAGGGTTACGAAAGTTCAAAGTATTTTCTCAGAAGATTAAAGTGAAAGTAAAGAACTATAGTCGGTTAAACAAGGGTTATTTATAGCCTAAACATAGAATCCTAACAGTCACCCTTAGTTGCGCATAAAAATCGTAACAGATCGCAACAGACTGCGCGAGATAGGCGCAACTTGACTCAGTTATTTTTATAATTCAAATTATTTTGAAGGTTTGTAACATTTCAAAATTTGAAAACTTTAAAGGGGGTCTTGTAGTCTAAAAATCAAGTTGTGCCATGTTTTTACTACTCAGTAATCAAGTTGCGCCCCAAAAATTAAGCTGTGCCACTGTTATGAAGCTCAGAGACCAAACTGCGCCACTGATCAAGTTGCGCCATATATCAGACTGTGCCTACTCACGTTGCGCCAAAGCCTACGTGGCACCTAACAATAATTGCCATTATTGCCTGACATCACTGACAACTGACAGCACGATAAACGAAGAAAATCTCTTCGAATCCCGCAAAGCGTGGCGCTCGAGACGATTTGATTGATAGTTGTTCCGCGCACTCTGCAAGTTGCGCCTGGGCGCAATCTGAACAAATTATTCTTATACATTCAAAGGCTGCCACGTGCCTATGTACTGAGTTGCGCCTAGGCGCAACCCAATCAAGCGCAGTTTGGCTCGTTGACTAAAGCTCGCGCGACCTGATAAAGTTGAGACAACTTATATTCTAAAGCAGGATAACGTGGCGCACATGCCACTAATCTCTCAAAATGTGTCTACTACTCTGTACACGACCATGCGCATCTCAATCATATGATGCCTCGCGTCTAAATACAGTTTGTACACGTTTGTGTAACTGAATGGAAGTTGGCACAACTTAAGGTTGGCACAACCCAAAGTGGCACAGTTCAACCTCGTGCACATCAGAATAACTGCTAAAACAGTTATTTCTATAACTATATAAATAGAGTTTTCAATCATTATCAAGGCATGATAGAGATCAAGAATTCTTGTAAAATTGCTGATGTATTCTCCAGAGGCTCTAGTCTTCAAGTTCACATAGTCCAAGGGATAAAGTGATCATCTTCTGATCAGATTCCTAAAGTTGTACTTTCCCAGAATTTATTATACTTTGTACGATTCTTTTTAAAGTTTCTTATAAAGTTTTTGTTTTTGCAAACAGTATAAAGGAGTCCCATTTTATTGTATAACCTAACCTATTTACATAACCATATTGTGCTCTAAATCACTAGTCACTTACAATTTTTACTTATAATGTATATATTTCTAGTTTACAAATATCTCTCATTTTTATGTACATCTTCTTACAGTTCATGTATCTTACTCTTTTGCATGCTTTATATTTTCTGCCATGATATGAACTGTGTGAGATATATTGTGCTCGCACCTGTCCTGACTGAACCTGTTGAAAATATTATAGATGATAGTGATGACTTCTGTCCAACCTATTATGAAGTCCATCTAGATGATACCTGTGAGTTGGACCCACGGAAGGATCCAGCTCTAGCAGAGGACATCATCCCTACTGCTTAGACTAGATTAGCTAGGCTTTATCTTAATTTTATTATGTTATTTGTATTGACTTTAGAGTTGTATTATTTCTGGATGTTTGTGATGTTGTATCATTTAGACACTTAGACTTTCCTTCTGTTTGTATGTTCTCTTTTAAGATTTCATATCTATCATATCGTGGTATTTCCATCTCTAGATCTGTGATTGAGTTGTACCTTATATGATTTGTCCTCTGTTCGGAGAGTATATCATATTGTATTTAGTTTGTGATAGTGACCTAGAACAATGTTCTACCGCCGACACTGCGGCGTAGGCTGGGCGTACCCACTTTTCGTTCTCCTATACTGGGTGCGGGTCGTGACACATTTTTAGTGGTGGCCCATGTAGGTCGAGGTTCACATTTATACGAAGTCGTGATAGTATGACGATTAGTTGTACTGCTGTGCACCTGCGATAGAATATAGGAAGTAAGGTATTAGAATGAGAGGATACTCGATTACAGTTATAATTCCTTGAGAGATTACTGGGATGACCCTTGAGAATCTCATTTTGAACTTCAAATTTGAAATCCTTTCCTCTTGTTTTGATTCACCCTTACTCCTTGTTATTTGAACTTGATTTTGATGGATCGTTGTTGATTTTGATTTTTTTTATCGAGATGAATTTTATGACCCGAGTTACGGTATCTTCTGATAACATATGTTGACGGAAATAACAGGGATGGTAAAACATCTACTTTGTTATGGAGCCTAGGGTTTATTGCAGCTATATTCATCGGTGTGACAAGAACGTAGGAACCTAACTTCGGATGTATATATCTTGATCAAGAGATTTAGAATTTCTTACAGTTATATTAGTCGGCATAGCGAGGATTCCAGATGACATGGTCATAGAGATGCATACTCCAGTTATGGACTCTACCGTTCATCGCAGCCTTGCTTACTAGCGTGGCGAGGATTCTGAGTATCATAATTTTGGATAGACGGATGTGATTATCAGATTATATCTTGAGAAGGTTCTTAAAGTATCACCTCTTCCATTTCACTTCTGTTAAAAAAATTATTTTTCATCATCAAATAACTTAGGAGTAGGGATAACTTTAGTTAATTAGTCTAATTTTTTGTAGAACTTCATTAGTTATAACTCTTTCTTAGTATGATGATTTGATGACTTGTGATTAGGCCTTTATCTTAGGGATAATAGTATAGCCCTGGATTTAGAGTAGTGATCCTTGTAGTTGGTTCTCTGTTGTTTATATTTACCAGTTTTCATATAGAATGATAGACTACCTTACAGCCTTTTGATGATTGATTATTTTCCTTTCCCTTCCAGTATGGCACCCTACCATTGTCGTATGCTTTGATACCTTATGACTGCTTTTGACCTAGTATGGTTAGAGTAGCTTGATGAGACCCCAGACCTATATTGCCTGCCATGACCCCAGACCTATATTGTGTTTTAATTTCAGTTTTAGACATGTTAGAGGATGGATTGATGTTAGTTAGGATGGTTAGAATGAGTTTCATTTGGATACCCATGATTAGATCTAAGTAGTTTAGTCTACATGTCATTTTTAGCCTCAACTTGTCATTTTAGTATCTCTTTATATAATGGACTGTTTTATATATATATAATAGGTATGTTAGATATATTTCATATATCTAGATGTGTGTGGATATGTTGTTAGTGGTGTGCTTGTGTTAGAGGAGAGAGGAGTGTGGTTTGATGTGTGTCTTGAGTGGTATGGAGAGTGAGATGTGTTTCCTATGTCCAAACAACCCAAATTAGTCATAATATTTATCCATATTTTTAGTGGCCATGGCAACTTAAAAATATCATAACTTTTAGCTTAGAACTCCGATTAATCTCTCATTTTAAAAAAAACCATATCAAAGTTAACTTTTCAAATATATATTAATAGGTAAAATACATTCTAGAACTTTTTGTAAAACTGTTTGAGTGTCAGCTGTCCGAAAGACGAACGCGTTTCGGTGTTTTTGCGATTTCGGGAGCTTCCGGACGATCCGTTTGAAGTTTCGGAAAGCTAACACAAAGGGCTACGACATACTTAATCCTAGAATTTATTGAAGACCCAATTGGTACAGTATTGGTTTTAAGTAGAAGACTAACTATACGATATAGGCATTTTGTGTAACCTATGAGCCTATGTAGTATGGATATTAAATGAATGTAGGTATCATATGTTATCGAGTATATGTATGATATAGTACATATATATATATATTATTGTTAAGTTATATATGTTAATATGTTTGTTAGATGTTGGTTAGTAGAGGGTTAGATATGTTAGAGTTTGTTATATGTTAGTGTAAGTTATATTTGTTAGTATGAGTGTTAATTAGATAGTAGAGAGGTTAGTATTTTGTTAGATATTTGATATGTTGTTAGATAGTTTGATGTTAGATATCTAGTATGTTAGATATTGATACGTTAGTAGGTTATGTCAGTTCTAGATATTGGTATGTTAGCAAGTTAGTCTCTATAGGTTATATGTTAGATATTAGTTAAGATGTTACGTTAGTACATTAGATAGTTAGTTAATTAGATATTTGAGGGGTATCTTGGTATCTCATGATACCAAGTTAGTATCTTAAGGTAAATATGAATTACCTTTACCTTCAAGGTAAATGATTAGTTTACCTTATGGCCAAGGTATTGATTTTGGGATACCAATATAACCAAGGTTGATATGGTATCCTACTGTTAGTGGGTTAGTGTCTAAGTGTTTGAGTTTGAGTAGGTGATGTTAGATTATGGAAGGGTTATACAGATAGGTATATATATTTTTGGGTTATATAGTATCTATATATATTATGAGCGTATATAAATATAGGTTATGGTTCATAGTGAGGATATGTATATACTTGATATATGATATATATATGTATGTGTTAGGGTGGTACTATATGGGTAAGGATATATGTGATATATATGTAATGTATATTATATAAATAAGTTTGTGTGCCTTGGTAGCTATGTGGTTAGCTATGTGCCTTGATTTAGGCTATGTGTTAGATAGCAATGGTCCTAGTATACTTGATTGTTTAGGGCATAGACTTGTTTAGACCTAGAATTGACTAACCTATACTAGTTTGACCATTGTTGACCAAACCCTAGCTAGTTTGACCATATTAGACTAGTTGCCCTAGTTTGACTAGATTGTTGACCAGAGTTGACTTTGACCTAGATTGACTTAGACTCATGTATATTGTATTATAATTTCAATTACCATATAAATTGAACTCTTTATAACCTGTGTTGCTCTAACTAGGACTCTGTGACTCCAGTTGGCCATCTTTTCATATCAGTTGTTCAGGGTATCAGGCGAGTACATTCTCTGATCGTTTCATACTTGTCAGGACTTATATTCTTGCTCCAGATTACTTTACTTGATGTTGTCACGATTGTTATCATGGACCAGTACCCTATGGATCTTATCTTGCGATGTTATTCCCCTCGGGTACATCAAATACATATTGCCATGTGCTTTTCACGAACATATTGTATTTCTTGTGCACCCATATTAATGTATACTCTTATGCAATCTTGTACTCTCGTAATCACATGAGCCCATGGATAAACTATTGTACAGGTAACGTAACTTGACTGGATCCATGTATATTGATTGGGGAGGGTGAGTAGGAAATGGTTATGTAATCAAATCCCCTATTGTATAAAATATTGTATATGTCCATTGTGCCCTCACGTATAATGGAGTCCCATTTTATTGTATAACCTAACCTGTTTACATAACCATATTGTGCTCTAAATAACTAGTCACTTACAGTTCTTACTTATCATGTATATATTTCCAGTTTACAAATATCTCTCATTTTTATGTACATTTTCTTACAGTTCATGTATCTTACTCTTTTGCATGTTTTATATTTTTTGCCATGATATGAACTGCGTGAGATGTATTGTGCTCGCTCCTGTCATGACTGGACCTATTAAAAATATTATAGATGATACTGATGACTTCTGCCCAACATATTATGGAGCCCGTCTAGATGACACCTGTGAGTTGGACCCACAGGAGGATCCAGCTCTAGGTGAGGACGTTATCCATACTGCTTAGACTAGATTATCTAGGCTTTATCTTATTTTTATTATGTTATTTGTATTGACTTTAGAGTTGTATTATTTCTGGATCTTTGTGATGTTGTGTTATTTAGACACTTAGACTTTCCTTCTGTTTGTATGTTCTCTTTTGAGATTTCATATCTATCATATCGTGATATTTCCATCTCTAGATTTGTGATTGAGTTGTACCTTATGTGATTTGTCCTCCGTTCGGAGAGTATATCATATTGTATTTAGTTTGTGATAGTGACTTAGAACAACGTTATACCGCCGACACTGCGGTGTAGGCTGGGCGTACCCACTTCTCGTGCCCCTACACTGTGTGCGGGTCGTGACAGATCATCTTTAACCACATGAAAGTAGCCGGAGGTGGACAAGTAGCCATAGGTTCTAAGTCATAAGTAGGGGAGGAAGATTCTCACATCCGGAAGGAGGAATGCAGTAGAATCTCCACTCAGAACCTATATTCAATGCCTTTCTGCAATTAGTAAGGGTGTTCACTTTGCATCGAGACATGGCATAACGTTTGATGAAATCCCCTCCTACAACACCTAGAACCGAATCCATTAGAATGGGATGGTGCAGCAGTAACCAGCCAAATAAATAAGTATACGGCATCTCAGTACGAGAAAATTTGTCTCGAGTGTCGGAATCCACCATCATGGTATTTGTAAAGGAACGAAGACTTGCGTTCAGCCGGCAAGTCATTACAGAAAGAATATCCATTTTGTGCCCAAATACTAAACGCATAACGGCAAAATAGCACACCTCGGTGGATTCTGTCAACTATACTGGCTCCGGGAACCACGAACCGCCGTAGCCACAAGGAGAGAAAGCCTGCAAGAGTAGCTTCTCGAGACATCTTTCTACCACCTTGTCTTATATAATTCTCGATGGGAGTACCAGCGGAAAACTCACGCCAATCTTCCATTAGCTCATTGTCGATATGTCTTGACTCTTCTATCAATTTTTTGATAGTATTGCGGTCAAGCGGTTCAAAGAAGCAAGGCTCACAATCTAGGTGTTCTTGTACCTCGACTTCCTGGACGTGGCCCAAAAATAGATACACCAACCATTTAGATAGATAACATGTCCCCTTTGCATGGCTCTTATATATTAGAGTGCAAATCATAAAATGACATAACAACACTTCAAAGACTGCCACCATTTTTGGGTTTTTCTTGGCTAAAGCGTCCAGCTGCTCAATTGTTGGCACGTATTCTTTGTATGGATGGTCACCCATTGGCACATGAGAGATATATCGTATCTCATGAAGGGCAAAGCCTATTTCTTCCCGAGGGGTCACAAAAGTGCCTGTCCTGTTGTTATACCTATCCACTAAGGCTAAAAACAAGTTAGAGTTGGTGTAGATGTCGTTGGAAGTAGTCCAGATAGGTGCATAAAGCTCCAAATCAATAGGCTTGTCCCTAAAGTTATTCAGAGCCCAGACGGAAAGTCGGTTTCAGCGTTTGATATCTAGATTCATCAGACCCGTCAGCCGTATATTCTGATTCGGATACTTTCCTTTAGCTTTAGCAAATAGGTTAGCGAAGAAGGGTATTCTAACTGGATTCAGCAGAGACGAATCCTCAGGCGGCACACAACTCGATTTTAGGCCTCTTAAATGGGTGTTATGCCTCTCTGATGAACTGAAGAAAATGTCCTTTCTCTGAGGACCTACTCTGTGACATATCCTTCCAACCCTAGCCTATTGGAAAGGGGTTAGGTCCCATGCCATGTTTCAAAGATGGCTGGCATGAGCGTAACGAGATAGGGACAGATGTCTCGTCATATCAGTTAGATATATTAGTCTGTCTCCACTCTGATAGACTCATTTTTTTCGCTTCGATTTGGGCTGAGAGTCTTTCTCGATGGCTTCACTAAACGAGAAGGCTAGTTTCCTGTGGGGCACTTAATCCAAACTTATAAAGGGTTCACCATTCATCATACATAGTAGAGTCTGGTTATCTTGGGACTCTAATAGAGCTCTTCTAATAGAAGGAAGATCATATTGAGGGAAGAAGACATGAGATAAATCTTTTTGATACTCCGAGACTCGGAAATCAGAGGCCAATACCTCTGTATTAGGGTCTTCTCTGAGGTCAACTGCAAGAAAAGAAGCAAAGGTTAAGATCATGAAGGCAAAAGACCTTAATCTTCATAAATCTCTAAATTACGCATGCAATGCAATCCCTAAATTGCGCATGCAATGCAATCCTTAAATTATAACGCAATGGTGCATACAGTACAAAAATAGTCATTGAGTGGCGCACGATAATCTCTTAAAGTTAAGTGCCTTATGACAAATTTTTTATTATTTGAGTATGACAGTTCTTCAAGTGACGCACATGACAGTTCAAACATTTTTTGCGCATATGACAGTTATTGCGCATGTAAGATTTTTAGCGCGTGGCGCACTTTTTGTATAGACAAAAAATACACGCTATGGCCAGCACTCTGAAAGAGGTGGCGCTATTTGTGGAATTGCGCAGCGCCAACCAAGACTCTGAAAGAGATAGTTGGCATTGGCTTTTTGGTGCTGCCATCGAATAGCGCTAAGTCACTGTTCATTATCTTCTCCGATGATCACCTTTGAGCACTGGGTTTGCTTTCTCAGCTTTCGCTGACGGTGACATGTACTGTGGCGCCCTCAGTGGCGAAGTGAGCGGCAGAGCTCCGACGACTCCCTCAGCAGTCGACTTCTTTGGGGCCATCACTGATGATGATCAAAAAGTTCTAAAAATGAAGGAGAGGAAAACGAAGAGCTCGGAAAGAAAAAATTCGAGTAAAAAGTTTTTATCGCTCCTCTCGAATATTTATAGCCAAAAATCAAGGTGTAAGGCTGGCACAAATTTTGCGAGAAATTCGGGGTCGGTTGGGTTTCTGAAGTGCGCCAAAAGCATGAAATCGCTTCTTATTCAAAGTATTTCAAATTTTAAAATTTCTCAAAATTGAAAACTTTAAAGGGGGTCTTGTAGAAGCTAAAAATTATTACAACTGATGGCGCTGGTCAATAGGCGCTCAGAAGTGAAATGGCGCTCAGAAGTTAAACGACACACATCATCAAATGGCACTTAAAATCAAATGGCGCTAGCGCGAGATCCCACGTAGCATGCTTTCTCGAGAAGCACAGGCACTCCTCATCATGACTGACAGTACGTCAATCGAGAAAGATCCTTTCGAATCCCAAGCACGCGGCGCTCGAGAAGATTATGTCAGACTTGGTCATAATGACTGACAGCTGCCTCACGCTATTTGTCATTTGGCGAGAGAAAATCATTGTTTATAGATTTAATGAATGAAGCAAAGGGTGCTAATCATCAAATTACGCCAGGCACCAGTTGCGAATTAGCGCCAACTGATCAAATCATCCAGAAGCAGTTAGATAATGTGGCATGCATGCCACTAATCTCAAAGAACATACAGGTGATATTGCCCATAACCAAGTACATCTCGCTCACAGAATTCCATGTGTCTCAAGCAGTTAAACTAATTGCTCGCGCTAATGGATAATGGCGTGCCAATTGCTAGTGTGTGCAAATCAGGATAACTACTTAACAATTATCTCTAAACTCTATAAGTAGAGTTCTAAATTATTTCACAGGGATGATTAATGATCATAATCTCCTGAACAAGTTGCTGCAGTACTCCCCAAAGGCTTTTTTCTTCGATATTGCATCGTCCAAGGGATAAAGTGATCGTCTTTTGATCAGATTCTTATAGTTCTATGTCTCCAGAATTTTGGGATTATGAGGATAGAGGGGGGTTGGTGGCCACTTTATATGTATCTATATATAAAGTTTGAAGGATTAAAGAGTTAGGGCTTGGGTAGAGAAGTTTTAAGGAATGTTTGGTTTGATTTGTTGTTCCAATAAAATATATACAAGATTGAATCTATAGGGAAATATTGAGTTCCTAATTTGGAAAGTCAATGATGAGTTGGTTTAAACTATTGTATGGTTGTACAAAATCTCTAAAAATTAATCTAAATTCATCCTAATAAGTTATGATAACCTATTTTAGGCTCAACTAAGGCTAGTTGGACTAGTTCTAGGTTGGTATAATTTTTATAATCGAAATTGACTCTGAAAGACTAATTAACAGGTCTTGTGTGCTATTCGAAAATAAATAGCACATGGGAACTCAATTGAGTGAAAGAAAATTAGCATGTATTTAGCAGGCTCAAAATAGATCAAACCCATATATTGGTCGAATGGTTTGGATCGGGTTTGGGTCTCAAATCAAAATTGGAAAATACATCTAATTTTACGGTAAGGGCTAAAATGACCATTTTGACCCTAAGGTTGTACAAGAAATATGTAGTACATGGAAACATGTTTGAGTGGAATATGTTATATCAAAATAAAGGTGGACTCATCTAGATTATGAATATGGAACTAGATTTGAGAAACTAATAATTATCGTCTTCAGAAATTAAAGCTACGACAAAGTGCCTATATAACCATAATTAAAAATATAATATGGTTTAATATTTAAAAATCATATAAAATAAATAAATAAAATTCCTAAAAATTAGGGTGCTTACAAGTTTGCATATGCTGTTTATTTTTAAATGGCACACAAGACTCAACTATAGACTTATTGGACTCGTTTCACTCAAATAATTCTACCGACCCAAAACTAGACCAACTGGGTTCAAGGAGTCTAGTCTAGGGTACCCTAACCTATTATACTTATTTTACACTAAATTTATTATGAATTATTTACAGCCATATCAATTCAAATCTATTTTTAAACCAATTCTATAACTACTTTCCTAATTTGGACCAAATCAAATCTCTTTAAGATAAACCTTTGATTTAAACTATCAAATATTCACCAAATCTTACCAAACCATTTCCTAATGAATCCCAACACTTAATATATTAAATCTTTATATTTTAAACCAACCTTGGCCAGTACCATACCCCCTCTCTCTAATTCTCTCCAAATCGTACGCCTCCTTTAGGAAATTCTGATTTTCGCACATTAATTCCCACCCGATAAAAACCCTTCAAAAGATGATCCTTTAAACCTTCTACCACCTCAAATACCTTCCTAAGACCTTCCCCTAACACCCCAGCACCTTCCCAAGCCACCATACAGCTCCAGGAAGTCGGTACAATGCATGAAAGGCACCCAAAGTTGATCGCACATGTGCTGAATTTGTCACTGCAGGTATGCTATTCTGTATCTAGGGTTTTGTACACTTTCTGATTTTATTTTTATGTAAAACCAAAACTAATGTAAAGATCCCTGTGTCTATTTTTATTTTCAATTGGTCACTCATACAGTTCCAAACAGTTTGTCTGGGGTGTCCGTTTTGCTACAAGGTGTCCAGCTATGACCTATTCTTTTGTATGCAAGTTTTTGGCAACTTTCGGACCACTTTGAATCTTCCTATATTTCTTGTAAGATTCTAGACATCAGAAGCTTTCAATTAAATATACTTTGTAGTATTTTATTGAGGTTTACTATTTTAATAAAATATGGGCATTTTGTCGTAATGTCGGAACACTGAAAACTTATCGGACCGTCATATTCACAATTTTGAAGTATTAATATTTTATAGTATTCTTTGTAGTATTATATTGAGGTTTACTATTTTACATATTGAGGTTTACTATACTTTGTAGTATTTTATTGAGGTTTACTATTTAACATATTTTATACTTTGTAGTATTTTATTGAGATTCCCCTTTTTACTATACTTTGTAGTATTTTTATTGAGGTTTACTATTTTACATATTTTATACTATTTTTTAGAATTAATATTTATAGAAAATTTATCGTTTCGGGAGCCAAACTATGGAACAAGTCTAAGTATATTAATGTAGAATCAATACAAGATTTGTATACATATTTTTCTATGAATAAAATATATTAACTATTATTATAGAATATTTAAAATTATTTTTTCTAGAATTAAATAAGATATTTTTATGTTATTAAAATATTACTTTATCATATAGATTTAATACTATATCTGCTAGATTGATATGGTTGTTTGATACTAGTTTCCATATAAATAATGTAGTCTAAATTTTATTATAAATATTTTAGTATATTTTTTCAAAAATAAATATTATATGTTTAATTTATAAAAATATTATTTTATTATATTGATTTAATATCATATATGATGGATTGGGTCATGTATATAGTAATTGCTAGTTCCGTAGATTATGCCTAGCATGGACTATATATAGTAAGTCTATAAATAGTATGTGTTAAGGCATAGATATATCATTGATAGATGGAATTACTTATTCTAGGAGTGCATGACAGGCGTAGCGAGGATCACTGAGCTGGACCGTCATATTCGTAATTTTGAAGTTGCAGGCAAGTGTACCTTGCCAATATTTTAGTACCTTTTTTATTTCCTTTTATTGTTGCATATTTATTTTCTCGTTCATGATCATTGAGGACGTAGGGTTAGTTAATACTTAGTGTCCGAATTGATTCGGGTGCCGATGTCGTCATATAGATATCGAGTATCAACACTAGGTGTGGCGATTATGTTATTCGAGTTCATTGACACGATAGACCATAGGACACTGACACGATTCATGATATGGAGTTTACATAAGTATTCATGGTTATGGACTTCGTGATAGGATATTAGATTGATACTTGTACTTGTGACTTGTTATACTGGACTTTACTTGACTTGCTAGTTCTAGACATGAGGTAGGAAGAACATTACTGCAATATATATATATATATATATATATATACTCGCATATCCTCATTTTTATATATGGGACTTGGCTGTTCTTCTACTAGTTTAGCCTCTTTTTCATATAGGGACTTGGATGGTATTCTACTAGTATATCTTCATCTCTGTAGCAGAGCTTGGATGGTTATCTACTTGATCTACTTGTATGCCCTTGGTTCCACGATATGGTGTCTTAGGACAACAGCCTGCTGAGGAGCTTGTGAGCCTCAGTGGCTGAAGCATGATATCCAAAAAATGTTCATATGCGCATATTTCTTAGACTAATTAGAGTAGTTACCTTTAGTTCATATTTTCTTTACTGTTATATTGGCATGTTTTTTTTGTACCTTGCTATGTCCTATGAGGACCTGGTGATCTCTCTAAGTAGTTGGTCATGCAGAGATACTCCGCTGATCATGGAGGTATTGTTGTATCTGGTTCAAGTATTTTATCGTACTTTTACATTTATTCATTATTTCTATTCTACTATTTAGTCGTGTTTTAATCGAACATATATTTATTAGGCTATATGTTTACAAAAACAAAAGTTTCTTTACAAACTAAGAAAAAAGAAATTACAAGAGTACAATTGATTTCTGGGGAAGTACAACTATTGGAATTTGATCAGAAGACGATCACTTTATCCCTTGGACGATGCAATGTCGAAGAAGAAAGCCTTTGGAGAATGTTGTAGCAAGTGCTCAGGAGATTATGATTATTAGTGATCCTTATGAAGTAATTTGGAACTCCATTTATAGAGTTCTAAAATAACTGTCAGCCAGTTATTCTTATTGGCGCAGACATCCATTGGCGCGCCATCACCCTTTGTGCGAACGGTTAACTTAACTGCATGGGACGCGTGGCATTCTGTGAGAGAGATGCGCGTGTTCGTGGGCATTGTCGTGTGCACGTTCTTCAAGATTAGTGGCATGCGTGCCACGTCATCTAATTGCTTTGGACGATAATTTGATTGATTAGTGCCAACTGTTGAATGGTGCCAGGCGCTATCTGCTGTTTTAGTACCATCTGCTTAATTCATTGATTATTTTACGCCAACTGCGAATGGCGCGGGATAGCTATCAGTCATTATGACAAATATGACACAATCTTCTCGAGCGTCGTGCGTTCGAGATTCGAAACAAATTTTTCTCGACTGACGTACTGTCAGTAATAATGACTGTCGTTTGACTTTTTCGAGAAGATTACCATGTGTCAACCAGCGCCATCTGATGCCAGGGTCATTTGATGCCAGGTACCATCTGTTGACTAGCGCCATTTGTTAACTTCAGTCTTGGCACCTTTTGTGGGTAGCGCATGATAATGATTATACTTTTTAGGCTTCTACAAGACCCCCTTCAAAGTTTTCAAATTTAAAAAGTTTTAAAATTTGGAATACTTTAAATAAGAAGCGTTTGTATGTAATTGGCACACAGCAGAATTGTAACCAACTCTGATTTTTGGGCGTGAATCGCGCAACTGTTATGGATAGCCTTGGCTATAAATAGTTTTGAGAAGAGAAAGAAAACACTTTTCACTTGAAATTTTCTTCTTCCCAAGCTCGTGTCTTCTTCCTCTTTCGAACTTTCGAAGCTTCCAATGGCCCCAAAGAGAATCGCCGCCAAAAAGGAAAAGGGAGTGGCAGAGCCACTTCGCATGTGCCTTCACTAATGGTGCCACAGCACGTCATGCCGTCGGCGAGAGGTGAGGAGGCGAACCCAGCTCCTGAAGGTGAGGAACTAAACGGAGAAGAAGACTATAGAACGCTCGCGCCATTCGCGTGTAGCACGATCCTGGCCAACATCGACCGCCTCTTTCAGAGTATTGGTCGATGCTTTGCGCCACATCTTTCAGATTATTTGGTTTAAAAATTCATAACTAATGACGCCATGCGCCATTTGTCATATGATCTCAATATGATGCGCCATATGTCAATATGCGCAGAACAAGCGCTAATTGATTGATGCGCCATCTGTTTAACTGTTAGATTGCATGTGCCAACTGTGGACTATTTTTCACATCCTGCACCATCAATGATTGGCATAGAGTATCTTTTAAACATTCTTTTCAAGATTTTAACTCTGAGTTTTTTCTTTTTCAGTTGATCTGAGGGAAGACCCTTGTGCTGAAGAACTGGCCTCTGCCTTTCGGGTGTCCAAGTACCAGGAAAACTTGTCTCATGTTAACTTTCCACAATATGATGAGCCAACTCCCAGGCAGACTGTGCTAGAGAATCAGGGCTACAAAACTCTGTTATGTTTGATAAATGACACTCCTTTTCTGTCTGAGGACGCAAGACCTTATAAGAAACCGTCATTCCTCTTTGGAGAAGTTATAGCTACAGACTCTCAGCCCAAGTCAAAGAAAGACCGTCGAGCCTTCGTAAGAGGAAACACATTGGTGTACCTGCCTAAGATGATAAAGAATCTTCTCTATCTCGATATACCTATGCCAGCTATCCAAGAAAGATGTCATGAGATCTGACTCCTACCCAAGAAGCTAGTGTTGGAAGAATATGTCACAAGCGTGGGGACTGTAACTATCACTTTTCTAAAATGAGGGTATTGTTGAACTTTTCTGAAATTTATTATTTTATGTTATTGTTTAATAGATTAAATCACATTAGTAATATCAATTGGTAAATTCTTGGTTATTTTAATATTATTTTATTTAATGTATTGTGATTGTGTCATTAGCTAGTGAAACCTAGAACCATTTTGACTGGAGGCTAACCTTGACCATAGAGCCTAGCTAATGGACTCAGACTAGTTAGTTGGACTCTAATTAATCTAGAATAGCTAGTAAAGGCTAGAAATTTAATTAGTTAATAAGCCACTTGGGCCCTTCTTCTAAAAAGGCCTTAAAATGGAAATATGGAGACTTGTAGCTAATGCAACCTAATGAAACCCTATCCCACCCCTTGTGGTCGGCCAAGCATGGCTAACCCTTGCTATATATAGTAACATTAGCCACCTTCTTCTCCTTTTCATTAGAACACTAACCCTAATTTGGTGTTCTTCCCCAAATTACTTCCAACATTCAAATTGATTCCAAATTACTCCAAACAAGTTGCAATCTCTTCTTCTTGGAGAAAGGAGGCCTCTAATTGCTAGGAGGGAGCTTATTGAGACAATTTGACCATTGGAAGTGAAGGGAACCTAGATCTAAAGGTTGTTCCTTGAGAATCCATCTCTCAAGTGGTAAGAACCCCTAAACCCTTTCTAATTTCTGATTTCTCTCCATAGATGCATTCATTTAGGGTCCCTATATCATTAGGTAGAGTTTGGTTCAATTTCGAATCTATTTGAGGTGCGTATCGCAAGAGTATCGAATACGCACGTCAAGTGTTTGGTAAAATGCCTCTTAGGACTTTTCTTGTTTAATTTTCAGATGTAATTAGTTGTTTTGGTTGATAATATGCTATAGATGGTGTGTGTACTATTATATGGGAATTTGGGTTGGTTTTGATTATGTTTTTGGCCAAGGGGGAGGCTCGGGTTGTGATGTATTATTTGTGTTGAACTTCAGTTGGAATTTCTGTGTGCAGTCATTAATTTGGCCTTGCAATTGTTTGTATCATCACCTAAACACCCTAGAAAGCATGGCCTAACATCTATACATCTCCCTACATGCTCACCTTGCTCAGACCTGGGAGTTTGGGCAGTCGGGCACCACACTCATATGATGTCCTGTATATCAGACCACTTCATTGGTCATGCATCTGCCATATAGATCATTGCACTCCTGTCACACACATTGTACTGCCTAAATAACCTTCACTGAACAGTATTTCATTGCATTAACCCACTGTTTTGGAACACTGCATACACACTCACTTCACATCATGTCTGCATATCTACAATCTATTTCACTGCAAATTCATTGCATTGCCCTGCCATGATTCACCGCACATGAGGGGTATCAGACCCAACTGACCAATGTTCTCTGATACAAACATGTATCAGAGTAATGTAGACTTTTCCTGCAATGCAAGGCATACGAATGAGATGTCCTGTACCATATCTAACATGCATCTTTCCACTACACTTCACTTGGTCAATCGAGTACGTACACACACATAACTTGTCCTGTTTCTTGCATTCATTACTGCATTACCAACTTGCTATCTGCATTTGCATTAGATCATAGCATCATTAATGTCATCTGCATACATTAGTGTATATCCCCTTGGTTAAGACCATATGAGGCCAGTTCCTGACCTTAGCTTTAGTCTATTTTATATGTTATAGATCAGTCCATTTCACACTTGAGAACCTATTTTGATGATCAATTGGTTTAAATAGCAGTCCATTGTATCATGATTAGTTCCCCCAAATCAAATATCATGCATTCATCATTTACAAATACTATATTAGCCACTTGGACACTGACCTGCACTGCTTGGAATGACAGCATAAGTTGCATTCCATTCATTTGCACTTCACTGCCTATATTATTTTCCATACCCTTCTTGCACCTCACTTGTTGCACTTCACCGCACACACCAAAGTGAGTATCCTGCATGTTGTACTGCAACCTTTAGCAACTGTAAACACCCAATGTCTCCTGCAACACCCATACATCCACACATTGCATTCCCCTCTTCTGCATTGCCTTGCCTCTGCAATTGCATGTTCTGCATTATACCTTCCTTGGTTAAGTTGAGTAATTAGATGTTTTGACTTTTAGAGTTGTGAATGTCCTACATTCACTTGAGAGTGTTCGTTTATGTTTCTGTCTTCTGTAACGCATGTATATATATATATGGTGTGTGAGATTAGGAGAGTACCAGTTATTAAGGATTAGTTGGAGGGTTATGGCTTGAGTGTGAAGGGATATCTTCACATATCTACAGCCTTGATGATCAATCTCCATGTCCAATTTGGTATGTTCAGGTATTATACAAGGTCAGTCCTAGATGAGCTTGTGCAGGCAAAATGAATTTTGATGTGGGTGATCTATTTACTGTGAGTTCAGATTTGAACTTTATGTTTCAGTCTAATTTTGTTCTGCATATCTTCCATTGATAGTCTCCTAAATATCTTTAGTTGCTGTCCACATGTATAGGTATATAGGTGTTCAATCGAGCCAATATCAGGTCTGTAGCTTCCCTATATATTTAACCCCTCATTCATAATTGTCCTTATTGAGTATCTGTTCAGTATCACTAGATGTTCCTGTATTAGAATGGTTCCAGTTGGGCAGTGGCAGTTTGAATTCTGGTAGTGGAGTCATTTTTGATTGAGGTCCAAGAAATTCTTTACTTTAGTCTTGTTCTTTTGGTCCCAGGGGAGGAGTTTGAGGATGAGGATTTACCTCATCATGGGAAATGTATTGCCATGCAATTTATTTCTCTACATGATCTCTAATGTCTCAACCTTAGCATATCTATCCTGTTATCCTTATGTAGTCCCCTGCAACGAATTTAGGTCCATATCTGGACAGTACTCTGAACTTGGGTTCACTACTTGATGTTTCAGACATTTGAATGTCACATGTTGTGCTACCATTCGACTTTGTCAACTCTTAGACACAAGCCCAGACTTCATGAGCTATATGCCCAGTTAACATTACCTGTCTACTACATTAGTGTATATACCATTGCCTTGTCTATTAGGCTGTCCAAACTTCTGCATATTAAATCCTGACCCTCTTGTTATGTTCAGACCTCTATTGATAGATGCTTTAGCATTAGGATGTCATGTTCTGATGGTTGTAACCCTGCTGTGTTATGTTCCCTTATCCATTTTGTACCTTCTGAGTATTTATGCATATCATACAGATATATACATACAATGATATATGAGATGAGGGTTTGGATAGCAACTGTTAGTGGTGGTTAGTTAGTGATAGTATCTTAGTATATATACTATAGAGATATTTTGAGATGTGGTATATATATATATATATATATATATATATATATATATATATATATATATATATATACAAAAAATATATTATATATTTTGAGATGTGGTATATATATATATATATATATATATATATATATATATGTATATATATATATATATATATATATATATATATATATATATATGGGGAGGGATATTGCACCAAACTTATTGCATCAATTATTGCACCAAACAATCTCAACCACACATTTATTTCAATCATGTGGTTATAAAGCATGCTGACGTGGCAACAACTTTATGGAATGCTTTATAACCACATGATAGAAATAAATGTGTAGTTGAGATTGTTTGGTGCAACAATTGATGCAATATCCCTTCCCTATATATATATATATATATATATATATATATATATATATATATATATCAAAAAATATATATATATAAATCTCAATTAGACATGCATGTATATGATATATTATATATATGGGGCTGTGTTAGATCTGTTAAACAAATATGTATTGTGGATAGTTGAAATAAGGTAATGTGGTTATAGGTAATTTTGGTTATGGGATATCTTAGAGTAGGTAATCGTTCATGGTTTTGGTTAGGTTTAGGTTAGCTTCATTATAGAGTTGACCATGACCTAGTGGACCAAACCCTAGATTAACCTATTAGCCAAACCTAGACTAAACTAGTTAAGGCCTAATTGACCCAATAGTCTAAAGTTTGACTTAGTTGACCAGAGTTGACCAAAGGTTGACTTTTGGCCTAGAATGGCCTAGTGCATGTAGAATTCATTATATAAATCAAATATTCAATATTGGACACATTATAACCTATATTTCTCTAAATAGGACTCTGTGACCCCAGTTCAGACATCTATTCATATCAGTTGCTCAGAGTATCAGGCGAGTACATTTTCTGTTAGTTTTTATTCATGATAGTATCTATATTGCTTGCTTTAGACTACTTTACTTGATGCTGACACATTGTTATCACGGACCAGTACTCTATGGATCTTGTCATGAGATGTTATCTCCTTAACGGGTGCATCGAGTATTTCACGTTCATGTACTTTACCATATGCATCGTGTACTCCTTGTATTCGTATTATTTATGTACAAATTGTGTGCTCTCATGTACTCTCGTGTGCTCACATATGCTTATTGTGCAAAACTAACTATCGTGTACGTAACGTAACATGATCGGATCCTTGTGTATTTATTGGGGTAGGGGGGAGTAGAAGTGATTATGTGATTAAACCCCTTAGTGTACTCGTGTATATGTATATTATACCCTCACGTATAATAGAGTTACCATTGGTCGCTCATGTGCAACCTAAACTAATCACATAACTATCTTGTGCTCTGAAACACTTATATTTATTATAGTTCATAGATTCTCTATTATATTTCACGTACTCCGTTTACTGATCTATATCTTCTGTATTTCTGTACTTTTTTTTACAGCACATCATGTATTTTATTCTACTATTAGCTCTATATTTCCTACCATGTTTTGGAACTGCTTTCAGAGATATGTACTCGTTCACATCCTGACTGGACTCGTTGATAAATTTTACAGAAAACTTAGAGGATCCAGCTAGCCTAGAGGAGATACTAGTAGAGCTTGGAGTAGATTGTTAGGTTATTGTCTGGTTGTTATTTTTAGTTATTTTATGAGTTGTATTTTATTTCATACTCTGTGTGTATGGTGTTGATAAAACTTGAACTCCTTTCAATTTTGGATTTGTATTGAACTGAAGATCTTTCCATCTATTCCATATCGTGTTGATTACACCTTTCTTAGTTATTTTGTGATTGAGTTGTATCCTTCTGAGATTATCCTCCGTTTGGAGAGTATATCTATATTGACAGGTACATTATATTGTGTTTAGCTTTTGATTGAGACATAGGACAGCATTCTACCGTCGACACTGCGACATAGGCTGGACATACCCATGGTCTCGTGCCCTTCTACTGAGTGCGAGTCATGACAGGAACCACAACAAAGACATCTTTCTCTACAATTCTGATCAGTATAGCACTCGTTTAGGGGGTCTAAGACCAAGCTGCATACCGTCTTATGATACAACCGTGATGCTACCTATCAGAATACCCATCTTTGCTAATATATATACTGCATCTGAAGGAGAATATCCTCATAATGCTAGCATGAGACTAACTGGCTTAATGCATCCGGAGATTGTTCGTTGGAATCGTCTTTCCGTGTGGGCTTTAAACAACTTTCTTGAGAGGTTACAGGATCTGGGACTCTACGAAGCCGTTCTGACTACTTCTTGCGGAATCCAAAATAAGTCCAACATATTTCTGGCTAACAGAAAGGTACAATAGTAGGACTGGTACCTTTGCCACTCCTCTCGGAGAATTAGGCTTTGCTCTCCATGAAATACAATTTCTTTCCCTTCTGCCAATGGGAGATAACCCTTATGAAGAGTACATACCAACGGGGGACGAACTAGAGGTCTTGGCCAAAGTGAACCCTCGGATGGTGGCAGTTCTCGATGAATTGCTGTGTCACTTTACAACCTGCATGTACCTGTACAAGAGTGGTGCTACATGATATACATCTAAATGGTTGGTATATCTCTTCTTTGGTCATAACACAGACCCTAAAATGCAAGATCAGTCTGAATGTACGCCTCGCTTCTTTGAGCCGCTTGATGCTCAAGATATTTCTCAGTTGATAGAGGAGACTAGCCATATAGACATAGAGTTAGCCAAACCTTGGAATGATTATGCTGTCAATACCCCTCTAGAGAGTTACATAAGGCAGAGGGCCTCGATTTATCTCATGAAGCCACTTTAGCAGGCTTCCTTTTTCTGTGGTTACGACAATTTGTCATACCAGGTGCCAGTGTCGTTGATCAAATCTATCGGGGCGTGCTGTTTGTAGCAATGCTTTTGGTATTTGGCTAAAAGATGGTGTCACGACCCGCACCCGAATATATGGTGCGAATACGTGGGCCACGCGCAGCCTACGCCGCAGTATCGGTAGTAGAGCGTTGTCAAGTACCCGATACTAACTACAACATCTAAGATCCATAACTAGAAATGTACTCATGTCATATCACGAAAACTAAGGAAGATATGACAAGAAATAATAACAATATCACTAGAACAAATAGAATCTATAAGGATCATATGAGACAAGAATAAAACAGAAGGAAACAATAAAAAACTAAATAACTACCCGACCTAGAACTCCTGAGAAACAACTCACGATAAAGAATACCGAGAACCACCCAGCTAGCAACATCTTGTAGTCCAATACTGAGGGCACAACTACTCCTAAAATATTGTCAACATCCAGTCAGGATGGAACGAGCATAAATCTCAAATAACAGTTCTAGTTAGACGATATTGAAAATGTAGCAGTAAATAGAGAGAATATACAAGGAATCACGAAATGTACATGTGAGTATCATGGCAAGGTAAGCTGTAAATCTAGAGCTAGAACAAGGCAAGTAAAACAGATCATGGCATGTACAAGAATCAAGAATCACCTATCTAGGTGTGTGAGTACTAGCTACAATACGTGGCCGGCTTAGGAACTTGCACAATAGTAACAGGCCTGGCAAACCATACGTGGGGTGTATGATCAATACTCACAATCAATAGGTGCACAAGGGGTGCACAATAGGCTTTGACCACATATCTACACTAATACTCCCCGTCCCTCGACTAGTATAGTGGATCCAACCATGACACATCATGACGTGCGATCCTCTGAGAGGGTAGCTAGCCTTTGCAGGAATCGTGTCTATACAATGCACAAGGAACAAGAAAGACTTGCACAATATATACCAAAGAATACCAGGAATAACATCTCATGACGGAATCCAGTCAAATACCAATCCGTGTGAACTATGTGTCAAGAGAACAAGAATATCTACACTATGTACAAGAAACATAGACGATATCATAAAACAGAAATATTATCAGAGAATGTACTCGCCTGTGATGTAATGGATAAGTCGACTGAGTCCAAGAACAGTGTCTCGAGGACCTATAGATGGAATACTGTATCAATATAAGGGTTAGAAAGTAAAATCAAGTCATACTAAGTCAAACTAGGTCAAGGCACGTCAAAGCAAGTCAAACTAGGTCAATCTAAGTCAAATGTTGACTTACAGTTGACTTTTGGTCAACTGGTCAACTCCGGTCAACCCTAGGTCACCTCTAGGTCAAACTTGACTAACGTTGACTAACAGTTGACTTTGGGTCAACTGGTTAACTTCGGTCAAGTTCTAGTCAATTTTAGGCTACGGTTGACTTTCGGTTGACTTTTGGTCAAAATAGTCAACTGTGGTCAACCAAGGTCAAAACTAGTCTAACCTAGGTCAAATGTTGACTCTACTTCGACGTTCAGTCAAGTAGTCAACCATGGTCAAACGAAGTCAAAGCTAGTCTCTATAAATATCTACAGGGTCAACATATCAATTTCAGTGATGGTGAAATCACTGGAATCGACGGATCTCAAAATACAACAAAAGGAGAAAGATTATAATAATAGGATAAAAACCTACAGATGTTGTCGGATGGTGAAACAACCATCACCAACGTGTCCAGAATGGTTAAATTAGCTAGGATAGCCTATCCATAAGTCTAATTTGGACACAGGGGCAAAAAAGTAATTTTGGGTCAAAATGGTATCCGTATCGGACCCACTTTGCACCGAAAAATATGCCAGAATAAAAGTCCTCAAAACTTGACAAAATATATGTCCACAAATTTGAAATAACGATACGAACTCAACGGTATGTCCCGAATTGGATTCCGATGAGCCGATCTCAAAATGACCCGTTGATCCGGATATTGGTATCCGACTTGCACCAAAATGCATGTCGGAACTAATGTCCACTAAAACCTAGCAAATTATATGTCAACGAGTCCAGAATGACGATACGAACTCAACGGTATATCCGGAATTGGATTTCGATGAGCCGGCGTCAAAATGTCCCGTTGACTCGGACTATGGGGTCCGCTTTGCACCAAAATGCGTGCCATGGTCCACGTCCTCCAAATCTTGAAAACTTTATATGAAAACGTGCCAGAACGACACCATAAGTCTACTGGTGGTGTCAGAAATTGAATTCGGAGTCCCGGGTTCAAAACGAAAATTAACAACTTGGAAATTACGAATTCGGACGGCCAACTTTGGCGTCGAATTCAACCAATCAAACGTTCTCACAATAAAACAAAACTTAAGGGATAGGAAGAGGGTTATACCAGCTGCACATAGGAACTAGTGGCACACCAGACAGAGCTACGATGGAGGAGATACGAACCGACGAAGTTGGCTCCGTAAAACTGTCCAAAAATAACACAATTTAAACGGTCAACTTGGTGGCCGATTTTGATGTATCAAACTATAAAATTAACGGACGAAAATTAAGGAGAGTGTAGAACTATATACCGAGATTGAGACAGAGTAAAGAAATCACCGATCCAATGGTCGAATTTTTTGAAAAATGCGCACGAAGTCGTCGTCGTAAAATGCACTTTCTGACTTGGCGTTCCTCGCGCGCGTCGACGGGATTCCGACAAATGTGCTGAAATCGCCTATGCGGCGCGTCGGGAAAGAGGACGACGGCCACGGGGCCTGCCCAGGGGTACACCCGGCCAAGGGGGGTCCGACCATGGTGGCGGCGGCCGCAGCGGTGTACGGTTGGCCGGCAGTGGCTGCTGCCGCGCGCGCCACTGCTGCTGCGGTTGTGCAGCTGCTGCTGCGTTGTTCACACATTGCGCTGGCCTAGCACGGCGACGGTGGTGGAGGTTGTGCCCGGCCTAACTGGGTACGACGACGAAGTGGTGGTGAAGGGCTGGTGGTGATGGTGGTGTGATGGTGGTGGTTGTGTGATGTAGACGAGGAAGATGATGATGAAGAATGGAGAAGGAGGAGGAGAAGGAGGAGGCTCGGCCATGGGCTGGTGGTCGACCGGCCATGGGTTGGCCAAAATGGAGGGGGTCTGCTGCTTGCTGCTGTGGGTGATGGTGTGTGTGTGAGTTTGTGAGGAAAAAAATAAAGAGAGAGAGAATGAGTTTTGTTTGTGTGTGTGAGTAAAATAAGGAAAGAGAGAGAGAGAGAGATATATTCTCTTCCTAGAATTTAGGGCCGGCCAACTTGGGGGGAGGGGGTTGTGTGAGTTTGTGTTGTGTAGGAAATGGAGGGTGGTGATGAGTTGGGGTAGATCAAAGGCTAGGATTAAATGGGGATTAGATTTTACTCTAGGGATTTAATTAAGGGGGTTCTCCATTAAATATTAAAAAAATGGGTAGACTAGGTATTTAATATTTATAAAGGCAATGAGAGTGAGGGTGTCATAAGAGAGGGTAATATAAAGCTTGGACTAGGTTTGGTTGAGCCGGGTCGGGTCAAAATCGGACATGGTGCAATAATTGAATTAATATCGGCATTTATGATCATGGGTAAATAAGTAGTATATGGGGGCTCAAATAAATGGGACAGAAGTGTCATGCGCGTAGTAGGTTTCGTATGGGCCATGTCCATATTTTCGGTCGACTAGGTTGGATCGATGTCGGTCCCCGAAATTAAATTGGAAGTCAGGTCACATTCTACGGTGGATAATTAATTTGGCCTAAATTGACCCAAAAGTTGTGCGAAACAAATGAAGCACAAAATGGTGTGTCTGAGTGGGACACGAAGGTCATGGGTGTAGGGCATCTCGAGTAGATCACACATGATAAATTGGTTTCAAGAAAATGACTAGCCTTGTGCTCCTAAATTAAAAGTCACGGTAACGTGCATATAATGATCAAAGATAAAAGTGGGAAAATCAATTAATAATTAATTAATGATCAAATGGTCTAAATTGATTCGAAGTTGTGTGAAGCAAAAAGAGTACAAGGGAACAAGTTTAGGTGGGACATGATATATCAACATGAAGGTAATCTTGTCTACTACACACTGATGAAGAGAGTTTCCAGAGATTGACACCCCTAACGCTCCAGAAGTCAAAGTCACGGTAAAGGACATTTAATCAAATAATAATATCTATTGCAAATAATTGAATTATAAAATTGAAAAAAATAAGCCCTAAATCAGGGGGCTTACATCCTATCCACCTTATAAAAATTTCGTCCTCGAAATTAAAAAATCATCTAATAGGTCAAGCTAAAACATACAACTGCTATGGCTACAGTACCCAATCTGCTACCCTTGTGATCATCTATGTTGTTTCTCTTTACAGGTATTTTGGTTCAGGTTCAACAAGCTTCTTCCATAAAAACTATGTCTATTTTACCCCTAAGAATCTTTATATCAATAAGAACCTTTACGTATATTCTAAAATATAGGTCATCCTCGAGATACTGTATATCAGTAATACTTGGCCATCAACCAAAATTCCAATCTCAATAGCAATTTATTTGTTTCCTTATCCCATCCTAAGTATCTTTATCCTATTAATCACAAGCTCCTTGAAATAATACATTCAAAACCTATTCTTGGCATTGAGCCTTCTCTCTTTTTACTCAAGAACTCCTGAATATAAACCCTCAAATTCAAACTCTTAATTCATTTACCGAATTATTTATTACCTATGTACATATGTCCATGTTTCGTTCCTGCTATCTTCCGATCTTGCACGCAATGTTATCTCCTTCTATTTCATTCCATATATCGATCTATCCTCCAATCATAAGTAAATGGTTTATAGATAACCAATAATCACTTGGTCATCAAAGTCTTATCATGTTCAACCCTCGAATCTAAGCACAAGATTCTAGTCCTAAATCCGTAGTCACTAAATATAATATTTTATTACTCTTTCTTAGATACCTTAAAAATCAATCTATACTATCAAACTAATCATTCTTAATGGTTTCTAAGTCCACTATAGTCAGTCACTCATATCTGTCCTTCAAGCTTAACCCAATGAATCCCCAAGAAAAATATACTAATCACAATCACACATTAACATATTACAGTTACACTACATAATCTGTTAACAAGGTTTGGCTATTTCAGTCATCAATTAAATAGAAGAAAACAAAGTCCTAAGACCGGGTCGAGCAATCCATGTCAATATTCAGACAAGGTAAGGGTCAAGCAAGACAGGAAAAATTGTCGAAATATTTTCAAGAATAGTACGAGGCCAAACGAGAAGCATAGGACGTAGTCGAAGTAAAACACAAGAACCATATACCTCCGTAATTATGTCACATGAAGTTACTATCGCGCTAGTGTGCATCTGGCTGCGATTAACTTCCTTGTTCCATAATACGACGGATGGCTGCAGTGCACAGCTGCCATGCCAGATAATATAGGTTTTTGAACTTAACTTGGCCAAATCCGTAAAATATTTCCAAACAATTTTTTGCAAAATAATGCAAAATAAAGGAGAAGATGTTAGTCAAAATGCTTAGGGAGTGGTCCAAGTAGAATTCGAGAAACATATTTAACCATGATGCCGTTATCCGAAGTCATGCCTCGCCAGTATTTCTCTGGATGCAAACTTTCGATTCCGTAATACAAGGATAAATTACTTTTCGAACTTTCCTTGAATCAATCCATGAGGCACTTTCAACAATTACCGGGAATGACAAGAAGAATTGCCCAAGATGCTAGCGAAGAAGAGTTTAGTCAAATCATATGAAAGATGGAACACAAAACAATCATGTCGAAAAAATTCTAGTTAGGCTATAGATAGACAGAGTTAACCAAGACGGGGAAGAATGATGATAAGAATTTGTTCTTGCTCATCCGGTCATAACGAAGTGATCCGATTTAAGATACAGTCTGATAACCATACACGTCTTCCTGAAATTATGTTGCCAGAATTTTTGCCACACCAGTAAGCATAACTGTAATAAACGATGGAGTCCATAACTTGGGTATACACCCTATAATTATGTCATCTAGATTCCTTACCACGCCAACTGCAAGAAAATCTAAATTCTATAACTAGGATAGTATATCCAACATCAGGCTCCACGTCCCTGTCGTGCTAGCTAGTATGACAGCGATAAATTTTAAACTCCATAAATAAAGTAGACATTTATCGTTCTCATCAAATATGTTTATCAGAATATCTTAACTCAATTCATAAAAACTGATCATAGATACAAAGTTAAAGTCAACAACGAACGAACATCAAGATTCAAAATTCAACGATGAATCAAGGATAAGTAAATGAAAACTAGAGAAAACAGATTCCGATGCAGGGTTTAGAAAAAGTTCTCAGAAGAAGTCCCAAAGGTACGATCTAGGTCAAGATTGAAAGTTCTGGAATATAATCTAAATAATCTCAACCTTGAAATAACATTGCAAATCATATTCTCTCCTCAACCTAGATGATATATAAGTTCAACTTATACCTTCCCTCTGGAATCCACAACTCATCCCAAGAAAGAATAAAGTTTGATACGGACAAATATTTCAAAAATCAAGACGAATAGAAACATGTGGAAAAAGATTTGAAAAGCTTTCGAAATAAGATTCCCAGGAGTCATCTCTGGAATCTACCAAGAGTTCCTAATATGTGACTGAGTACCAAAATCCTAAAATATTCCATGACTCAACCTTAATCCCATGGCAGGCTCGTAGTAGTACAGATAAGCTCAAGTACCACCACGACTTCGCAATAATTTGTAAAGACTGACCTGCATGGGCCACCACAAAAATGTGTCACGACCCGCACCCGGATATACGGTACGAATACATGGGCCACGCCCAGCCTATGCCGCAGTATCGGCGATAGAGCGTTGTCAAGTACCCGATACTAACTACAACATCTAAGATCCATAACTAAAAATGTACTCATGTCACATCACGAAAACTAAGGAAGATAAGACAAGAAATAATAACAATATTACTAGAACAACTAGAATCTACAAGGATCATATGAGACAAGAATAAAACAGAAGGAAACAATAACAAACTAAATAACTACCTGACATAGAACTCCTGAAAAACAACTCACGGTGAAGAATACTTAAAACCACCCCAGCTGGCAACATCCTGTAGTCCAATACTGAGGGCACAACTACTCCTAAAATATTGTCAACATATCCAGTCAGGATGAAACGAGCACAAATCTCAAATAACGGTTCTAGTTAGACGATATTGAAAATGTAGCAGTAAATAGAGAGAATATACAAGGAATCACGAAATATACATGTGAGTATAATGGCAAGGTAAGCTGTAAATCTAGAGCTAGTACAAGGAAAGTAAAACAGATCATGGCATGTACAAGAATCAAGAATCACCTATCTAGGTGTGTGAGTAATAGCTACAATACGTGGCCGACTTGGGAACTTGTACAATAGTAACAGGCCTGGCTAACTATACGTGGGGTGTATGATTAACACGCATAATCAATAGGTGCACAAGGGGTGCACAATAGGCTTTGACCACATATCTACACTAATACTCCCCGTCCCCCGACTAGTATAGTGGATCCAACCATGACACATCATGACGCGCGATTCTCTGAGAGGGTAGCTAGCCTTCGCAGGAATCGTGTCTATACAATGTACAAGGAACAAGAAAGACTTGTACAATATATACCAAAGAATACCAGGAATAACATCTCATGACGGGATCCAGTCAAATACCAATCCGTGTGAACTATGTGTCAAGAGAACAAGAATATCTACACTATATACAAGAAACCACTACTACAAAAATGGATAACAATGACGGCTAAATATGCTAATTGATGACATTTGTTTGGCTGTCATCTATGAAAGGGTCATCTATATTATTAGTAATCAATGACAACTCAACGCACGTCATCTTTATTTATAAAAGATGACTTTTATGTATCATCTTTATTTAGAAAAGATGACTTTTATATGTCATCGTTATTTACAAAAGATGACTTCTATCGTGAGACAACAATGACAACTCAACGCACGTCATCTTTATTTATAAAAGATGACTTTTATGTATCATTTTTATTTAAAAAAGATATCTTTTATATGTCATCGTTATTTACAAAAGATGACTTTTATAAGACTTCTATCGGCTCAACACACGTCATCTTTATTTATGAAAATGACTTTTTTACGTCATCTCATTTACGAACGATGACTTACATACGTCATCTTTATTTATAAATTATGACATTTATCGTGAAAAAAATAATGACAGTTCAACACACGTCATTATTATTTAGAAATAATGACTTATATATGTCAATGTTATTTACATAAGATGACATATGCGTCATCTATATATATAAAAGATGACTTTTAACATTGGAAAACAATGACAGCTCAACACATATCATTATTATAAAAAGATGATTTTTATAGAGAGTACAATAATGACAGCTCAAAACAATGAAATGTAGATACAATATCCGATTGAAGAAAACAAAGAAGAAAAAAAACTAATAGGTAACACCAACAAAAAAATATTTTATTTCACAATTATTCAAAGTCATGACACTGAACTAAACAATATTCTTCATTCTCACATACTTTAAAACATAAATTAATAATACTTTCAAAATTTTCTTAATACATATTGACTTCATTAACAATATTCATGATCAATTTGGCCAGCTCTCCTCTCATTTCATCAATTTCTTTGATGGAGTAGTCCTTTCTCCCAGCAAACTACAAAAAATCAACACAAAATCAACTATTACGTTAATGACGCCATGTTATAACAATATAACCATTAATAACATTATCTTAACATCTAACTTACCACTTTTTCTAATTTGGTAGTAGAAAGTTGGAATATATCCTTCGTATATTTCATTACATAGTAACCACACAATGATGAAACATGCACAGCCATTGTAACTGGAGAAAAATAAGTTGTAGTCTGTAGTTATGAGAATAGCAAGCATATTAAATACAAGGTTGTCATCAATCACTTGATTCCTCGTACTCATAACTATAAAGTAAAATGATAATAAGAAAACTTACTTCGAATTGTATCACACAAGATTGCTGCAGAGATCTACCTCTTAAGAAGATCTGCTGGAAGGCCTTGCTCTTTGAATCACCAATTTTTATAGAGCGTCGACGACAACTCCATTGCGTATTTGCCTGGAAACATCGCTTCTCAAGGATTCCACCAGAATTTATGAGAACGCTTCGAGCAAGTGTGTTTATCTGCATATTGTCCTTGAAATGTGGGTCGAGTAGTTTGTGAATCGGATGCATCATGCTCAATTGCCTTCTCGTAGCTATGATGAAGGGCTCGACAGCGGCATGAGTGTACAGCCTGTTAAGTGATGAAAAAGAAAATCTTTGACAGATGGTAGTACTTACAGGTATTCTTTTCATCAGGTAAAATAATTAACGTCAGGTATTCTTACAGATGGTAGTACTTACAGGTATTCTTTTCATCAGGTAAAACAATTAACGTCAGGTATTTAGTATTATCATATAACACACTTGCAAGTTGCAACACAATCACTTTCTCTTTAAATAAATAGCATAGTTTGTAGTACGGTTGATACCTATCCCCAATACGGCCGATATCGATACGGTTTGATGTGCCGATTTGATATCGATACTGACCGATACCGATACTGGGGTTTCTTTTCCAATCAATTTGGCAAACACAACTAAACAAAAAATACCAATCACTAAGGATGTAAAATCATATTAAGATTTTAAAAACATTAAAAAGAAGAAAAGTTACCTATTGCAGATAATTCAATCGGAAAGGATGACTACTATTTCATTAATTTCAAAACTACAAAGAAACAACAGAGGAAATACTTAAAATTATGCCTAAATGTATAAAAATATTTCTTCTAAAATTTAAACACTTTATTAATAATTATTTGTTTTATGATACCAAAATATCCAATACTCTGATCCTAAATTGCTGAAACTGCCGATATTGATACATAGAAAGGGTCCAACACCGATACTGCAAACCTTAATAAACATCAAAAACTTGAATACAGATTGAATACTTCAAACTATATTTTTGTTATGGGGAACTGAAGAACGGTGAAAGAATTAACTTTTTATTGTTTCCTTACCCAAGGTTGATATCAGGTTGGGGTTTGGCAACACAGATAACATATATAGGATGCTATATATATATATATAGACAATCATATCTTGAATTGATTTCAAGATATGAAATACTTATCTTGAACTGATTTCATTGATGATTGCTATTATATTGAAAAAATCAACTAAATATTCTGAGAAACTGATCATAAATAACATATGTTAATGAATATCCATTCGTTAAATTGGAAGAAATGGCACTACCAAAATAAGTCATATCAACGAAGAGTTTAGCGACGCTTAATGAAAACGTCGCTATTATTTGGCAATTTAGCGACGTATAATTTTTACGTCGCTAGACGTCACTACTACCGACGTTCAGCGACGTATTGCGACTAATTTTTTTATAACAAAATTTTACGTCGCCCAAAAGTCGGTAAACGTCGCTATTGTTTTACTATTAGCGACGTTTTTGTGACACTAGAATACGACGTCACTATATTTTAGAATATAGCGACGTTCAGCGACGTCTTTCACTGACGTCGGTAAATCTTTTCTATTAATCCGATCGGGTTTTCCTTTCCCCGCATTCTCACACGAAAATTCCCCAAAAAACTTGTTTTCCCCCCATTCTCCGCCGTCGCCCAGCCTCCTCCTCCACCGCCTCTTCGAGCTCCTCCTCCTCCTCCGCCGCTCCTTCTCCTCCACCGACCTCCTCCTCCTACTCCTCCTCTGCCGACCAGTCTCCTCCTCCTTCTCCTCGTTGCTGCGTGCTCCTCCTCCTCTCCGAGCTCCTCCACCGACCCCTCCTCCTCCTCCACCGCGAGCTCCTCCTCCTCCTCCTCCTACTCGGCCATCCCAAGATCCCCTCCTCCTCCAACCGAGCTCCTCCACCGAGTTCCTCCTCCTCCAACCGCCTATACGCATCGCGGAGCTCCTCCACCGCGAGCTCCTTCTCCTCCTCCTCTAGGCCACCCCCTTCCTCTATCAGCCCCAAAGCTCAGGTAAACCCTAACCCGATATCTCTAGTAGCCATTTGACATGGATACGACACAGACACGAATACGACACGAACTTATATAATATATGTGCTAATTCTCTTTGAGCAGTTATGTCATTTTGTAACATATATAATATAGGCTAGTTAGGGACTGGTTTAGGGGTGCTATGGGGTGGTTTGTGACAGCAAATAGCTGAGTTATAGGGACTGAAATGGGACAGGTTTAAGGGGCCTATTAAGGACTGTTATGGGACAGTCTATGGGCTGTCATGAAGGCTGATTATAGGAAAGGTTTGGGGGTTATATGGATTGCTATAGGGCAGCTAAGGACAGGTATTATGGACTGGTTTTGGAGTGCTTATAGGCTGCTAAATGGGGGACTAGTTGGCTGTCAACCTTGGACTGGAATGGGGGTGTTAAATGGGTTGATATGGTTGATCCCCTGCCCCCCCCCCCTCACTGCTATTAAATAGCAGTAAGTTACTGCTACTGTTGCTACTAAATAACAGTCCCCTTTGGGGACTGTTGAGTCTCCAGAGATCAGTCCCCTGGGTGGGGACTGATATACTCCAATGCTGTTGTTCACAGCAGTGAAGTCCCCCCTTTTCACTCCATCAGTCACTCCCTCTAATCCCTCACTCTCTCTAACTCTATATATACACACACTACACAAAACCAAAACCCCACACTCTCAATCCTCCCTCTCTAACAAATACACATACACTCACAATATCAACCAATTCCAACTCTAATTCACCACCCCATTGGCCGAACTCTCACCCAACATGAACACAAATGTAAACACACATAATATCACATATATATACATATATATAAGCCACAAATATATATATATATATATATATATATATATATATATATATATATATATATATATATATATATATATATATATATATATATATATATATAACCATTGATATATATATACATATATACATATAGTTAAATAATATGATACAATATGATACATAGAAAAACACATCTCTAAACCAATAGAAATCTGGGATTTAATATCTAAATAACATTTAAATAATATATATTAAATCTATTGGGATGGATATAATCACTTTCCTCCCTAATTTCCCTTCTATTGGGAATCATTTTTCTTTCCTCCTCAATTTCTTTGGCATCCAAACATAGGAAAGTAATCACTTTCCTTTCCCAATATACATGATTAGAAATGATATCCCAAATTGAGGATACCTGAATATTTTAGTTAACCATAGTGAATATATATATATGAAATTCTTAAGAAAGAACATACATACTAAGACTGAGATGAATTGAACTAGAAAGAAAACAAATTATTTTTTTAGAGAAAACTAAACTGAGAGAAACATGTATTTAAGTGCTGTTCCCAACTTGAGATTTTGGAAACACTTGAAAAGGATTTCCCTTTTGAAAGTCTCATATGTAGTTATGTTTCTCTAAGAGAAGAGCCTTGTCCAACTTTGTACTAATTCTTTCTAAATCGAGTTAGTTATCCTTCTTCCTTCATGATTAAAGTTCGGTCATCATAGTCATGATTATGGATATCCGATATCTTAACCAAAGTGAAATATATCTGAAATGTTAATAACATACATCTTATGAATTAAGCAAGGAAGTAAACAAACACAAATGATCCGAGAAATTGTATACGAGCACATTGGACTTGGACACGAGCACATTGGACTTGGACACGATACATTAGACTTGGACTATTAATCTAACATATACTTCATAGGAATGGTCGATATTACTGATTTCGATATCGATACTCATAGGAATGGTATGTTACCGATTTCGATATCTATGCTCATAGGAATGGTCTGATACCGATTTCGATATCGATACTCATACGAATGGTCGATATGACCGATTTCAACATCGATACTCATAGGAATGGTGTGATGCTGATTTCGATATCGATACTCATGGGAATGGTCTGATACCGATTTCAATATCGATACTCATAGGAATGGCGTGATACCGATTTCGATATCGATACTAATAGGAATATCCTCAAATGGTCCCCTGTAGTAGGTAGTAAGGGCATTTCAAGTATATATTTCCTTACCTTATTGGTGTGATACCGATTTCGATATCGATACTAATAGGAATATCCTCAAATGCTATTACTTTCACAAGTGTTTCAACGATGTGCTTGTATCTATCTTACAAAATTATCCTCAAATAGATATGGAGCTGAATTACTATCTGCAGAATCGTTCGTGGATGTACAACCGTCATCCTGATAACATGTGCGGTGTGCGGGATGAATTCATAGAGGGTGTACACCAGTTCCTGCAGTTTGCCAAGGCGTTCCCTCAGTACATGGACGGTACCAAAATTAAGTGTCTGTGTGTGAGATGTCGCAACTTGAAATATCATTCAGAAGTGGATGTCATGTATCATTTATACTCGAAGGGTTTCACGCCGAATTACTATCAGTGGAGCGGGCACGGAGAACTTGTGTCTTTAGCATCGGAGTACGAGCCTTGTATGGATGTCTACAACAACGCTTCTAACGATGATGGATTGGTGAACATGGTTTTTGACGCGGCCGGGCCTAGTTTCGATCCGGATGATCATGACGCACCTGAGGAGGCACCGAACCCCGATGCTGCACAGTTCATGGAGTTGTTGGTGAATGCAAGGACTCTATTATATCCTGGTTATGAGGATCATTCACCGTTGGAGGTGGTTACAAGATTGTTGAGCATCAAGTCCAATTTTAATATGTCGCAAGATTGCTACAACCGTCTTATGGAGTTGCTTATAGAAATATTGCCTGAGGGTGCGAAGTTGCCTAAAGACTTCTACCGGTCTAAGAGGATGGTTAGATCGTTCTGGATGGGATACGAAAAAATCGATGCATGTCGCAACGGGTGCATGTTGTACTACAAAGACGACAAGGATGAAGACGCCTGCAGATTTTATGGTGTCGATCGCTACAAGGCATGTGGTAGAGAAAAGTCTATCGGTGCCAGGAAGTCTACCTCTTCGATGTACTACTTGCCATTGACGTCGCGGTTGCAGCAGTTATTTATGGTGAAGGAAACTACAGAAAACATGAGTTGGCATAAGCGGGAACATACCGAAGGAGTGTTGGATCACCCATCTGATGGAGAAGCATGGAAGCACTTTGATCGAGAGTATCCAGATTTTGCTTCTGATCCGTGTAATATCAGATTGGGTCTCTGCTCTGACGGTTTTATCCCATTCGGACTTTCGGGATCCCAGTATTCGTGTTGGCCTGAGATCGTCATCCCGTACAATCTACCGCCTTGGATGTGCATGAAGACTCCGTATATGTTCCTCACCGTTATTATCCCGGGTCCGAACAATCCGAAAAGGAACATCGATGTGTATTTACAGTCATTGATTGATGAGTTGAATCATCTGTGGGAAGTAGGTTCCAACACGTACGATGAATCTAGAAAACAAAATTTCCAGATGCGGGCAGCACTTATGTGGACCATCAACGACTTTTCGGCCTATGGAATGTTATCTGGATGGAGCACACATGGTCATCTTTCATGTCCGTATTGCATGGACAGCACTAAGGCTTTCCGTTTGAAACACGGAGGCAAACCGTGCTTCTTCGATTGTCATCGACAATTCCTGCCGAAGGATCATCCGTACCGGAGGAACAAGAATGCTTTCTGTGCTGGCGTTTTGGAGAAGGCTAATCCCCCGCTAAGGTGGCCCGGATACACGATATAGGAAGAGGTAAAAGATTTACCAAGAGTTATTGAGCAGCCTGCTATGGGCTACAAGTGTGACAGATTTGGTCGTACTCATAACTGGACGAAGAGGAGTATATTCTAGGATCTTCCATATTGGAGCACCAATCTGATTAGACATAACCTTGATGTCATGCATATCGAGAAGAATGTGTTTGACAACATAATTAATACTGTAATGGACGTAAAGGGGAAGACGAAAGACAATCCAAAGGCTAGATTGGACTTGGAAGAAATATGTAGACGTCCTGCATTGCATTTGATAGAGGACGGGAATGGGAAGTTGAAGCAGCCTAAGGTAATTTTCT
Source organism: Iris pallida (assembly GCA_029216955.1). Taxonomy (NCBI): domain Eukaryota; kingdom Viridiplantae; phylum Streptophyta; class Magnoliopsida; order Asparagales; family Iridaceae; genus Iris; species Iris pallida. Next base: position 6,875,437 of record JANAVB010029815.1, on the reverse strand, counting down.
CACTGGAAAAGGAGGATAAAGTGAGGCTTTGTAGGTGGATTCAAGGTCTGAAATTTCCAGATGGGTATATTTCGAACTTGAGAAGATGCGTCGACCTCAAGAAGAACAAACTGACAGGTATCAAGAGCCATGATTGTCACGTATTCATGGAGCGGTTAATTCCAATTGTATTTCGGGAATTCTTATCGCAGGCAGTTTGGGATCCATTGACGGAGCTTAGCATATTCTTCAGGGATCTTTGTTCTAAGAAATTGCTCGTTGATCGTCTAGAAAAGTAAGAGAAGGACATTGCGGTAACACTGTGCAAGCTAGAGAGGGTGTTCCCTTCTGGATTCTTTGACTCTATAGAGCATTTGCCGATTTATCTTTCCTACGAGGTACGTGTTGGTGGACCCGTCGAATATCGATGGATGTACCCGTTCGAGCGACATTTGAATCACCTAAAAAGAAAGGTAAAAAAATAAGGCTCGGGTCGAGGGTTCTATTTGTGAAGCCTATATTCTCGAGGAGATTACAAATTTCTGCTCCTCCTAATTCAAACCTCATGTTGCTACGAATAGAATGAGGGCTCCGAGAAACGACGACGGATATCAAGAATTTAATGATGGAATACTGAAAGTATTCAATGCGTCCGGAAAGCCTTCGGGGAAATAAAGAAGAGATATTTGAATGACGAAGAGCTAAGGGCTGCTCAGTTGTATGTATTACTCAATTGCGACGAGGATGAAGTGGAGAAGCTAGAGGGGTAAGTAACTCAGGATGATGAGTTTACGTCATCTCAATGTAATAGTATAAGCTAATATTATTGTACTAATCGACGGTTGCTTCGTTGTTTTCCAGCACATATAATGATGAGTTGAGGCTGGTTAGATCCTACCTAACAGATGAAGCATTAGAACAAGAAATGAGACGTCATTTTCCTTCTTGGTTGAACGAATATGTAAGTAGCTCGGTAATTACTGGCCTCTTCTAATGCAACTGCGCAATAAATAACTTATTATCTCTTCTTTGATATTCAGGTCGATCGTCTAATTTTACCCGAGATTGAATTAATTAGAACTCTTGCCAAGGGACCAATTACTTTTGTTAAAATATGGCCAAGTTACTGTGTCAATGGCTTTTGGTTCAAGTCGACAAATGCTCCGATCAGAGAGCTTTTTGGATCTTGATTCCACGAAAAACAGTTGTTTGTGTATCAAGTCTTCGAACTACAAAGACGTCGATCCAGGAAATAATTTCTTTGGCATCTTGCGAGAGATTGTGGAGTTGTCATATAATAATGGCAGCGAACCTGCAAAGATCGTGTTGTTCAAGTGTGAATGGTTCGATCCGATTGAAAATCAAAGTTGGAAAATTGACAAGCATGGTCTTGTGGATATAAACTACAAGCGTAGATATCAAGGCTATGAACCGTTTGTCCTAGTAAATCAGGCTCAGCTTGTGTACTTCACAGCTTATCCGAGATGGGAAGCAACAAAATCTGACTGGTGGGCAGTATGCAAGACTAAAGCTAGAGATACTTTTGATGTTGACGAAAAGCTTACCAGGAGGACGAGCTACCTCTTGTAACCAATATTGTCGATATGGACTCCACGGAAGTTACGCATTACACGACACATAATGTAGAAGATATAGAATTATCCAAAGAGGAAGACGAAGCCGACGAAGGCAAAGATGAAAGTGAAGATGAGGAGGAAGAGGAAGATGAGGTCGAGAAAGACAAACAAGATGATTATTCTGAAGATGATTGAGAGAGATATACTTATCTGAACTTAGATGTTTCTTCTAGAATATATTATCTGGACTTAGATGTTTATTGTAGAATGTATCATCATATGTTGTCTTGGTTATTATCTTGTCTTTGTTGTACTTTCATATTTCTAGTCTCTATTATTTGTTGTACTTTTATATTTCTAGTCTCTATTATTTGTTGTATTATCATATACTGTTATCAGGTATGGCAGGTCGTCGCGGATCATTCCGAAAAGGGGGACGACGAGGTCATGATCCTCCGGTACTTCCTACAGGTACTGCTAGAGGACGGTGTTTTCCTTCGGTACCTCCTACTGGTACCGGCTCTGGATCCTCGTCGCCGATTACTCCTCCATATCGGACAGTAGCTGGGCCTGCTGGGACGACGTCACGTGTCATATCTCCTGGGACGAGTAGTTCCGGGCCTAATGTGAGTGCTCGTCCGTCTAGCGTTCCTGCTGCTGATACGACGATGGAGACGGATGAGCAGATGGCGGAGACTGCACCGACGGCCGAGGCGGCTGCGTCGACGGCCGACCAGCATCATGCAGATGATGCGTGCGCACCTCCGGAGGAGAGAAGGACGAAGATCTGGGCCGACGGTACAAAGTAGGTGTTTTGGTTTATAATTTTTTTTCTTCTGTTTTTATCATAAATTAACTTTTTTCATGAATATAATATGTCTGTATAGATATCGTCCCCCAGAGGTACAGAGACGTCTAGGCCACATGCTGAGGCATAATTATGGTGATCCTTGGATTAACTACTCTGATGCTCCAGACGAAAGGAAGAACTACTGGTTTACGCGCTTCAAGGTTAAAATAGATTTGCTTTTAATATGAATCATATAATTAATTCATATTATATATAACTGATAAATATTTGGTTTGCGCTCTTCTAGGATATGTTTTACTATCCACCGCACCAGGCCGAGCTTATCGAGGGGATGTTTCCTGTCGTCACTGCCAAGCTGATCCGCGACGCTATTAATGATCAGAAGGATCGTGATCGTGCCGGAAAGCCGATCCAAGGTTGGATCACCCCTGATCAGTAGAATGCGATGAAGGCTCGATTCGACGAGCCAAGGTACAAGGAGAAGTCGGAGAACGCCAAGGCGGCTAGGCAACATGCCTCGAAGTGGTGCGGTGGGTCGATTCCGATGACGAAACATTTTCATCGTCTGGTATGTCTTTCTCTTTTAAAAATATTATTTTAATGCAAAACCGATAAATTATTACTAAGATAATATATTTAATTACAGGTAAGGAAGGTCGGTAATGCCGACATGGTGACCGTCTTCCTGACCACCCATCGGAAGGGCGAAGGCCTTATTGACGAGAGGGCCGAGCAGACCTATGTAAGTATTATAATACATTATCTTAATTTAATACTTCGTGTCAATTTTAATATAACTTAGTAAATATGATGCAAATAAATATTCATGTAGTTAGTAATAATAAGTACATTAATTAGAAATTAGAAATTATAGAGTACTATCCATCCTGTGCTGCTAGCATGATTGGATGCGCTCGACCGCAACATTATGGAGCTCATGGAGACGACTAAGAGGACAGAGCGCAGCGTTGGAGGGTTAGAGCGCACGGGGATGGAGCTGCAGACAGCACAGGTGACCATGACCGATAGGCTGAGATTGGTGACGGATTCGATGGTCCAGAGCAGTGATAAACTATTATCTACCATGGATTCATACAACCAGCAACTTACAGCGTTGGAGCGTGCTGGTCCTCCGGGTGCGCCTTCATCGTCGTCGACTCCGCCGCCTCCACCGCCTTCTTCATCGACACCGACTCCTCCGACGTCACTGCCTGCTCCATCGGTATCGATTTCACTTGAGGAGTATGAGTTGTTCTTATTCCTTCGTCGCGTCGGTGCCCCTCCTGCACCAGATCCCTAGTAGTCCTAGTTAGGACTGTTTGTTTGTGTTTGTTTGATCCTTTGTTTGTGACTTGGATATTTGTTGGTTGTGTAGACTTGGATGTTTGGATCCTATTTGTTGGATCCTATTCTATTTGTTGGTTGTGTGTAGACTTTGGTTATTTAGTTGTAGACTTTGTTATTTGGTGTAGACTTGGTTATTTGGATACTTGTTGGTTGTGCCTATTCTATTTGTTGGATCCTATTCTATTTGTTGGATCTCATTCTATTTGTTGCCTGCTACATTGTGTTATACTGTTGTTTATGTTATTATTCATTTCAATTGGATGTTAATGTGCTTCTGTGGTTTACGTTTACCGGTGTTGAGTGTTCCACCGAAGGGGTCGGCGAACCCAGGAAAAAAAGGATATCTGTTATACTGTGTCTTTATGGTTATCTTTTTAAACTGCAGGGAGAAAAGGACATTCTGTATTTTTTTTGTAGATTTACCGATGTTTACCGACGTTTACCGTTGTCCACCGACGTACGTTTGCTTCGTTAAACGTCGATAAATCTGCAAAATTTTCCAGGGTACCGACGTCCATATACGTCGGAGACCGTCGGTAAAAGTCGGTGAACGTCGGTAATAATCCCAGGAAATACCGACATTTAGTGACATTTTAAACGACGATAAACGTCGGTAAGTTCCCAGGATTTTATCGAAATGTAGCGACTTTCAACACGTCGCTAATCCACCGACGAAACGACGGTAGACGTCGGTAATATCCCAGGATATACCGACGTAAATATACGTCGGTAAACGTCGGTATTTGCGATGTTCGGCGACGTTTTAAAGATCAGCGACTTACGTTTCTGCGACAAGTCCAAAACGTCGATAATTACGTCGGTAAATATTTTTAGCGACGTAATTTGTCGTTTTAGCGACGTCTTTAGGCGTCGCTAAAATGACTTATTCTGGTAGTGTGGCATAATAAACTGCTTTTATTGATAATGTTTGACATAACTAAATGATGTGGAAATTTTCTAAAAGCAGTGTATACACGACCTCTTGAAGATTGACTATAACCACTAAGATAGGTATGTAATGTGAACTTAACTGAAATGCAGATACAACAAGATCTCGAAAATGAGATCTAAAACATGAAACAATCAGTTTCCTCCAAAGCGAATAGACAAAAATGTTTGTTCCTTTGTTCTTCTTTCGAGAAGTAATAAAGAACAAACTAAAATTTTTATGAATATAATTTTTATGTTAAAAAGAGCACTGTGATGAAAAAATAGGTACCTTCCATACTGTAAAACCACAATTTTTGCCAGCAATGCAGGGATGGTGACAAAAAATGATAATCCGAGATGATATTTTCGGACTAAAACCAAAGGATGCCGGTGCAATAAGAATCAAACACTTCACTAAAACCTCAGTAGATGGAATGGATGGCATCTGCAGGTCCTGGGAATTTTCTGTGTCACTTCAGGGCCAAAGAGTTAATATGATGGACTAGCTAAAGATAAAGATGACTGAAGTAATTGGATACGGAAAGGTTAGAGAGGACTATATGTAGCATAGCTCCAAATCATTGCATACGTGCATGTCAAATATGATTGAAGAAAATAATAATCGTCCAGCAAAATATCCTGAATATTTCCCAGCTACATACATTCATATGTCAGAGATGATGTGGTACATGTTTTTTTTGTAGCATGGTGAATCTATGAACATGAAAAGGACAACTCTTACAGTTAAAAAGTCACTATATCCGTATTGTAGTGTTGGTATAGTATTAACTCCCAAATCCAGGTCGTTTAGGTATGGTCCATTTACATCCATGATGGTTCTAACATCAGGAAAGCCAGAGAAAGCCCATGTATGATTGAGACGTATACTATAGTCAAACTTTTGGGGACCCTACTCATGAAAAACTATTGCTCCTCTGACTTTTGGATTCAACAAGTTCCTGGAAACAGAGGAAAAATATGTCAGCTTCACCGAAACAGAGTAGCTTCATTGAAATATAGTAGAAACTCTTTCAAATACCCACGAGGCACAGGCACTTTGTTCTGCAAACAAATAAGACAAACATGAGGGTACCAAGTAGCCAAACTGATATCTGGATACATACATTTATGCACAGGCACATGCTATTATTAATATGCATTTATGCGATGCAAACGACAACTTATTCTATTAACCCATCACATTGATCAATAGTATGGTTAGATAAATTAATTTATAACATTGCCCAATACTAGAACTTGGACCCTAGCATCTTAAACATTTAAAGGCACAGGACAATGATGAAACTTGAAGTGTCCACTTAACACAGATTTGGACTTCCCCAAACAAAGTTACCATCTACACCCTAGAACTTAATACTCATTTTATTGATATCATGACAACATATTATGTAATGCATCTAATTACTACTTAACCATGGATTATCATAATCCTCAAAGACAAACATTGCATAAGAAGAAATCTTATAAACCTAAAAACACTAACAGCTCAATATGAAGAACTTAGCAGCTGACCGCCAAACACAATGGTACAGCATTTGTGTGATGTTTCATTCTTTTACACGGATGGTTAGCTGAAATTATAGATTAGTCAACCATTTCAAACAGGATCAAATTTGCTTAGAAGAATAATATGTTACGAACCAAGAAATTGAAGGACCAAAAAGCATAATTATACTAGGAACTTTCTATAGAAACTTAGAAAGGACGATGAATCTATTTACAATAAAAGCAGTCAATTATGAAAACTATTCTTTAGAAACTTGGAAAGGGTGATGAATCTATTCCCAACAGCAGTCAATTCTAAAATCAAGGTATCGGTATTGGAATCGGTATTGGATCATTCCTATGAGCATCGGGATTGGCGGTATCGGCAGTATCGACGGTTTCGGATAGGAGTATCAGATTTTTTGGTATCAGGAAGCAAATAGTTATTAACAAATTATTAACAGTTTAGAAAATATATTTTATACTTGGACATAAGTAATTCCGATGTTATTTCTAAGCAATTTTTAAATTGAATGAAATAGTAGTCATCCTTGCCGATTGGTTTACATGCGATAGATGAATTTTCGTCTTTTATGCATGCTTTTACAATCTTAGTTTGCTTTTACACCCTTGTTGATCGGTCATTTTGGTTAAATTTTCTTTGCCGAATTGACGGAAAAAGACCCACAATGTCAGTATCGGTCAGTATCGGGTATCGGTCGGTATCGGATCATAACATGCCAAATCGTATCAGTATTGGACATATTGGATCGGAACATGCCAAATCGTATCGGTATTGGCCGTATCAAATTAGTATCGGTCGATACTGCAAACTATGTCTAAAATATAATTCATATATTGTACCTGAGTCTGCACATCATCCCCTGTTACTATATTTCCAACAATACGAAGGGCAGGAATAAGAACTGATGGGGAAGGGTGCCTAAGAAAGTAGCCACATAAAATCATAAAAATATTGTAAATGAATATTAGAAATAACAAAAATGAATATCAAAATAAGCAGAACGTACAAGAGAAGTTCGACAAGGCGAGGGCAAACATTAGCTTCAATAATGGCTTGAATCTTGCCATTCGTACCATCAGATAAATATGAGATAGTCCAGCATGCATTAGATAGAACTTCTTCATCATATGAATGAATGAGACGTTGAAGCGATGGAAGAGCAACCCAAGTCTGTTCATAAAAACAATAAAATCCCATTTCAACTAAATGTTCCACTTTTAAAATGATGCAAACTGATACAACAATAGGCTGACAATGATACCTGCTCAAAAGAAGGTTGTGGCTTCCCCCTGCACAAGTTTGACAAAGTCCAGGATGCATTTTTCAACATTGAGAGCTTTGCATGCTCGTTCAACTAGTGTAAGAGCGGAGTAAGTGCACCATTTGCGAGTACAAGATCTCGGCATGTCAGTGAATCGCCAGCAACATTGCCCAATGCCCACACAGCCTTCAATGAACAAAACAAGATACACTTTTGCCAGTACTAATAGCCAATACATACCAGGCATCAATGACGTAAGCAAAAGATGTATGCATTAATATCAGTATCAGCAGTTCCACTAAGAAAGATTAGGTGTTCTCTCAAACAAAAAAGAAATATATGTGCAATAACTTCATTTTACTACAACAGTAACATAGGAAAGTATCATGATTGATAGATTCACATAAATCGGTAACAACTTTATGAAGAGTGATTTAACATAATAACCATATAAAATACAAGCAACTTTATATAGAAATCAGAAAGTGCTAAATAAAACGAAAATAGAAATATATGCCAACATTAATGAACTCACATGGAAGCCTTAAAAAACTCACCCTTTAGGAAAAGGGAAAGGAGGCAAAACTATTCAGGGCAATCATAACAATAGACTGTTACGTAGTTTCAAGATAACTGCCAGTAGTAAGTTCATTATTGCTCAAAATTTGACTGCCCTCAGAATGGATATAGAAATAAACCAATGAACCCATATAGTTCAAGATTTTTATCTTTAAAGCGCCAGACCTGAAGCAGCTACTAGCTATATCAGGTAAAACCAATATCCAGCACCCGTGCTGCATCAAATATACGAATTGATCCAAAACAATAACATAAAAGTGGCCATCCATCTTGCTCTTCCTTAAAGATTTAATAATTTGGTTTTCGTAGATATGGTACATACTACACATCAAGTCCCAAAACACGTATAGCCACAGATTTCAGAAGAAATAAGTTACAATAGAGTGACTTCCATTTTCCAAGGCCCTGATTTCGCGAACCAAACGTGGCCTTATAGCCAAAGACTTGCTAGATCTTCTTCAAAAATTATTGCTGAAAATTGTTTCAAACTTATAAATTATTTCCAACTATGAATTTGTGATGATGCTATTTGAATCTTAAATACACATTAATATTATATTATAAGCGTTCCTTAAAGACAACCCATATTATGGATAAACATATTGTGCTTCAAAGAAGTCTACCGAAAACATACAACGTGGTAGGAGACCCTGTGTACCGTGTTCTCGTTTTCATTATGTGTGTGAGAAACCCTATGAAAAATCAATGGGAATTAAAGTTTCTAAAGGAACGGAAATGACAAGGAATTGATTTCATTTCCCTTCCATTCCGCGAACCAAACGAGGCCTTAGGGAGGAACCGGGGTATGAAATAAACTGGTCCACAAAGTTTGATCTCTCTAACGAGGTGCATTGTTAAGTGCACCATGATGTCAAAGAAAGACGGGGAGATACTTCTCAAATAGACATAAAGTCTTCACAATATCATTTTGTATTTCATCCAATTTCGATGCAGCCAATGATTTGCCACACAAATCATTGAAGAATAAACAAAATCTAGTAACAGCATACCTGACATGCTTTGGTAATACTGAACGAATAGCTATAGGAAATACTTGTTGCATTAATGAATGATAATCAGGGGTTCCAAGTAAAATTAATCGAGTACTATACATAGTTAATTGATTTTGTAAAATTAATCGAATTCTATACAAAGATAAAAATCAACCGAATAAAATTCCAAAAGACATAAGTATGTAAGTTTACCTCTGGTTGTAGCGGCACTACCGTCGACGAAGCCGCTGGTGGCAGGGGAATGAGTCAATAGAGGCGTGTGCTCTGCCTGAGGGGATGTGTCGAGATCGTCCACTGAATCTAGAAAAATCAGATGAGCAAGAAGACGACGGGGGAGGAGGCCATAAGTCGAAGTCAAATCGGTTGAGATGGAGGGGGGTCATCGACGCGAAGGCGAGGAGGCGTTGACGGCATTGGTTAAAGTCGGCTGGAGAAGTATACGGGGATTTGGGGAGTTTCCGCCAGAGTCCGACTCAAAGAGAGGACTTTGTGACAGATGAAGAAGCTCGTACAAAGGTTGCCAATGGTATCATCGTTGCGGTTGCTAGATCCAGGAGAGGGTTCGAGAAGGAAGATGGAGACGCCCCATTCGTATACCATTGGCGACGATGACACCCTTTCCGTTGAGTTTTTTGAGAGTTAGCCAAACCCTAGTTTAAGCAATCCCTACTCTAGACCATGTAATAAAAGGAATAAAAAGAAAGAGAAAGAGAGAGAGAGAGAGAGAGAGAGAGAGAGAGAGAAAGGAGAGAGAGAGATGTGGGGTTTGGGAATACCAGCCCTAGTATGTCTAGTATACCGTATAAGCAACCAAAAGCAAAAGAATGAAAAATAAAAATATTTTAATAATAACTAACTATATTAAAATTTTAAATTTTAGAGAACTAATTTTAACTCTATTGCTATTATTTTTCACTCTCCAACAAACCAAGCAATCACCAATGGCATATACTTTCTTCGTCCAATCAGGATTCAATCTAATAGTACCAATTTTCAATCAATATTTTATAATACACAACATGTTCTTATCATTGTTTAAACTAAATATAACTTTTAATATAATTGTGTCATTGTTAGTCCCACATCTTTTCTTTCATACACAAAAGATGACATACATAAGAAAATTTAATGACCCTTATATTTTATACCGTCATCTCAGTACACTTTTCATAACATTATTATTTTTAATGTCATTGATTAAATTATTAACACTACTAAAATATCATCAAATAGCGACGTACTGTAGCGACGGCAATAAATGGCGTCACCAGTAGCGACGTCGTTTTAAACACGTCGCAAAACGTCGCTGTCTAGCGACGTTCTGCGACAGGAGGGTACTACGTCGCCGAAAAGCAACGTTCAGCGACATATTTTATGTACATGTCGCCAAGTTAGCGACGTTTAGCGACGTCAAAACGTGACGTCGCTAAGTTATTTTACTTAGGGCACGCAGCTGCCTTCTTTCCCCCTCATTCTCACTCGAAAACCCGAAAATTTCATTTCCCCCCCCACCCCCCCGGCGACTCCCTTCCCCTCTGTCAGTGCCCCCCCCGGCGACCCCCTCCCTCCCGGCGACTCCCTCCCCCTCCGGCGAGCTCCTCCTCCTCGAGATCCTCCTCCTCGAGCTCCTCCTCCCCCAATCCGACCTCCTCCTCCTCTTCCTCAGGTAAACCCTAACCTAACTCCTCTCCTTCCTCCTCCTCCTCTCCCACGGACACACACACACGCACACGGACACACACGGACACGGACACACACGCACACACACACACAGATACGGACACACACACACACACGCACACACACACAGACACGGACACACACGCGTGGACACGTGCACAAGACTGCACTGTGTCATTTGTGTTCGTGTGTGTTAAAAAATAATTTGGACACGATTGTGTCTTGTTTTGGTGGACACTCGACACGTGTGACTCTATGACACATACACATATCATTACCAACCATTAGATTTTGCTATTAATTGAATTTGGATTTCGAATTTGGTTTATCCCCAATTTTCTGATACGTAGTTCACTATAAATTAATTTTCTGAGATTAACATTGGTTTAAACTGATTTTGAATGATTAAACCATTATGATTAATCCCATATCTTCTCTGAGAATTAATGTGCATGTTAGGGTTCACATTGATTGGGGATTCTTGGGTTTTCGTATGCCATTGACTGTCAAAACTGAGAACAGTTTTAATACACTGTTTTCACATATTGGCACACACACATTACACTGAATTTTCTCGAGAAATTATGCACTGTTTACACCTATCTACACACACACATAAGTGTAACCTGAGAATATAAACACACACTACTGCTATCTACTGATTTTCCTGAGATTGATACACTGTTTGTGTATACTGTTTCTCTTATAGCTCACTCACATTACACTCAAAACCGAGAATAGCTAATTCACTCACACTATTGATTCCTATGTACACACACACATTGAGACACCTAGCCCATGTTATGTACACACATATGGCACACTTTACCCTATATACACACACCCTATTGTACACACATACTGTTAGCACACCATACACATGACACACACACACATATATATACGTGTCAATCTGAGAACAGTTTGTGCATTGTTTCCTCATATTATATATATATATATATATATATATATATATATATATATATATATATATATATATATATATATATATATATATATATTGTAGTCCATATTATCTCTTCATATCAGTCCAGGCATTTATTTAGTTCCAGTACTATTATTTGTCTTGTATTCAGTTGTTCAGTCCCATGACTGACATATAGATTAGGTATTGTTTGGTTGAAGGATTACCTTTTTAGTTCATTCCACCCTTGCACATCGACATTATGTTGGACACGTACACATAGCCTAGATGGTATTGTATACATATATACATAACTATATCATGTAACTCATATGTGATATAGGCATATAGCCTATGTTAGAGTGTCTAAATATATGAAGGCATGAAAGTTGCCTTGTCTTGTAATATAGGCATATAGTATATACATGCCTATATATATATATTATATGTATATATCTATATAGATATTACTTGTGTGTATGAGATAGCTTGAGTTGACTTTGGTCATTATTGGTACTTGAATTGATCGGAACAAAGACCCCCAATGTCGGTATCGGTCAATATTTGGTATCGGTCGGTATCGGATCGGAACATGCCAAACCGTATCGGTATCGGCCGTATCGGATCGGTATCGGCCGATACTTTAAAATTATATGAAATAGTAGTCACCCCCAAGGTTGACTATTTTAACTGAAAGTCAAAGTAGAGTAAACATCTGACCTAGATTGGACTAAGAGTTGACAAAGTCAACTATAGGTCAACCCTTGACCTAGTTTGACCTTGTTTGACTTTATTTGACTTAGCTTGACCTTGTTTGACTTTGTTGTCTTCATGTTTGTTAAATGACACCCAGATACTAGTTTTAGTTGTTTAAATGACACCCAGATACTAGTTTTAGTTTCAGTTTGCTTTGTTAACTCACTATTGCTCATTACTTGGTAGGTCATGACTAGAAATAGGATATTTGACTTAGATTTGACCTTGTTTGACCAAGGTTGACTATTTGACCTTAGTACAACCTAGTTTGACCTAGTTTGACCTAGTTTGACCTTGTTTGACTTTGTTTGACTTTGTTTGACTTAGCTTGACCTTGTTTGACTTAGTACAACCTAGTTTGACCTAGATTGTATATTATTGTTATTAGTAACTGTCCGCTACTAATGTGTGTCCCATAATAAGACATAATATACGAATTTGTGCCTGTTGGATAATGTGTGTCCATCTTTGCAGAATTATTTCCAAATGGATATGAATTACTACTTGCGGAATCGTTCATGGATGTACAATCGTCGTGCTGATGATATGTGTGGTGTGCGGAATGAATACATAGCGAAAGTAGAGCAGTTCCTGCAGTTTGCTAAGGCGTTCCCTCAGTACATGGACGGTACCAAAATTAAGTGTCCGTGTGTGAAATGTCATAACGTGAAATATTATCCAGAAGTGGAAGTGACATATCATTTGTACTCGAGGGGTTTCACGCCTAATTACTATCAGTGGACCTCACATGGAGAACTTGTGTCTTTAGCATCAGAGCCGGAGCCTTATGTTGAGCCGTATATGCATGCGGGACCTAATTTTGTTTCAGATAATCATGCATACGACGACGGGTGCGTGAACATGGTTTTCGATGCTGCGGGGCCTAGTTTCGTTCATGATGCACCTGAGGAGGCACCGAACGCCGATGCTGCACAGTTTATGGAGTTGTTGGAGAATGCAAGGACTCCATTGTATCCTGGTTGTGAGGATCATTCACCGTTGGAGGTGGTTATAAGACTGTTGAGCACTAAGTCAAATTTTAACATGTCGCAAGAATGCTACAACCGAGTGTTGGAGTTGATTATAGAGATCTTACCGGCGGGTGCTAAGTTGCTTAAAGACTTCTACCGGTCTAAGAGGATGGTGAGATCGCTCTGGATGGGATACGAGAAAATCGATTCCTGTCGCAATGGGTGCATGCTGTACTACAAAGACGACAAGGACGCAGATGTGTACAGATTTTATGGTGCTGATCGCTATAAGACAACTAGTACAGGAAGGTCTACCGGTGCAAGAAGATCGACCGATTCAATGCACTACTTGCCTTTAACGCCGCGGTTGCAAAGATTATTTATGGTGAAAGAGACGGCCGAAAATATGAGTTGGCACATGCGAGAACAGATTGAAGGAGTGTTGAATCACCCATCCGATGGAGAAGCGTGGAAGTACTTTGATCGAGTGTATCCAGATTTTGCTTCAGATCCGCGAAATGTCAGGTTGGGACTATCTTCTGACGATTTTACTCCTTTTGGTCTTTCGGGATCCCAGTATTCGTGCTGGCCTGTGATTGTTACTCCGTATAACCTACCACCTTGGATGTACATAAAGACTCAGTACATGTTTCTAACTGTTATAATTCCTGGTTCGAACAATCCCAAGAGGAACATTGACGTGTACTTACAGCCTTTGATAGATGAGTTGAATCAGTTATGGAAAGTAGGCGCTAACACGTACGATGTTTCCAGGAAGCAGAATTTTCAGATGAAGGCAACCCTTATGTGGACCATCAACGACTTTCCGGCCTATGGAATGTTATCTGGATGGAGCACTCATGGTCGTCTCTCATGTCCGTATTGCATGGACCGTAGTAAGGCTTTCCGCTTGAAACACGGTGGAAAGCCGTACTTCTTTGATTGTCATCGGCAATTTCTGCCAAAAGATCATCCGTTCAGAAGGAACAGGAATGCTTTCCGTGCTGGCGTTGTAGAGAAGGGTGATCCACCGCCAAGGTGGTACGGAGATACGATATGGGAGGAGGTTAAAGATTTTCCAAGTGCTATCGAAGATCCTACAACTGGGTACAAGTGCGATGGATTTGGTAGAGTTCATAACTGGACAAAGAGGAGCATATTCTGGGATCTGCCATACTGGAGTACCAATCTCATCAGACATAATCTTGATGTCATGCATATTGAGAAGAATGTGTTTGATAACATAATTAATACTGTGATGAACGTAAAGGGAAAAACGAAAGATAATCCCAAGGCCAGGTTGGACTTAAAAGAAATATGCAAACGCCCTGCGTTGCATTTGATACAGCAGAATGGAAAACAGTTCCTTCCGAAGTCAATTTTCTCGCTGAACAAGGAGGATAAAGTGAGACTTTGTCGGTGGATCCAGGGCCTAAAATTTCCAGACGGATATGTGTCAAATCTGAGAAGATGTGTCGATCCGAAGGAAAACAAATTGACGGGTATGAAGAGCCACGATTGTCACGTATTCATGGAGAGGTTAATTCCGATTGCATTTCGAGAATTCTTACCGCAGGCAGTTTGGGATCCATTGACGGAGCTTAGCATATTCTTCAGGGATCTTTGTTCTAAGAAATTGCTCGTTGATCGTCTAGAAAAGCAAGAGAAGGACATTGCGGTAACACTATGCAAGCTAGAGAGGGTGTTTCCTCCTGGATTCTTCGACTCTATGGAGCATTTGCCGATTCATCTATCCTATGAGGCACGTGTTGGTGGACCCGTCGAATATCGATGGATGTACCCGTTCGAACGACATTTGAATCACCTAAAAAGAAAGGTGAAAAATAAGGCACGGGTCGAGGGTTCTATTTGTGAAGCCTATGTTCTCGAGGAGATTACAAACTTTTGTTCGATGTATTTCAAGCCTCATGTTGCAACTAATAGAACGAGAGCTTCCAGAAACGACGAGGGAGATCATGAAAGTAATGATACAATACTGAAGGTATTCAATGCTCCAGGAAAGCCATCGGGTAAGATGAAAAAGAGATATCTGAACGATGATGAGCTAAGGGCTGCTCAGGTGTATGTATTACTCAACTGCGACGAGGAGGAAGTAGAGAAACTGGAGGGGTAAGTAATTAATACGTCTATATTATTTTAATAGTGTTAATTATTATACTATTACATTAATTGAACGATGTTGTTTTCAGCATATTTAATGATGATGTGAGGTCGGGTAGGCCACACATAACAGAAGAAGAACTAGAACAAGAAATGAGGCGTTATTTTCCATCATGGTTGAGTGCATATGTAAGACTTGAGAACTCTGTAATTACCTTTTTGTATATGCACTTGATTGAGAATGAGCTTAATTGCTTCTTTCATGGTATTTAGGTCGATCGTCCATACGCAAGACTTGAGAATGAGTCTATTAGAATGCTAGCCAAGGGACCAATTTATGCTACAAAAATATGGCCAAGCTACTGTGTTAATGGGTTTAGGTTTAAGTCAACAACTTGCCTGATCAGAGACAACTTTGTGGATCTCGATTCCACCAAAAATAGCTGTTTGTGTATCAGATCTTCGAACTACAAAGATGTTGATGCGGGCAACGATTTCTATGGCGTGTTACGGGAGATCGTGGAGCTGACATATAGTTATGGAATAGAGCCTGCTAAGATTGTGTTATTCAGGTGTGATTGGTTCGATCCGATTGAAGGTCAAGGTTGGAAAATAGACAAGCACGGTCTTGTTGATATAAACTATCGGCGTCGATATCAAGCCTATGAACCATTTGTCCTATCAAGTCAGGCTCAGCTCGTGTACTTCACAAGTTATCCTAAACGGGGAACAACAAGGTCGGACTGGTGGGCAGTATGCAAGACCAAAGCTAGAAATACCTTTGAGGTTGAAGATATAGCTTATCAACAGGATGAACTACCTCTTATAACAAATATTATAGAAGTGGACACGACGGAAGTTCCCTATTACACATCTAATTGTGTAGAAGAAGTAGAATTATCTGAAGAGGAAGATGCAGATAAAAGTGAAGATGTAGAGGAGGAAGAAGAAGAAGAAGAAGAAGAAGAAGAAGTAGATGAGCTAAACGAACTAGATGAATTTTCAGAAGAGGATTAAATCTGTACGTTTGTTTTATCATCATATTTGACACTTTAGTGACACTTCTATCATATAAATCTGTGACACTTCAGTGACACTTTATTGACACTTTTATTGACACTTCAGTGATACTTTTTGACTATGATATTTTTCAAAAATCTGTGATGTCTATCATATAAATATGTTTTTTTGTTTTATTGTCATATGTTTTATTGTCAGGTATGACTAGACCATCTGGACGACGCGGAGGATTATATATTAGGCAGCCCCGTCAGCCTCGGGCTGGGGATGGAGAGGGCAGTTCCGTACCCTCATCCTCATCTCTGAGTACGCCAGTGTACCGTTCTGTTCTCGGTCCATTACCGGGACATGCTAGTTCTAGCAGGTTGGCGACTCCTCCCTCGTCGTCCAGCCTTCCTGATCCCGTGTCCAGCATCCCTGATCCCCCGTCTAGCATTCCTACTGTCGACGGCTCTATGGAGGGAGCCCACGCCGATCATATGGAGGACGGCGATCAGACTGATCCTGTCCAGGCAGGAGGTGAGAGCGACCCTCCATGCGCTCCCCCGGGTGAGACGCGTATGGAGATTTGGACGGACGGGCCTATGAAGTAAGTTAATTAATTATTACATATTTCTCAAATGATTATATGTACATATATATTCATAAAAAATTATTATTGTATAGATATCGGCCTTCTGCAGTACAGAGACAGCTGGGGACATTTGTGAGGCAGAACTATGGTGGGCCTTGGCTCAACTACTCAGATGCTTCCGCAGATAGGAAGGCCTTCTGGTTCGCCCACTTCAAGGTAAAAAATTTGTTTATTTTTAAATTTTAATAATCATTTGTGTATATTATACAACTTTTGTATTTTACTTCTTGTAGAGGACCTATTTCTATCCACCACACCGGGCGGCGAGGATCGAGGGCCAATTTCCTACCGTCATAGCCAAGCTCATCCGTGATGCGATCGACGACCAGAAGCGTCGTGATCGCACCGGACGTCCGATCCAGGGTTGGATTACGCCAGAGCAGTGGACTGCGATGAAGGCTAGATTCAGCGAGCGCCAGTACCAGGAGCGGTCTGAGAAGGCCAAGGTGGCACGATCGAGCGCCGGTAAGTGGTGTGGTGGCTCCATTCCGATGACGGAGCATTTTTGTCGTCTGGTACGTTTCCTATGATGGACATTAATTTATATATAGTTCGATATAATGTTTAATACTAATAATAGATAATATATTTTAACAGGTAAAGAAGGGTGAGGACCCGAACATGGTGACCGTCTTCCTGGTCACCCATCGGAGGGCTGGGGACTTCATTGACGAGAGGGCGACGCAGGCATATGTACGTTCTATTCAACTAATATTAACTGACTATAATTTAGAAAACAGGAAAATAGATATCAATATAGACTTTAGTAAACACTTACACGTTAGCAAACATGTTCTAGGCCGAGTTTGTTTGGCTACAGAAGGAGGCGGCTGATGCTGCTGCTGCTGCTAGTGCGCAAGCAGAGGAAGGGGCTGGTACTTCCTCCTAGCCGCCTGCAGAGCCATCGCCGGACAAGCTCTGGATGACCGCCGTTGGCGGTCTTCAGAAGGGTACGTACTACGGTACGGGATCCTACGGCGCGTATTTGGCTTCGGAGTCATCCCGGGCCCCCTCTGTCAGTACGCAGTCTCCGGCTACGCAGGCGTCGTCACGAGCTGAGGATGTTCGTCGTCAGATCGAGGAGCTGCGTCGTGAGTTGCAGCAGCAGATTTCTGATGCGGTCGAGCGACGATCCGACCCTCCGATCGTCACCGGACGATTTGATGCGGTCGAGTGCAGTATACAGGAGCTGATGAGTCTGCATCAGGCTGCAGCTGCCAACTTGCAGACGCTCACCGAGTCTATGCAGCGCACGGAGCGTAGACAGGTCGAGCTGGACGGATCGCAGAGGAGCCTTTCTCTCTCACTCGCTCAGTATACTGAGAAGGTGGTGCTGCGCATGGTGAGCGACTGCGAGAGCTGGAGCAGGTACGTCCTCCGGGTCCATCGACGGCGCCGACTCCAGATACTGCACTGCCTCCGGCGCCGACTCCAGACATTGTACTGCCTCCTACTGCCCCTACGGTACAACTCACCCAGGAGCAGTATGACTACATTCTATCCCAGTTGCGCGGCAGGGGTCCGCAGTAATTTTATTGGTTTTTTTATGACTTGTATGTATTGGCCCTATAGGCAAATTGTTTATTCATACACTGTTGTTTATACACTTGGTGGGAAACTTTTTATCATCTTTCATTTTTATTTGACTCTATTGGATGTTTGTGAGGATGTGTGTCTGTGATATTTACTTTGCACTGCCTCCTATTTTTATTGTGATATTTACTTTGTGATATCTGCGACGGGATGACAAATATACCTACGCTGGGTTATAAGCGATGATCTGATATACAAAGGAGATGCTGCCGAAATTTTAAAAAATATATTGTGTATTTTTGTTATGATGTGTGTCTGTGTTTACAGTGAATGTGAAATACAGTGTTCGGAACCATCGACAGTTTCGATTACTGTTGTATGTTTTATCTTGGATAGAAATAGCAACAGTTCAGGGTGCACTTCTGAGAGCTTTATTTTCACGTCCTTCACTTTCTCGGACGTCGTAAAGGTTTCCGAGAAGGTGAAGGACGTGAAGAGGAAGCTCTGAGAAGTGTACCCTGAACTGTTGCTCTTTCTATCAAAGATAAAACATACAACAGTAAGCGAAACTGTCGATGGTTCGAACACTGCACTTCACACACACTGTAAACACAGACACACAGCATAACAAAAATATCAATTATATTTTTAAATTTTTTTTATATTAGCGACGTATAGCGACGTTCTGCGATGTACTGCGACGTCACACAGACGTCGCTATACGTCGCTAACTGGCGACGTTACGTCGCTCGACGTCGCTAATATACGTCGCTACGTTGCCCACGTGGCTACGTGGATGCCATGCCTCGTCATCATTTATAAACTTTTGAAGCGTCACTAGTTGTCGCTTTACGTCGCAATGTTGGCGACGTACTTATACGTCGCTATCTGTCGCTCATTTTGCGACGTCTAGCGACAATTAACTATGTGTCGTAAATAGCGACGTTTGGCGACTAAATTGCCATCTGCGACTTGCCTATAAGCGACGTAGATTTTTCGTCGCTAAATACGTCGCAAATCATTGTTAGCGACGTATTTCCTGTATTTAGCGACGTCTCCTGACGTCGCTAATCTGGGTTATTTTAGTATGTAATGACGATCATCTAATGAACTAACATTAAAAGTATCATTAATGACATTTTTTTATGAGTGTCATCTATAAAGTGTCATTGTTTAGGATTTTTGTAGTAGTGAACATAGACGATATCATAAAACAGAAATATTATCAGAGAATGTACTCGCGTGTGATGTGATGGATAAGTCGACTGAGTCCAAGAACAGTGCCTCGAGGACCTATATATGGAATAATGTATCAATATAAGGGTTTGGAAGTAAAATCAAGTCATACTAAGTCAAACTAGGTCAAGGCACGTCAAAGCAAGTCAAACTAGGTCAATCTAAGTCAATGGTTGACTTACAGTTGACTTTTGGTCAACTGGTCAACTCCGGTCAACCCTAGGTCAACTCTAGGTCAAGCTTGACTAACGTTGACTTTGGGTCAACTGGTCAACTTCGGTCAAGTTTTAGTCAATTTTAGGCTACGGTTGACTTTCAGTTGACTTTTGGTCAAAATAGTCAACTGTGGTCAACCAAGGTCAAAACTAGTCTAACCTAGGTCAAATATTGACTCTACTTCGACGTTCAGTCAAGTAGTCAACCATGGTCAAACGGGATCAAAGCTAGCCACTATAAACATCTACAGGGTCAACATATCAATTTCAGTGATGGTGAAATCACTGGAATCGACGGATCTCAAAATACAACAAAAGGAGAAAGATTATAATAATAGGATGAAAACCTACAGATGTTGTCGGATGGTGAAATAACCATCACCAACGTGTTCAGAATGGTCAAATTAGCTAGGATAATCTATCCATAAGTCCAATTTGGACACAGGGGCAAAAAGGTAATTTTGGGTCAAAATGGTGTCCTTGTCGGACCCACTTTGCACCAAAAAATGTGCCAGAATGAAAGTCCTCAAAATCTAGCAAAATATATGTCCATGAATCCAAAATGACGATACGAACTCAACGGTATGTCCAGAATTGGATTCCGATGAGCCGATCTCAAAATGACCCGTTGACCTGGATATTAGTATCCGACTTGCACCGAAATGCGTGCCGGAACTAATGTCCACTAAAACCTAGCAAATTATATGTCAACGAGTCCAGAATAATAATACGAACTTAACAGTATATCCGGAATTGGATTCCGATGAGCCGGCATCAAAAGTCCCGTTAACCCAGACTGTGGGGTCCGCTTTGTACCGAAATGCGTGCCAGGGCCCACATCCTCCAAATCTAGCAAACTTTATATGAAAATGTGCTAGAACGATGCCACGAGTCTACTGGTGGTGTCAGAAATTGAATTCGGAGTCCCGGGTTCAAAACGAAAATTAACAACTTAAAAATTACGAATTCGGACGGCCAACTTTGGCGTCGAATTCAACCAATCAAACGTTCTCATAATAAAACGAAACCTAAGGGGTAGAAAGAGGGCTATACCAGCTATGCATAGGAACCAGTGGCACGCCAGACGGAGCTACGGTAGAGGAGATACGAACCGACAAAGTTGGCTCCGCAAAACTGTCCAAAAATAACACAATTTAAACGGTCAACTTGGTGGCCTGTTTTGATGTATCAAACAATTAAATTAACGGACGAAAATTGAGGGGAGTGAAGAGCTATATACCGAGATTGAGACGGAGCAAAGAAATCATCGATCCAACGGTTGGATTTCTCAAAAAATATGTACGAAGTTGTCATCGCAAAATGCACTTTCTGACATGGCGTTCCTCGCGCGCGTCGACGGGATTCCGACAAAAATGCTGAAATCGCCTATGCGGCGTCTCGGGGAAGAGGGTAACGGCCACGGGGGCCTGCCCAAGGGTGCGCCCGGCCAAGGGGGTCCGGCCATGGTGGCGGCGGCGGCGGCGACGGCGGAGGTTGTCCCCGGCCTGACTGGGCACAACGACGAAGTGGTGGTGAAGGGCTGGTGGTGATGGTGGTGTGATGTAGACGAGGAAGATGATGATGAAGAATGGAGAAGGAGGAGGAGAAGGAGGAGGCTCGGCCATGGGCTGGTGGTTGGCCGGCCATGGGTTGGCCAAAATGGAGGGGGTCGGCTGCTTGCTGCTGTGGGTGATGGTGTGTGTGTGAGTTTGTGAGGAAAAAAATAAAGAGAGAGAATGAGTTTTGTTTGTGTGTGTGAGTAAAATAAGGAAGGAGAGAGAGAGAGAGAGATATTCTCTCCCTAGAATTTAGGGCCGGCCAACTTGGGGGGAGAGGGGTTATGTGAGTTTGTGTTGTGTAGGAAATGGAGGGTGGTGATGAGTTGGGTAGATCAAAGGCTAGGATTAAATGGGGATTAGATTTTACTCTAGGGATTTAATTAAGGGGGTTCTCCATTAAATATTAAAAAATGGGTAGACTAGGTATTTAATATTTGTAAAGGCAATGAGAGTGAGGGTGTCATAAGAGAGGGTAACATAAAGCTTGGACTGGGTTTGGTTGAGCCGGGTCGGGTCAAAATTGGACATGGTGTAATAATTGAATTAATATCGGTATTTATGATCATGGGTAAATAAGTAGTATATGGGAGCTCAAATAAATGGGACAGAAGTGTCATGCGCGTAGTAGGCTTCGTGTGGGCCATGTCCATGTTTTGGGTCGACTAGATTGGATCGATGTCGGTCCCCGAAATTAAATTGGAAGTTAGGTCACATTCTACGGTGGATAATTAATTTGGCCTAAATTGACCCAAAAGTTGTGTGAAGCAAATGAAGCACAAGATGGTGTGTCTGAGTGGGACACGAAGGTCATGGGTGTAGGACATCTCGAGTAGATCACGCACGATAAATTGGTTTCAAGAAAATGACTAGCCTTGTGCTCCTAAATTAAAAGTCACAGTAACGTGCATATGATGATCAAAGATAAAAGTGGAAAAATCCATTAATAATTAATTAATGATCAAATGGTCTAAATTGACCCAAAGTTGTGTGAAGGAAAAAGAGTACAAGGGAACAAGTTTGGATGGGACATGATATATCAACATGAAGGTAATCTTATCTACTACACACTGATGAAGAGTGTTTTCAGAGATTGATATCCCTGACGCTCCAGAAGTCAAAGTCACGGTAAAGAGCATTTATCAAATAATAATCAAATAATAATATCTATTGCAAATAATTGAATTATAAAATTGAAAAAAAAATAAGCCCTAAATTCATGGGGCTTACAGATGGACATATTATCTACGATGACCAGTCGGCTGAATACAAGACTTCGGAATTTTAAAGATGGTTTGATGGAAAAAAACCCAACAATCGGAAGGAATATCCTTGCACCGAGATGCCATACATATATCTTTTCGGTTGGTTAATATTGCGTCACGCCTCACTGATGGATCCTGACCTTGGAGTCGGAGGAGCTTTGGCAACCAACTTTATCGAAAGATTTGCTACATCCAAATGGAAGGTTATGTCTTTGTCTGACTGCAGAAAAGCACTCAATAGGGGCGTAGACTAGAAATTTTCTGCATCCCTCCTCCATTTGGATATGAAAACTATCCTACCTCTATCCAAGATTTAGAGCCTGCTGGTTTTTGCCTTTCTTCTAAGGCCTTCTCTTGGTTGAAGTCAATCAGGCCTTCACACCTGGTATATAGATTTGAAAACAATTGCTATCTGGAGCCTTATTTGCCAAGTCGTTTTGCTCTTCAATTCGGCTACGATCAAATGTATGTTGGGAATGCGACAACATGTCTTAAGGCCTTCAGGCATTTGATTGATGGAGCCCGTGGATGGAGATACTCTAATGCAAGAGCTACATGGGCTCTATTCACCATGCCTTCTACCACTGTTGAAAACGGCCCACGTATATTGAGTTCATATACGCATTTTTATACTTCAACAAACACCTTCTTTGAAGGTTATTCGTTTAATGATAGCTTTGTCGGGACGCAAAAAACATTCAATGGGGACAGAGCTACTATAGACTTAACTGAAGCTGAAGAGAATGTCCCTGTCGAGGATCCTCTAGAAATTGCAAATATAGGTCCTGATAAAGTTAATGTTCCATTGAGTGGTCTTCTTAGGAAACGTAAAGAGAAGTCTCCTGCCAAGAAGGCTGCGAAGAAGCAAAAGGTTGAGGCCTCCACCCAGGTAGCCCAAGATAATCATGCTTCCCCTACTGCAGTGAAGAAAAAGACAAAAGGGACTATCGTCGTTGAGAAGCCTGGAGTCAGGACTAGACTTCAAATATGACAAATGGAATCTGGGTCGTCACCCGGCTTAACTACTTCACTCAGGGGATCAACTATATCTCCATTCAGAAGAAAGAGTATAGGGGCTGAAGAGGAGAAGCAAAGAATAGCCTTCCCCTGAAGAAATATAGCCACAACCGTCTGTTCTCACTGAGACGGTTGTAGCGTCCCCTCAGCCGTTATTCAAGCAATTCGGACAAAAGGAAGCTATTGTCCATGAAAGCACGTGGTAGAAAACACTACAAAAAAGTAAAGTTTTGGGACAGCTAAAATCTGTGTTAAAAAGTGGGTAAATCGTCCTAAATTATTATTTGGGACGAATTTTAGGATGGATTTAAATAGTGCTATTAGGGTGGCGTGGCAAAAAGTTTTAGGACGGAAAAAGCCGTCCTAATTGGATTTTAGGGTCGAAAAAACTAACAGTCCCAAAAATGTCTGAATTATTATATTTTATGACGAATTATTAAACCGTCCCAAAATATAAGTATTTGTGACGAATAAAAACCGTCCTAAAAATTATAGATGGAGTCATAAAAGAATGTAGTCTATTTTTAGCACAAGCTCTTTTCCGTCCCAAAAAAGTATTAACAATTGTGCTAATTATTATGAAATTATATTTTCATGTTCCACCTATAAAACATACAATTAAAATACATAAATAACCAAATCCATTTATAACTATATAAGTTCAATTACATATTGTAGTGTTACATTAGCAAAAAATAATCCCAAAGTACTTTACATTATTCAGCGTCTACAAAATGAACTAAAAACTATTTGCATCATTAAACGTGTACAAAAAAGATTTACATCAGTAATCATCTCTCCCTTCATTTACAAAATGAATCCAAAACTCTTTACATCACTTAGCATCATCTCTCCCTTTGGACGCTTGCCCGAACTCTCCTTCTCGCTTTCTTTTTCAGTTTTATCTCTCAACCGCTTGCGCTGATTTTTACTTAAAATAAACTTTCTCAATAGTTTCTGCATAGAGATGTAAGGCATATTTGTATATAAGTCCACAAATTACAGCAAAAATATGAATATAAATACAATTTTGACATCGTACATTTAGCAAAAATGTGTATAATAGCAGATTTATGGGCAACTATCTTTGATATCAGAAATCTGAAGTCCAACTCCTGGTTGTTCCAGTCACATGCTGAACTCAAACAGATCCCAGGAACCATGTACATGAAGAAAATCTAATAAAATAGACGACATTTGTCAATTGGAAAAGAACATCATCGATATTGTGGTGCACCTCAATTCTATAACAATAAGATATAAAAACGATGCATGAAACAACTATCTTGATATGTGGTTGATTCACAAGGTTACCTTTATTACAGAGGTAGGCATCCGAGAGACCAATATATTTTCCAACCATCACAATTTTAACCTGGGAAGTATATAACTCGTGAATAAGGGCGTTTAAATCATTAGAACATAAATATAATGATTCAAAGAAATCTACAAGTACACCCAGTGTTTCATGCAAAGTGTCAGAGTTTATCCACATTACCATTTGTAGAACATAGAATGCTAAAGAACACTGCATACAACAAAGAGCTATAAGAAATTAGCATTATCATACTATAAAAAAAATTGTTCAAACTAAAAAAGTGGAAAAGTGGAAATTATGGAAACAAAATGGCCGAATATTTTGAACTTTTCAACCTTGTTGAATTATTCCCAAATCCGAACTTGTGAGTATGCTGAACTTCATATAAATATTCTCCAGTACTATGATGCCTAAAAGTATCATCTTGCTCATGTATTAATCTTTCTTTTTGGAATTTTAATTGGAACTTCCAAGACATTTTCTTCACTAAGCAAGAATGCCTTTGTTATTTACTGCATTAGATTCACCGAACTTTTAGAGAAATAGAAAAAGTTATATATTGCTCTTAATTTTGGTAATTCTATACAGAGATATAACTGAAAACATAAATTTTTCTAATGTTACAATGAAAAGCAAGAAAAAAAACAAGCATAACACAAAGGATGAACATCTTCCGGTTTTAAGTCATTAGTTCCGTTGTTAAAAAATAATTATTAAGACCCCCAAATTGTGGTACTTTAGCACTGGCTATACAATGTTTGCTCCATATTTGGAAATTTGATGGACAAAACCTACTAAGATCGACAAAAGCCAAGTCTGAACTACATTCATACAACACCAGAACATGATAAAATTGACAATGTTAAGCCCCTTCCATTCGCAATATATATTTTGAAAGCCTAAAAACTAGGTATAACGTACAATATATATTTTGAATGAAAATAATGAATAAAAGCTGTATCTTCAAAGAAGCTAAAAGAACTTCAAAAATTATAGGCAATATGTACAACATAAAGACCCTTGAAGCCTTCATTAGCCACAATAAGACGAACATCATTAGGTGCAAATGCAAACTGCCTTTTTTTTAATTCTTTGCTTGACATCCTGACAGGTTTATGAGATTCGACTTGAACTTAACAAAATTTTGAACATTAAGCATGTTGAATAATATAAATTATATAATGGTCATCCCTCACAAACACTCTATATGTTTGGTGCAGTCGAAAGGATTTAACGTAGTATCATATTTACCAAGGTCCAGGGGCAGATTTACTGGTGGGCTGGGGTGGGATCCAGCCCATCCAACCCAATTTTTTTTTTTCATGTAATCTGCCCAGCCCAGCCCACCCAGAAACCCATTAACCCTTAGTTACATCCAAAGAACCAAATGGATTTAAACGGATGAACTATAGCCCAACCCACCCATCATATCCCACCCATTTAAATCCAGCAAAACCCTATTAAATGGGATGGGGTCCTGCTGTGCTGGGGACCAAAGTCACCAAATTCGTTAGGGCACGCCACACGCCACGCCGCAGGCCCGCACGCCGCACGCCGTAGGCCCGAACGTCGCACGCCGCAGGCCCGCACGCCAGCCCTGTCTCTCCCTGTGTGGCCGCGGCTCCGTTCGGTCTCGTCTCGTCGCAGAGGCAGTGCGGTCTCGTCTCGTCGGCATCGTCGCACAGCGGTCCTGTCACCGGTCTCGTCTCGTCGCGCCGCGAGCGAGTCCCGTCGGCCATCTCTGCCTCCGGCCGAGCGCTTTACAGGATCCGGGGACCGGGGCCAAAGGAGGCAGCAAGGGGGGAAGCCAGCAGACCAGTCGCTGACATGCATCATTTGAAGTATCGGGTGATTTTAGCGGGCAAGACATGCATCATTTGAAGTATCAGTTAGATCATTATCGACTTGATGTGGTTCACCACGAGAACTTTCAGAATATGTCAACAATTTCATAATTGTGTCGTGGGTTAATTGAAACAAATAAGGCGGAGACTTATAATTTGATCGATAGGTTGATTCGTCTTGTTTTGACTCTTCCTGTTTCTACGGCAACTACGGAACGTGCTTTTTCAGCTATGAAACACATCAAAAGTACTCTTCGTAACAAGATGGAAGATGAGTACTTGAGCGATTCAATGGTTGTCTACATCGAAAGAGAAATAACAGAAATGATCGATACAGATTCGATAATAGATGCTTTTGCTTCTTGGAAGGAATGACGAGTCCAATTTCGCTAGTAAGTGTTGTATTTATTACTATATTGTTCTCTTTCATTCTCTTTATTTGTTTGTAATTGAAATTTATTTTGTGGTAGATTTTCTTTCCTGGATATAAGAAGTTGGAGGAGAGTTTTGGAAGGCAGAAGCAAAAAAAGCAGATAATTAGCTCTTATCTTTATTCTAAGAGTTTTTTTTATTTCTCATCTTATGTATGACAAGGATGTTTTGACTTTTTGTAATTGTCTTAAGCTACATGTTCACTTATGAAATTCAGACATTTGGATTATGATGGCATTATAAGAAATATTTTATGTGTAAATTTTTTTTGTGTATTTTATCTTCAGTCTGGGGTAAACTTAAATCCTGGTTCCGCCCTTGCCGAGGTCCAATCTACCTGACACACATTTTAAGGAAATTTATACACACACACACATGCAAAATGCATACACACATCGATGCATGAATTAGTCTCTTATTACAAAACCTATGTGGAGATTTCTTTTTCCTTTTCTTATTAAAAAATTGTTATAAGTTGCAATCCATACAGGTACCTCAGCAGGACCTGCATACATGTATCCTCGATATATAAACTAGGTAGTATCTTAAGAATAACAAATACTGACAATGCCAATATTGAAGCACACAATATTCAAATGCAATTGCAAATTACACAATAATGGTTATATATATATATATATATATATATATATATATATATATATATATATATATATATATATATATATTTATATATATATATATATATTTATATATATATATATATATATATATATATATATATATATGCAAATGACCTCTAGCCTAGTGGTTAAGAGAGATGCATGCGACCCAAGTGGTCGGGAGTTCGAGCCTCAGTGGAGGCGAGTTCGCCACAAGTACCCATTGCTTCAAAAAAAAATAAAAAAAAAAAATATATATATATATATATATATATATATATATATATATATATATATATATATTTCATAGCCCACAATTAAAATCAAGAAGCCACTCAAAATCCACCATGCTCATTATTTGTCTAAAGTAGGAAACGAAAAACACCAAGATAATAAAGCATGTCGAAACTAAAAACACCAAGATCACAAATCCTTCTCAAACATGTGATGCCTACATTTGTATGAAATTACACCATAATATCAGTATCGGCCAATATATTTCATGTCAAACACATAAGGTATTCAATTTTGAGTATATTATGACCCAAACTATGCAAGCGTGCCCACAATACTGTAACTACAAAAGCAAAAAAACAAAACCTCCACTATAATGGATGATTGATAATACATGGTAGACATGGATACCAATACATAAGGGGTATTAAATAATAAACACAAATAACATGGGATACATAAAGCAAAAAAACTCACAAGTTATAAATAAAACTCAAAGTAAATGTCTATTCAAAAGCCCTCTAGATACTGCAAGCTAACTGCAATAGAACCAAAAAAAAGTAAAATACTGCAAGCTGGTAGTTTAACTTCATATTTTGCAACTCAAACATATAGTTAGAGTACTTAGAACAAATGGAATTATAATGCATGATACTATTTATGTAACAAACAATATGGAATGAAACTTTCT
>JANAVB010029815.1:6728838-6841338 GCA_029216955.1 Iris pallida | reverse complement strand
TTATTTAGGACGGGCATAGGATTTATTTAGGACTAAATAATTTATTCGTCCAAAATAAGAGATCTATTTTTCAATATGTCCCAAATAATACTATTATTTATTACCAAAATATAGTCATCCCAAAAACTAAATTTTTAGGACGCTTAGACTAGCGTTCATAATAGTGTGGTCCCAAAAGCCAACTTTTTTTGTAGTAAAAACTGCAGTTTCTCTCGTATCTTTTCTCCAGAACAATCTCCTAGCCAAGAAACATTATCGATGTCACCCGGAGGCATTTCTTCTTCACAAGGGGATGTCTTTACTCTTTCTACTCAGCAAGAGTTACTTGATGTTGATCCTATGGCAATTTGTATTGATATATCTTTATCTCTAGAACCTCCAATTACTAGTGCTCCAACTCCAGCTATTGCAGCAAACACTCCTGGTATTGCGGTTTCAGAACTGTCGATTGTAGGATTTACTAATCATTTGTCTACAATGACATTGGTAGTGTTTACTATAGCTGGTCATCAACTAGTGAGATAACTCCAACTGTTTCGGTGAATATCCCCTATGTGATTGATACAGAGCCAATATTTCACCCAGCTCTGAAAACCACCACCCCCCAACGAGTAACCTTAGTACATGGTGAGAATGAGGTAGTGCCTCCTGAAACTCTGGTATCTCATGTACCTCAAACTCTTGTAGCTCCTGTTCTGAGCGAAGCACCTTCTCTAGATAAGAGGATGATAGAAGCGCTATTAGATTGCGAGGAGGATCCAATTGATGTCGTTTCTGATCCTGGTCAGGGTGAAACTCACATTCAAGTATTGGTACAGGATTTGGTGGCCCAGGAAGATCAAGTTATTGTTGAGGGTGACGGTCACCAAGATGATAGTGACCAAAGCCCTAGTGATGCTAATCAGAGCTTCGAAGAACTGCCAAGCGGCGAAGACTCTGATGTTGAAGTCAAAAGCGACGAAGACCCAGATAATAATGAAGGCAAGGATGAAGATGTTGACATCGAAGGAGACATCGACGTCGAGGGCAATGAGATCCCTAATGATGACAGGAAAGAATATGTTGACATGGAGGGCGATGAAAGCCCTAAGGAAGGTGAGAAAGACCTGGCTAAAGGTCTAGAAGATGTTGAGGGTGACGAGAACCCTAATACTAATGTCGAGGGGATTCAAACCCCTGTTGAACATGTTTTTGAAACTGAAGGGGCAGAGGCAGCAACCCCAAGTAACCAAGCTAGATTCTTGTCAGATGGTTCTGAAGTTGGGAGTAGCCATGCAGCCGTTTCTGAGAACACCATGACAAGGCTCCTTACAGAGCGGGATACAGAACCCCGTGAGACTCCATATATGCCACCGGGCTTGGGTAAAATTTTGACTTCATTTACCATTGCTCATTTGAGGTTGTCTGATATAATAATAATTGTATCTTTTTTATTACAGAGGGTCCTGTGGGGATAATTGTTGTAGCTCCGTTGACTTCTACAGCTTTCAGCTTTAGCTCAACTACGTCTCATCTGGATATCGGGACTCAGGTTACGGAAGAAAGCTCTTCGAGGATGCATGCACCAAGATCTCCTGGTGCACAATCCGTGATTCCTCCATCTTCTGCAGAAGGAGGGATTCAGGCTGAAGTAGCGACTCCTGGTGTATCAGCGATGACAAATATCATCATCGAGACCAATACTAGGGCTTTATTTACTTCTTTGAGAACTCTTGTTCAGATGGTCTTGGAGAAAGGCCACCCTTATGAGTCAGTAAGGAGAACTGTCTCTTTTTTTATTAAAGTCATCCGCAATATTGGCGATCTGGACAGGGTTAGCTTCTTGGAACACTTCTTGGATGTGCTCGAGGAGCCAATCAAGTCCTACCACGATCTGACAAGGGACAATATCTTGAGACTTATAGATGCCGAGTGTGAGGCGATGGCTCGTGATTCTACAGTACGACAAGCAGCCTTGGAAGATTTTGTGGTTGCTTTCTCAACGCGATCTGCAGAGTTAGAGTCTAGCATTGTCGAGGTTACTTCTTCTGTTAAGCATTATAAGACTGAAGCCACATAGAAAGAGAAGGAAGCGGCTGAATGCCAAACTCGTGTTCAAGAGTTGGAAGCTAAAATGGCCAATCTTCGCGAGACACTTAAGACAGCCAAAAGATGTGAAGAAGTACTTAGAATGCATCAAGTTGCCACGAGCCGTTTGGATGATCTGAGAAGGTAACGAGATGAATTCATTCAAATTCAGGGTGCAAAAATTGAACGCCGAGTTAACTCCCTACAACCTTTTGACCCAGAGTCCGGGAGAGCTTTGGCTAGACAAAGGGTGCTTAATTCCAGAGTGGAGAGAGATGATTCTCTGAAGAAGCTGATAATTAATTTTAGCACTCAGCCTCCCAAATGAAGCTATCTGATTGTGACAACTTTATTGTTTTACTTTGCTGAATGTAATGATTTTGATGTTTTTACTCATTATTGAATAAAAACTGATAATTTTTTGTGGCTCTATTACTTACTGCGTATCTGTTTGAGACACAAGTAATAGATAGAAATAAGAATTATGTTCAGAGGTACTAGACATGCTATATCTCTTAAAAATAATAATACTTATTATATCTGTTCAGAGGTATTGTGGACATGACATGATATAACTTATAATATTATCATTTCGAAGATGACATCATCAAAGGTAATATAGATGTGATGAGTCGTTAACGTATAGTAGAATTTAGAGGTAATGTGGACGTGAATTCGTAGATCTATTAATTATCCTTGGGCCAACTGGGACTCAAGAATAGGATATCTTTTAAAACAACTTGATTTCAAAATATGATATTTGTAACGATGTAGTAGACGTTGTCAATGATGATAAGATTTGGATAGACTTTGCTGAGGATTCAAAGATTTGAAATATGTACAATATTTATTAGAAAATATAGTACACACTTTCAAATATGGTACTTCTTCAGGAATTTGCCGTTGATAGGCATCATAGCAATTCAGCCATCCATACCAGAAAGTTGATAAGCTCTGTTAGAGAAAACTTTGCTTATAACGTAGGGACCTTACCACTTTGGCTCGAACTTTCCCTTGCTCATGTGCGTCATAGTCATAGGTCGTCTGATGGTAAGGACTAGTTTGCCTTTTTGAAATTTTCATACTTTAACTTTACGGTTGAAGGCTTTTGAGATACAGGCTTGATATAGCTCGATATGTAGTTGAGCTACTAGCCGCTTCTCGTCAAGTACTTCAAGCTCCTGAAGTCGAAGACGATCATTGTTTTATTTTGTGAGTTCTTTGGCAATAGCAATTCTCAGCGATGGGATCTGAATCTCTAACGGTAAGACAGCTTCACATCCATACACAAAAGAGAAAGGTGTACAGCTAGTCGGGGTACGTACGTACGGTAGGCCTATAGACATTCTCCAAGCTTTTAGCTCCAATTTTGTTTATTGGTGGAAACAAACTTCTTGAGAAGCTTGATGATTGTTTTGTTGAATGCTTTTGCCAAACCATTAGCTGCAGGATTACAGGCTATAAACCAACATTGTTGATTCGGTTGTCATCACATAATTGAGTAAATTTTTGACTGATGAATTAAGGTCTATTATCATGGATGATTCGTCGAAGGACACCGAATCTGTAGATCACATGATGTTCAATGAAATTGATGACACTGCTTATCTTAACTTCAGATAGAGGTATAGTTTTGGCCTACTTTAAGAAGTAATCGATTATAGCTAGGTTAAACCGATGTCCTCGAGATGAAGACAGATTAATAGGACCAATGACATCCATGCCGCAAGCTTCAAAGGGCCATGATGCTGCAGTGGATGTAAAAATTCTGAAGGTTGATGAATAAAATCTGCGTGGATTTGACATGCTCGGCATTTTCTTGAATATTCGATGGCATCTGACACCATTGTTTGCCAATAGTATCCCATACATCGGATCCGATCTTGTAGCTTAGGACCAGGCTGATGTGCACTACAGATACCGATGTGAGCTTCATGCAGTATCTGCTTTGCTTCATCTCCCGTAAGACAGCGTAAAAGCATACCATATCATATGATCGCCGATAGAGTGTTTTAGAAGTGTGATTGTAGAAGAATCGAAATGATCGCCGATGGATTGTCATTACTTCTTTAGGATCTTCGGGTATAATGTCATGTACTGCTAAGTCGATGAAAGGAGCTATCCATTCTTCACTTGTAGTACAAACTTTGACTGAATTGCTCGATTCCAGATGAAAATTATTCTCGATGCAGAATAATTCTCTATTAGTGATAACAATCAACTATTATCTTTTCACATGGATTGCTAATATTGTTGCTAGATTAGCAAGTGCATCAGCTTCTATATTGCATGCTCATCGTACATGTTCAATGAAGAAGCCTTTGAATGATGTAGCCAATATGATTGCTGCTTCATGATATGGAACGATATCTTGATAACGAACTTCATACGTGCCTCTAACCTGATTGACGATCAGTTTAGAGTCTACTTAGACTTCAAGGTATTCGATATCCAACTGTTTAGCTAATTGAAGACCGATTAGTAGAGCATTATATTCTGTAACATTATAAGAACACGGCTTGTCCAAATAATAAGCTCTCTGAATGGTTAGTCCTTCTGGAGATACCAGAACGATTCCAACTCCGACAACGACAATGCTTTTTGGTCTGATTCTGGAAGCACCATCAAAAAATAGATGCCAAGTGAGGATTCCTTTTGAAATTATGTTAGATTCTAGAGTTTCATCAGGAATTTTGTCATAGATTTTGGATGTCACAGGGATCGGATGAGCAGCTAGGAAGTCAGCTAAGGCTTAACCCTTAATAGACTTTTATGGGATATAGACCATATCATATTGTGCTAGTAATATGGCCCATGTAGCGAGTCTGGAGTTGAGTATACTAGGCTTCTTCATCAAGACTCGAAGAGGATTGACTCTGGAGATGACATGAATAGTTTGGCCCGTGATATAATATCATATTTTCTGGACAACAAACATCAGGGCTAAGCATTCTTTTTCTACTAGGCTATATCAATGTTCAGCACCGATCATCGTGCGACTGAGATAATAGATGGCTTGCTCATGACCATTTTTGTTCTTCTGGGCTAGTAAGGCACCTAGGAAATGATCCATTGCACGGATATACATCAAGAAGGGTATTCTTGTGACTGGAGGCACTAGGACTGGAGGGTTCATCAAATACCGCTTTATGTCTTTGAATGCTTGCTGACATTCTTCAGTCCAAACAAAAGACATACCTTTCTTCATTGGTTGAGTGAATAGACTGCAGTGTCCAGAAAGATTTGAGATGAATCTCCTGATGTATGTAAGTCATCCCTGAAATCCTCGTAGCTCTTTCAGGTGGCATGGATGACGCATCTCTTGAATGTTTTTGACTTTCTCAGGGTCAATGTGTATACCCTTAGAGGTAATAACGAATCCGATAAATTTGTCACTAGAGACTCCCAGGAATGACTTGGTAGGATTCGTTTTGAGTTGATGCTGGCGCATTAGATCGAAGATAGTTCTTAAGTCTTGGATGTGATCTTCCTTTAGACGACTATTGACAGTAATATCGTCGACATAGCATTCGACAATCTTTCGTAAATGTTCACAGAAAATGGTACTCATGGCCCGCTGATAGGTTGCACCAACATTTTTAAGACCAAACGGCATAACTATGTAGCAGTAAACTCCTGAAGGAGTGCAAAAAAATATATGTTTTCATCTTCGGGTTCATCCTGATTTGATTATATCTGGAGAATCCTTCCATAAAAGACATCCACTCGAACCCGCAAGTGTTGTCGATCATGACATCAGTGATCGGAAGAGAAAACTCAACCTTGGGACAAGCTTTAATAAGGTCTCTAAAGTTGATACAAACTCGGACCTTCCATGTTTCTTCATGACTGGGACAACATTAGCCCCTAGTCGGGATGTCGTTCTTCCCTAACAGAGCCACATACAATGAGCTTCTTAACTTCGGTCTCTATAGCATCCATCATGTCAAGTCGGAATCGACGTTGTTGTTGTTTGACTGGGCTTGTATTTGGCAAGATGTTGAGCTTATGGATAGCGATCTGAGGATCTAATCCCGACATATCTTCGTAACTCCAGGCGAATACATTAATGTATTCCCTAATGAGGTTCTTGTTTATCTGCTTCAGGAAGACTTTTGCTAATAAAGATTAGCCTTGGAGAAGCCTCGTCTCGTACATCGACCTGGACTAATTGATCTTCAGTAGGTGATTCGTATTGTTCGAAGCAAAGTTTCCATTAAGTATCCATCATTTGTGCCCAGGGATCAGCTTCAGGGGCTTCAACGAAGTCATCATCATCTTTTAAGAACTCGACGGTCACCATATTAGAAGATAGAGTCCCTCGATGGATGTGCCCTATGCTGGTGTCTGAGTCCCATGAGGCAGAGTCAGAGAAGTTAGATAGCTCTTCTTTGTCAGACTCAAAAGTATATGGGGTCGTGATCGACGAGGTATAGCCTAACCCATGCTTTGTTTTGTTGTAGTATTGTATCGAGTTTCCTTTTGGAGCAGGTATATGAATAGGAGTTCGCCTTTCCCAACCACCGTTGAGGCCGGTTTTGAAGTTGTAGCGAATCTTCTGGATGATATTCTTTGACTATTGACTATAATGACATAGTTGAAGTCACCCTTTATCGTCATTTTCAGCATTACTATCGAATGTAGCCTTTTGATTCAATCCTTTACTAAAGAGAATAGGATGTTCATCCTTCCTCCGGAAGGGAACTAGAAAGTATAAATCTTGCACAGAGCCCAGTGATACTTTATCTTGAACAGATTAGACTGCTCCTAATGTAAGTGGTTCAAAGTTATCCAGGATGTCTAGATAACACCGAGTATAGTAATTGTTATCAGTATACTGCAAAGGAGATGCTACTTTATTGATAATTACATCATTATTTACAACAGGGCTCTTGATCTTAGCCGACGGCTTGCTAAGATTGATAACAAAATGAAGAAAAGAAGAAGGAGAAGGCTTTTTACGATGAAGGTCAATGACAAGAGGCTCAGAAAAGGGGAGCTCCCTATGCTCTATCTTTTTCGTAAGAGGATGATTGACAGAAGAAAAGAGATGGATGGTCAGCGTCTGAGAAGATGAATGACAAAAAGTATGTCCTTTGACCAAAATCGTAAGGACGTCATCTGGATTGTCCTTCTGATCTTCCTCAGTAACCATGGCTAGTACGACTTTCATAAACTCCTCTTTATACATCCTAGAGTCAGTAAAATATGCTTCGATTCCCCGAAAGGGATTAAGATCAGCCACTTCATGTCGGACTTCTCCGTTTTCATCCACATATTTGAAATATTGGTGGAGAGTTGATGGATGATGTTATGTTCATGCAACCATGATCTTTCTAACAAGATATTATAGGAGCCATGATTGTCCATCACATAGAAGGTGACTTTCGTACGGAGATTGCCGATTTGAACTTTCAGGCGAATCTTTTCCAGTGGTTCACTTCTTCCGGAATTAAATCCCAGAATAGTCGTGATTGTAGTAGAAAGATTATGGACAGAGATCTTTAGTGCATCCAGTAGAGTCTTCGGCATAATGCTGAGTGTAGACCGAAGGTCAATTAAGATGCGATCGACTTTTATTGTATCAACACACCCCGTAAAATAGAGAGGTCGATCATGTCGATTGTCCTCCAGAAGCATATTATCCTGCATAAAGGTGATATTGGAAATCAGCTCCATTACACTATGACAGTGAAAACATGCCACTGGTTCCTCATCTGGCTTCTTGAAGTATTCTAGACAAGCGTCGGCTTGTATTAAAGCTTCACTTAGTGTTTTTCGAGTTTTTCTCGAAAGATGCAGGAGGTCGAAGATTGATAACCTTGCCGAAGTATTGGCTATCTGAGCTAATATATCAAAGTTATATGGCTTATCTGGTTCAAGAGGTAGAGTTTTCTTTAATATTTTATCAAAGCGAACTGGCTGTTTTCCTTTGTCGGCTGTTGTTGGTTTGGGAGGAGTCGATTCCGTTTGAGGTGATGAAGCCGATAGAATATTGACAGGAGGCGAAGAAGATGCTGAAGGGGCATCAGGGACTGAAGATGGAATGACTGCATTCTTTTGTCCCTCTGGATAGTCTCTAAGGTAAATTCTTCCAGATCTGGTACCGGTCATGGCTTCCTCTTCTGGAGCTGGTGCGAAGGAAACCATATTATAATTCTTCATTAGAGTCTTGTTTCTCGAAGACTTCTTCTGAAGAGACGAAGGATTTGTCCAAAATCCTAAGCCAATATGAGACTGATTGTGTTACAGGCATAGAGAAAGAGGTATATGAGACCCCTTCCCGTGATTTAAGTCGGAGACTTTCGGTAGATCGTATACCATTTTCGTCATTAGTTCGCGAGACTGTTGACTATATAGATGGAATGTTGGCTGGTAGTTAACTTTCGGCTTTGGTACAGTCATCTTAGAAGAAAAAGAAGATGAAACTTCCGCTGGAATGAAGGTAGCATTCAAAGGTGGAAGATGACCACCTAGCGAAGTCATATGACATGACTTGTATTTGGTTGTCTTTCTTAACTTTGTAGAGGAAGCATGTGTGCTGGATTGAATGTCAGCAACCAAATCGGGATTAATCCACATGATTTTCCCTTTGTCAGTTGACAGGGGCAAAAGACTGTCACTTCATACTGGTAGAACGTTGATGATCTCTAGAGTGGCTTTTGGAATGGAGATGACTCCATCCTGCACAAGTTGAGCAGGAAAGTCGCCAAATTACAGAGAGACGACATTAGCAGTCACCGTCATTTCATCCTGCTGAAGGGTGATTGTCTTGGCATTGATCAGCTCCTTGATCTTCCCTTTGATTATGTAACATGCCCTCATCGGATGTCCCAAGAACCTGTAATGCACACAGTATTTAGGACTGTCAGTTTTACCTACTTCGTCTGGCCATTTTGCTTCGGAAAGTTGAAATTTGTTGCTCTTGATTAGATAATCAAATATGCTCATGATGTCGTCCTCGTCAAAGAAATATTCCTTTTTTGGATGATGTGCTCTCTGTGGGGGTGCTGCCATAGTAGGTATTGACTGACCTACATTGACGGCTAAAGCTTCTTTACCTTTCACATTGATGGCTAAAGCTTCTTTATTCTTATAGTTGTTCTGACGTCCATCGATGTTGGTTGTAGAATGTTCATCTTTGTCAAGATTAGGCATCTAGATGCCTAGTTGTTTGAACTTGTCAATACTGTCCTCGGCTGTCCTGGCAATTACTATGAAGGAGGCCATGTCTTAGAATTGCGTGGGTCTAGTCCACATGCTGACTATAGGTAACAAGTTTGGTTTGCATGTATCTATAGTCAGTGTATCTGGAGTACCCAGAGGCATTTTGAGTGCCTCACGATGGAAGCGCTCAATAAAACATTCAGCAGTTTCATTAGGCTGTTGTTTGATTTTGATGAGGGCCGACATAGTCATGTCATTTGATCCCTCATAGAATTGCTCCAGGAATATTTGCTTGAATTCTGCAAAAGATGTTATCCAACTATCTGGCTAACTACGATACCAGTCATAGGCCGCACCCGCCAAGCACCCGACAAATACTCTAGTGAGTAGAGCATTGTTCGGTTAGAGCTGATCAGTCATTACCTCAAAGTGATTGAGATACTGACTCGGAGATGAACTACCGTCAAACAGCATGATGGTTGGTGGCTTCCATTTGGGTGGAAACGGAACTTCCTTCTACTCTATAGGGTAGGGTTGTTTGATCCCCAACGTCTGCAGACCATCTTTCTGTTTGAAAGCTTCGAACTGACTACGTAGAAGCTTCACTGCCTCATTTGTATCCCCTGATGCTTAGAGAGCAGTAGACTGATTCGATGTGGTAAGAAGTGGAACTGCATGATAAGCACCACCCTCAGCACCAGACTGACTTGGAGTAGCCTGAGCGGGTATAGTAGCATTGTGGGGAGATTACACTCCCAGACCAGTGTTGACAGGGATGGATGCTGCTACATGTTCTTGGATTGGAATTAGATTTGCAACCGATAGAACAGTATGTTGTGCTGTGATCACAGCTTGTATACTTGCAACCATTTTAGCTATAGTTTTTAAGTTAGTCTCTAATGCAGCAATCCTCTGTTCTTGTATGCCGGAGCTAGACATATCTTGTTCTTCATTAGTGACATAGGCAGACACTTCTCTGGCTATCGATGATGAGCTGGTAGAAAAGATAGTCCACTCAGATCTCACACTATCGGCATCAAAGTCATGCAAGGAGCTACCCTCAAGATGAAGAGTGGAAAGATTCCTTTGATCGAAGAAATCTTGGTCAAAATCAAAAAGATTCCTTTAACCGATTATTTCTTGGTCAATAGGAAGATCGGTTGTTCTCTGGTCGGAAGGAAGATTCCTTTGATCGATTGTTTCTTGGTCGAAAGGGAGATTCCTTTGACCGAGTCGGTCTCGGCTTCTTGATCTGGTATTTTGGTGGACTCCTTCACCGGAGTCACGGATACGATCAAGGTATTGTTGACTGGGATTACGGAATGCATTACGTCTTGGACGTTTTCTACCCTAGTGCTTGGGGAATTCATGTTAACCGAAGCATATAACAACTCATCTTTGTCTACCATCATAAGTTCAGGAGTCTGAGTATAGTTCAAACGGTCGAAGACAGACCGTTTAGCTGACTGGCAGCAACATTCTTTCACTACTTTATGGTGATGATTACAGTGATGTTCCTGATGTCCAGTTACATGTGGACGAGATGGTCTTGTCATCTTTCACTTTTGTATAAGAAGTTTATGGAGATCGATTATGGTAACAGGATAAGGAGAAGTCGGAGATACATATTCCTTAATGATGTTAGGAACATGATTTCAGTTCTTGAGGTGCCCTGTACCCTCTGTGTACAGAGAAGTGCTGACTTCGTTGGCATAAGTGAGAGGATTCTTGACTTGAGGAACTCTCCATGTGCGCAACATGGTAGGTGGCACAGATTGTTCTTGATGCAGGCTTAACGATATTCTGTGCTGATTAAGGTAAGTGCGCATGTCAAAGTAGTGCGCCACCTGGCTGTCTGTCTGGGATACCCTTAGTTTACCATGCCTTGTTCTTGAAATTTGTAGGGTAGGAAATTATTGGCTTTGGCTTGACTGGCGCTGGCCATTGTAGGTCCTAAAAATCAAGTTGCACTCATCAACAAAGTCATGAAAATCAAATTATGCATCCTTCAAGTGAACTGCGCAGAAGACTGATTGCGCACCAACCCGATTGCGCCGAAGACAGATTGCGCACCAACCCGATTGTGCAGGCTGAACTGTGCACTCATCCAAGTGTGCAAGCTGACGTAGCCTCGTCATTATTACCTGACAGAGAATCAGATCTTCTGACAACTGACAGCACGGAGAACGAGGAAATTGTTCGTTTATCGTACAGCACAGCGCTCGAGGACAGCTGTACATACAGTGCAATCTGCATGCAGTGTAGTCCATCCCAGCGCAGTCTACCTCAGCGCAATCCGAAGCCAGCGAAATTCAGGTGGCGCACTCCATCAAGATAACTGACAATGTATACGTGGCCTTCATGCCATCAATTACTCACCATGTGGCAACCGTCTGTACACGATCAAGCGTATTTCAATCAAACAATGCCATACGTCACATACAGATGGTCCACGATCGAGTAACTGCCTGCGCAGTTCATTGCCTGCGCAATCCAAAGCATGCACAATCCAACCTGCGCAAGTCTAGAATAACTAAAAAGTAGTTATTTCCAGAACTCTATAAATAGAGTTTCAAGTCCTTCCTAGGGGGATCATATACACACACACAGAGATCATCACCAGAGATTAGGAGTTCTTGCCCAAGTGCTGCTGCATTCTTCAGAGGCTTTTGCCTTCAACTTCAGAGGCTATCATCTTCAAAGTTCACATCGTCCAAGGGATAAAGCGATCGTCTTCAGATCGGATTCCTATAGTTGTACTTTCCCAGAATTCTTGTAATCTTCTTTACAAAGTTTGTTGAAATAAAGATCAACTTTTATTTTTGTAAACAAAATGGCGACTCTGCTGGGGACGACTTTCTCCTCCGACGAGGAAGTGACAACTCAATGTGACGTAGCGTCTATCGAAAAGACGCAGAAGACGCTGGTTATAAAGGTCAACCAGACGGCCTACGAGGCGATGATCAACTCCAGGACCACCCCTCGTACTGCAACAACTTCTGCCACAAGCAAAGTTCCTCCAGTGTGGGTCCCCAAGACTGTTGCGCAGTCCACTGCTTCTGCTCAACCTGCTGCGCAGTCTACTGCCTCTGTTCCCAAGACTGCTGTCTCTGTTGCGCAGTCTACTGCTACTGCTCATGCGCAGTATGATGTTCTCCTTGACAGTGCACAAACCACTTCATATACAGCTCTGTCAAAGTGCAAGACTCTTATTCCTCTTGCGCAGTTGGCTGCAACTCTGCCTGCACAATCCACTACTCCAGCAACCAGAGTGCAACCCAAACACTCTGGCAACAAGACTCCTACTGCGCAAGCCACTGTGACTGAGGCCAGAAGACTTTCTGCCAGAGTTACTCATGTGCAACCTGCTAATGCGCCATCAATCCATGCGCAAACTGCGCCAGCGCAGTCTAAGAGAGACAGCCCTTTGGCTAATCTCTCCTCTTCTCACAACAAGGGGAAAAGCTCTGCTCCTCCTCTCAAGCACCATGTTGCTCCTGCGCAATCCACTGGAGGTAGTCTTTTGGCTATTCCTCCTCCTCCCCAGAACAAAGAAAAAGGCCCGTTGGTCTTTTTTCAAACTTCCTCGTCCCATGACTTGGAAGACAACAGAGGGAAACGCTCTTTAGCTAACCCTTCTTCACAAAACAAAGGAAAAGGCCCTTTGGTCTTCTCTCAGTCTTCCTCGGTTTTTACCGTAGAAGATCAATCTGAACGTGCTCCGGCACCAGTCAGTACAAGAACTCTTTCCAATAAGGGTTCTTCTTTCCTTTTTACCAAAGAGAAGTGTACTGATCAGAGAGGTATTCTGCCTACTCCGGTAGCAGAATTTCAAGATCTCCTATCTCTCAAGATATCCCATTCAAAACAGGAAAAATTGCTAGTGTCTCAGATAGAAACCCCTGGGGGTGAGTTTGCTAATTTAAGAACTTATCTCAATCGACCAACTTCGGTGAAACGTAAACAGCCAATGCCGAAGACCAATCAGCATCAGAAGCAAACTTCCAGGATCAAAAATCCGGATACCTATGCCAATGAAGTGAGTACTTCCCTGTACACTCAAGGGAAAAAAATATTTGAAGAACCGGAACCATGTTCCGAATGTTGTCAAAGAACATATCCCTCGAACTTCTTCTCGTCCCGTTGCTGTTTTCGATCTCCGAGAACACCTCAAGCAAAAACAGAACAACAT
Organism: Iris pallida; assembly: GCA_029216955.1. Classification (NCBI taxonomy): domain Eukaryota; kingdom Viridiplantae; phylum Streptophyta; class Magnoliopsida; order Asparagales; family Iridaceae; genus Iris; species Iris pallida. The sequence continues at coordinate 6,827,912 of JANAVB010029815.1, read as the reverse complement.
CTCAACATCCCCAGTACAACAACTTGGACACCATTGCAATCACAAGGTTGTCATCAAGTGTTGTTGTCAGACAACAAGACGATCTATCTTCGATCGTCTGAACTTTACAAACTCTGAACCTATGTCTGAAGATGAAGACGAAGTTTTGTACGCTTCCGTCAACATGACTTCCAGAGACACTGGGGGTAGGAAGTGCTCCAAGCATGGCAAGCCTCGCAAGCCAAGCCAACGGTATTTGGATTTACTCCAAGAATCTTCTGATGGAGTATTCCAACATACCCGATCCTGAAGCCGAGACACAATCGGTCAAAGGAATCTTCAAGATCCTTCCGGTCATCTTCCTCTTTCTCACTCAGGAGATGATTCTTTCTCCGACTACGATGTATACAGCGAAAGTTCGGAACAGACAGTGTCCTCCACTGTACCTAGAGAAGTGACAGCTTATGTTGTCACTGAAGACCCAGATGCTTCCAGTTCGGCCAGTCAAGAACAACGGATAGCTGCACTAGAAGACAAGTTGAAGACCATGGACAAAATGGTCGCAAGTATACATTCCATCATTGTGGCCCAGCATACGGTACCACCGACCGTACCTCCTGTAAATCCTGAAATCATAGCATCGTCGGTGCCTGTCAATACTGGATTGGGGGTATCATCTACTCAAGTACCTCCTGTACAGATTCAACCCACTCCTAGTCAGTCAGGTGCTGGGGGTAGTGCTTATCACGCTGTTCCTTCCCTAACACGGTGATTCAGCCTGTTCCTTATACATCAGTAGAAGATGCCAATAAAGCTGTCAAGCTCCTGCGTACTCAGTTCGAGGCCTTCAAAGAGAAGGACAACTTGCAGAGGTTGGGGATCAAGCAACCTTATCCAGTTGAATGGAAGGAAGTTCCGTTTCCTCCGAAGTACAAAATCCCAACAATCTCGCTGTTTGATGGCAGCACTTCTCCCAGTCGGTTCATTAACCACTTTGAGGTTATGACTGTCCAACTTCAACCAAATGACGCTCTTCTTACCAGAGTATTCGCCGGCTGTTTAGCCGGCGTAGCATACGATTGGTACAGAAGCTTGCCCGATGGTTGTATCACCTCCTTCTCTGGCCTAAAACAAATCTTCTTGGAATGATTCTATGAGGGGATCAACGACATGACCATGTCAGCCCTTAATAAAATGAAACAAAGACACAATGAAACTGCTGAGAGTTTCATTGAAAGGTTCCGCCGGAAAGCTTTAAAAATGCCTCCTGGAACTCCGGCTGCTGTCACCATAGACACCTGTAAGGCAAATCTTTTGCCTATCATCAGCATGTGGACAGGATCTACTCAGTTCCAAGACTGGCCATCTTTCATTGTCAACGCTAAAGCAGCTGAAGTTAGCGCTGACAAATTCAAGCAGCTAGGGGTACAAATGTCTAACCCCGACCGGGATGAACACCAAACATTAGGTGGTGGTAATCGCCAGAACAACCGCAAAGAAAAAGAAACTTTGAACATCAACTTGAAGAACAAAGAATCTCTGGCGGTTAACATAGCACCACCTACGTCTGTTTCTACTCCTCCAGCACCTCCACCAAGGGAACCTCGTCCGAAAGTAGAGTACTCCTTTGACGAGAATGACACATTGAGCATCTTTGATTGCTTGATCAAAAGCAATAAGCTCCAGCTCCCAGAACCGAAAAAGCCTGATGAAGTTGGTAAGACTGATCATCCTAAGTACTGTATTTATCACAGGTTCATTGGACATCCCACTCGAGCATGTTATGTGCTCAAAAGCAAAATTCAAGAGCTGATCAACGCTGGTGTTGTCACATTACAGCAAGATGAGAAGACTGTTACCGCAAACATGGTCTCAGTTCAATTCGGTGACTTCCCGTCCCAGATGGTACAGCATGGTGTCATTCCTATCCCCAAAGGTACTCTTGAGATCGAGAATCTCCCTCCTCCACAAGGTGAAGGTCTCGTCCCCTTGTCTCTTGACAATGGCGAGATTATGTGGATTCATCCGGATCATGCTTCAGAGTTCGAACTTCCCTCTTCCTCCAAGAAGAAAGACAGCTCTAAGGGCATGACAAAGATTTGCAATATGGTGTCTTTTGACCCCATAATTGACGAAGAAATCCTATTGGGCACCAGATCAGGAAAAGCCTATCTAAAGGATTACCCCGAAGCTCAAGAGAATCATGCTTCTTCTTCTGAGCCTGCTCCAGTGCAGCCTGCTTCTACTGAGGACATTTCTACTGTATCCTCACCGGTTGTAGAGTCCATTCCTTCCAAGCCGACGGTTGCTGACAAAGGCAAACAACAAGTCCCCTTCGATAAACCTTTGAAGAAGTCATCTCCTTCCGGACTTAAAAAGCCTTATAACTTTGATATCTTGGCTCAGTTGGCCAATACACCGGCCCGGCTGTCAATCTTAGAGATCTTGCGCCTCTCCAAAGAGACTCGGGAAACTCTGAGTGAAGCTCTCATGCAGACAGAAACCTGTCTAGCCCTGCTGAAGAAGCCGAAAGCAGAACCAGTCTCTTGCCTCCATTGTCAGTGTGTTGGAGTTAATTCCAAACATAACTTTTACACAGGATGACATGCTGATGGAAGACAACAGGCACGACCATCCTCTATACTATACAGGATATGTCGACTCGATAAAAGTCGATCGTATTCTGAAAGATCCAGGGTCTGCTCTCAGTATCATGCCGAAGACAATATTGGATGCGCTGAAGATCCCAGTGCATAGTCTTTCCAGTACAATTACCACCATTCTTGGGTTCAACCAGGGAAGGAGTGAGCCTCTGGGCAAGATTCGCCTAAAACTCCAAATAGGCAATCTTCTCACAAAGGTGACCTTCTACATCATTGACAACCATGGTTGTTCTTACAATGCTTTGTTGGGAAGACCATTTCTGCATGAGCATAACATTGTTCCTTCGACTCTCCATCAATGTTTTAAATATGTTGATGACAATAGAGAAGTACAAAAGGAGGTTGCTGATCTCTATCCTTTCAAAGGCGTCGAAGCATACTACAACGATGCTCGTATGTACAAGGATGAATTCATAAAAGTTGTCCTATCTCTGGACACTGAAGAAGAGCAAGAAGCAGTGCCTAATGACACCCTTATCATACCTGTCAAAGGGTGTGTTTCTCGTCCTCAATCCTCCAAGCCACTGGCTATTCACTTGCCAGTTCAGAAGCAACCAACTGATGATGACCAGGATCAAAGGGAGCTCACCTCTTCTGAGCCACTTGTTATAGACTTACGTCGTAACAAAGAAAAAAGGCAGCTCACCTCTTCTGAGCCACTTGTTATAGATTTATCTCATAACAAGGATAAAAGGGAGCTCACCTCCTCTGAGCCGCTTGTTATCGACCTCCGTCGTAACAAAGCTAATCCTCCTCCATGTTCTTTTTCTCCCCCTCTTGTAATCAATCTGACTAAGCCTGCTAAGGCTAAAGGTCCTGTTGTAAATACAAATGTACAAATCAATGAAAAAGCATCTACTTTCCAGTATACTGATGTCATTTATCATGCTAAGTGCTATTTGGATATGTTAGATAGCTTTCATTCATTTACAATGGGAGTTGTGCAATCTCTTCAAACCGAGGTCACATTTGAACACCTAAAGGATTCATATCGTATTGTTCCCGCTCATATGAAAGGCGAGAGTCCAATACTTTTTAGTAAAGGACCGGAACAACAATTCAGCTATACGGATGATAGCAAAAGTAATGATACGGGACATCTTCAATTTTGTCGTTATAGTCAACAATCAAAAGACATCATCCGAAAAATGGGTTATGACTTCAAGAGTGGCCTCAACTACAGTAAGGGTAGAAAAACTCCTATCCGTACGGCTGTGCCGAAAGGAAAGTCGGAGATATACTACAGCAGGACCAAAAGAGGTCTCGGATATGCTTCACCTCCGGTATTATCCCCAGCAGCTTCTGAATCCGATAGTGAAGAGCGCTCCAACTCTTCCGATTCCAGATCATGGGATTCTGACACCAGCATCAGTCAAATTCATCGATTAACTGTATCTTCTAACATGGTCTCCGTCGAACTTCCAGAAGGCTATGATGAGGATATTGAAGAAAATCCTGAAACAGATCCCTGGGCTCAACGAATGGATACCCAATAGGAACTCTGGTTCGAACAAAGGGAACCTCCTACTGAAGATCAATTAGTTCAGATTGATGTAGGAGAGAGCGGATCACCTCGTCCAATATTCATCAGCAAGAACCTTCCAGAGGCAGATAAGTAGGAATTAATTCTTCTTATTCAGGAATACATTGATGTCTTTGCCTGGAGCTATGAAGATATGCCAGGTCTATATCCTAAAGTTGCTACTCACAAATTGAACAACTTGCCGAATGCAAAATCGGTCAAACAGCAACAACGACGCTTCAAGCCAGAAATGATGGATGCCATCGATGATGAAGTCAAGAAGCTCATCGCTTATGGCTTTATTCGAGAAGAACAACATCCTGATTGGGTAGCCAATATCGTCCAGTCCTGAAGAAAACCGGAAAAGTTTGAGTCTGCATCGACTTTCGGGATCTTAATGAAGCATGTCCAAAAGATGAATTTCCTCTCCCTATCACGGACGTCATGATTGACAACACCTGTGAGTTCGAAAGAATATCTTTCATGGACGGATTCTCCGGATACAATCAGATTCGGATGCATCCTGAAGATGAAAAACATACTTCTTTCCGCACTCCTCGCGGAGTCTACTGCTATACTGTAATGCCATTTGGTCTCAAGAACGCTGGTACAACATACCAACGATCCATGAGTACCATCTTTCGAGATCATCTGCGCAAGACTGTCGAATGCTACATCGATGACATTGCTGTCAAAAGTCGTCTAAAGGAATATCACATCTAAGACTTGAGAACTATCTTCAATCTCATGCGCCAATATCAACTCAAAATGAATCCCACCAAGTCATTCTTGGGTGTCTCTAGTGGTAAATTTCTCGGCTTCGTCATTACCTCTAAAGGTATACACGTGGATCCCGAGAAGATCAAAGCCATTCAAGAGATGCGTCCTCCACGCAACCTAAAAGAGCTACGAGGATTCCAAGGTCGACTTGCGTACATCAGGAGATTCATTTCAAATCTGTCTGGATGCTGCAGACCATTTACTCAACTAATGAAAAAGGGTGTATCTTTCGTTTGGACCGAAGAATATCAACGAGCATTTGACGACATAAAGCGGTATCTCATGAACCCACCAGTCTTGGTGCCACCGATCTCAGGCATACCATTCTTAATGTATGTCCGTACTATGGATCATTCATTGGGTGCTTTACTTGCACAAAAGAACAACGAAGGCCACGAACAAGCCATCTACTACCTCAGTCGTACTATGATTGGTGCTGAACACCTTATAGTCCGGTCGAAAAAGAATGCCTAGCTCTTATGTTTGCTGTTCAGAAGACTCGGCATTACATCATTGGCCAAACTATTCATGTCATATCCCGAGTTAATCCTCTTCGGGTACTGATGAAGAAGCCTAGCACACTCAATTCTCGGCTGGCTACATGGGCCATTCTGCTAGCCCAATATGACATGGTATATGTCCCTCAAAAGTCTGTCAAAGGTCAAGCACTGGCGGATTTCTTAGCGGCTCATCCTGTTCCAGAAACGTCCAAACTCTATGATAAAATTCCAGATGAAACTTTGGAATCTAATACAATCTCCGAAGAATTTCCTACTTGGAGCTTATTCTTTGACGGTGCATCCAGGATTGGATCCAATGCCATTGTCGCAGGAGTTGGAGTTGTCCTTGTTTCTCCAGACGGGTCAGCTATTCAAAGAGCATATTTCTTAGATGAGCCTTGCTCCAACAACGTGGTAGAGTACAATACTCTACTCATTGGCCTTCAGCTAGCCAAATAACTTAACATCGAGTATCTTGAAGTTTATGGTGACTCTAAGCTGGTTGTTAACCAGGTTAGAGGGACTTATGAAGTTCGCCATCAAGATCTAGTGCCTTACTTTGAAGCGGCAATCAACATGGCTACATCATTCAAAGCCTTCTTTATCGAATATGTACGCCGAGCTTGCAATACTGAAGCAGATGCTTTAGCCAATCTTGCAGCAGTCTTAGCCATCCCTATCAAAAGACAACAGGTGGTGGTTATCTCTAATCGGAAATTGTTCTGCGTCGAAAACAATCGTAATATTAAGTTTAGTAATCTTACTGAAGTCAATGTTATCAGTAAAGATTGGAGAGTTCCTTTTATTGATTTTGTGGTCCATGACATACTCCCTGAAGATCCCAAGGTGGCTATGAGTATTCGTCAACGGTCTCTGTGATTCTACTATAATCAGACTACCAAAACTCTCTACCGGCGGACTTATGACGATCTACTCTTGCGCTGCCTTGCTGGTGATGAAGCAAAGCAAGTCCTGCGTGAAGCTCACGATGGTGTCTGCAGAGCACATCAACCTGGTCCTAAACTACAGGATCGTATCCGACGCATGGGTTACTACTGGCCCTCTATGGTATCCGATGCCATCGATTATGCGAGAAAATGTCGAGCTTGTCAAATCCACGCAGATTTCATTCATCAACCGTCGGAATTCCTTCATCCGACTGCTGCTTCCTGGCCTTTTGAAGCTTGGGGCATGGACATCATCGGTCCCATCAATCCTCCTTCTTCTAGAGGACATCGGTTCATACTGGCAATAACCGACTACTTCTCCAAATTGGCCGAGGCTATACCATTGGCTGAAGTCAAGACCAGCAGCGTCATCAACTTCGTCAAACACCATGTCATCAATAGATTTGGTGTACCTCGACGAATCATCCACGACAATGGACCCCAATTCATCAGCCAAAAGTTCACAAGGTTCTGTGACGATCATCGGATTGACAATGTCGCTTCAACAGCCTACAATCCTGCTGCTAATGGCTTAGCTGAAGCTTTCAACAAAACTATCATCAAGCTCCTCAAGAAGTTTGTGTCTACTAACAAACGGAACTGGAGTAAAAAGCTTGGGGAATGTCTTTGGGCCTACCGTACTACGGTCCGCAACCCTACAGGCTGTACACCCTTTTCTTTGGTATACGGCTGTGAAGCAGTTCTACCTCTAGAACTTTAAATTCCGTCTTTGAGGATTGCTATCGCCAACGAGCTCACAACAGAGAACAATGATCTTCTCCGACTTCAAGAGTTGGAGGCGCTCGATGAGAAACGGCTATTGGCTCAACAGTATATTGAGTTATACCAAGCCCGTATCTCAAAGACTTTTAACCGCAAAGTTAAGGTCAGAGCCTTTCAGAAAGGAGAGCTTGTTCTAACCGTCAGACGTCCTATGACTATGACTCACTCGAGCAAAGGCAAGTTCGATGCAAAGTAGGAAGGGCCATACATTGTAAGCAAAGTCTTTTCAAATGGAGCCTACCAACTCACAGAGCTAGACGGTCGAGTTGCAATGATGCCTATCAATGGCAAGTTCCTCAAAAAGTATTATATATAAATGTAACAGACATTGCTAGTAATCATCAGACAAGTTCATAAATAAAATTTAATTTTATTTCATCTTGAATGATAGTACATAATATCAAGGAATGTCACTATCATCCTTCTCAAAATTAGGACGCGGGCCACTACCGTTCTTATCAAAAACATGATCAGCAAAAGAATCGAGAACATTCTTGCTGGAACCCACCAGGAACTTGCAAGCAGTCATTCTCATGACTTCTTCTTCTTCAATCTTCCCTGGTTCAAGAAGGAAGTCCAAGATGTCCTTTGGTGGTTTGGGGGCAGACGAACCTTCGCCCGCTGCTATCTGTTGTGGTTGAGCCGGTTCGACTAGATGTTCCTCAGTACCCGTTATCAGCTTCGGGGCAACTTCAGCCTTCTTGGATGCATCTCCAGACGACATATTTATGTTAAAAAGTGAAAGTGACCATCCCATCTGATTTTCTGTTCTATTTATAGACAAAGAGTCGTAAGACAATGAAGCGTCACATTCATTTGACGGTTTATCCGTTCATCACATCCATTCGACGGTTCGCCCGTCATCATTCGACGGTTCGTCCATTCATCATTCGACGGTTCACCCGTTCATTACATTCATCTGACGGTTCGTCCGTTCATCATATCTTTTTGACGGTTCGTCCGTTCATTATATACATCCACCCGACGGTTCATCCGTTCACACATTCATACGACGGTTCATCCGTTTATTCCATCCACCCGATGGCTCATCCGTTCATTTAATTCATTTATCCGACGGTTCGCCCGTTCATTTATCTGACGGTTCGCCCGTTCATTTATCCGACGGTTCGCCCGTTCATTTATCCGACGGCTCGCCTGTTCATCACATTCATTTAACGGTTCATCCGTTCATCCCGACGATTCATTTCATTCATTTATTTTGACGAATCATCTAGTTCGTTCTTATCAGCAACTTGTCATCTTTGATTAAGTTGTCTATTGAAATAATGATATTCGATAAATTATATTTGCCATGTCCACATTACCTCTGAGCAGATATAATTGAATATGATTATTTTCCAAAATAACGAAATATATCATGTCTTGTACCTCTGAATATATTTTCTATCGCTATTATTTATATCTGAACAAGATATGCAACAAATAATAGAGCCACAAAAATGACTTTTTATTGATCAAAGATGAAAGACATTACAAAGATACATATCACAAAAAAACAAGAAGATACAGAAAATCTTTCTATTCAGTCGGTGGTGTCATCAAGTTAACCATCTGCTGCTTTAAAGATTTCAATCGCTCCTCACGGGAGTCCATCACACGCCTCCTGGCTTCCTCCATTCTAGACTTTTCATTAAAAGTCGGTAAGGTCACTAAGCGGTGGGAGATTTCAGCCTGATGAGTCGTGATATATTCATTTCGTTCCTGAGTCAGAAGGTCCAGTTGCTGAGTGGCAGCTTGATGCTGTGTGACTTCATCTTCTAGAGTATGCTGAACCAGTTTCAACTCTTCTTGGAGACGGGCAGCCTCCTCTTGAAGACGAACAGATTTCGCTTTCAACTCAGTAACTTTCTCCTCCTTCTCTCCAGCAGCAGAGGCGGCTATCTCCATTTGAGAATCATATTCTGAAGCCTTGGCAGTATAAGTGTCTATGAAAGTCTGGAAATTAGCCTTCTCAATGGCAACTTCTTGAGACATCCTTTCAAATTCAGCTTGTACTAAAGATTCTACTTCCCCTCGATTAAGATCCTTGTAGATCTTAACCGATGCTTCTAGCTCATCTAGTATGTGCTCAAGAAAAACAGCTTGAGCTTCATCTCCTTGACCTCGGATGGCATTTATCAAATGAGAGGTTGGACTTCTAATAGTAGTAAAATCAACAACTTCTTTCTCTAGTACCCTATCTACTAGGGGTCCCAATACATTAAAGAACATGTTGCTGAAAGAACTAATAATAAATTGGTTAGTTGCCAAAGCACCAGGGGTAGCAGCTACTCCCGTTGATGATGAGGCAGCATGTGCCTGTGCAGATGGACGTTCTTGTACTTGAATAGAGGGTTCTTTAAACAAGGGAGCTAAAGTAGAACTGGTTGCTCCTCCCGGTTGTTCTTCTGCAAAGACAAATGAACCTATCATTAATTGTTGTTGTCATTAACAATTAATTGAAAAGGATCAAAAGATCAAAGGCTATCTTACCATGACTTGTCCTAGCAATAAGCCTTTCGTCTGTGGGTACAGATTCCAGTCTAGCAGAGGTAGCCTCAGACATCACTGCCTGGCTACTTCCGGCCTTAGAACCCCCCGACAGATGTCGGCTACCACTTGCTATTACTGTTACCGGTACTATATCAGTGCAAGGAGGAACCGGAGATGATTCAATTTCTACATGGGTCAAAAATAGAGATGTCAGTTGTTAATCTATGAAAAGAAGATTAATAATTTCATTTAATACCTTTGGGATTAGTGGTAGCAGCTTCCTCCAGCGCTACTTCCCCATCCATATTCTTTTCAGGAGACATGTCCACCTCAGCATCCTTTTCAGGAGCTAGTGTGTCTTCAACAACTTCAGGAGAAATTTGGACGTCAATGTCCTCTTCTTGATTCAAAGTATCATCAACAGCCTCTATTGATGTATCTCCAGTGCTCATGCTATCCTCAGGTACTTCTTCGCTGGCAGTTGCAGCAGTATGGTCAGCATCTTCTTGTAGACCGAAGTCACAATCATTTAATGCTTCAATCATTAAACGATCCTCCTCCTCGCGGATTGTTCCTGGTGTAACAGGAAGTTGAGTAGTTTCTACCGCTGGTGAAGGAGATCGCAAAGCTTCCTGCTCCTCCTCTACAATATCCTCCCTAGGCTCTGCAGCCTCCTCTCTCTGATCAGTCTCGTCCCTCTGTTCTGGACTAGGAGTCTCCTGCCTAGGCTCAGAGACAGGAGTAGGAGATGACATAGTAATTCCAGCAGCAGCGCTGGCCACCACCGAGGATAGGACCTTCTTTCTTTTCCTAAAAGCCAGTCTCTTTCGATGAAGAGGTCTTTCGGGACTCTCCACATTTACCACATCAACCCGCTGTGGAAGAGAAGTCGGTGTGGTCGCTTCTTCTCGGATCGACTCAGCCAGTTGCCGAAACTGCGACCTGGTAGTGACTTTCTCTGATGGGTCCAAGAGGAATTTCTTCTTGGCAACCGGAGAGGAAGGCTCATTAATTCTTCCCTTCCTTTCCCTGGCCGGAGACTTAACAACTTTCAAAGAAATTCTCAGTGGTTCATTAACTTCCTCAGAAAAGTTAGCATCCCTTGAGGCTTCTAAGGGATCATCCACTGGTTCATGTTGTTCATCATTTCCTGGAGCTAGTACAGCAGTTGCTCCTTTCCTCAAACGCGTCGCCGTCGCGAAGCTATCCACCAGATTAAAATTCTCGGCGAAAGTATTTGCAGCTGTATAAAACAGTGAATATGTATATAACATTCTAGGGCCATGATCATTCTTGGTTGGCATCGAGAACACTGCCCTTGTGTCTCGAGCATTGTAGTAGGCCCATGCTCTGGCACCATCAATTAGATACCCCTTTTCTTGTAGGCAAGTTATAACGTTGCCTACATGGAACTGGTCGTAACCAAATTGACGAGCGAAGCGACTTGGCAAATATGGTTCCAGATAACACTCCTCTTCAAATTTGTACACCAAATGCGATGGTCTGATCGTCTTTAGCCAGCCAAAAGCTACCCGACCCAGCGGTTGCCTCCCAAGGTCAACTAAATTTGTCGACATATGTTCATTACCGACTGGAGGGGCAACGCAATAAAAATTCCATCCCTTCCCAAGGTTTAATGTACGTCTGCAGTCCTTCAGACTAGTGTACACCCACTTGCTTCGGAAGAATCTTCGCAGAAAGCTACCACCGACTGCTCCCATATCGGGGTTCATCAAGGACAGATGGTGCAGAAGCAACTACCGAATAAGTATGTGTAAGGCAACTCCAATCGAGGGAAGTTCCCCTTCTCACCCTTCCATTTGATCATGGAGTCAACATACAGACGAAGACCTGCATTCACCCTGCAAGTCATCGCTGATAGCAAATCCATCCGGTAGTCGAAGACTAACCGGACAGCAGCAAAAAGTATGCCGCGGTGGAAGCGGTCCACGGCGCTTGCTCTGGGTACAACGAATCGACGGAGCCAGTATGTCAGGAATCCCGCCAGCTGGGCTTCTCTTGACATGGGCCTGTAGCCCATTCTTATAAAGCTCTCAACAAAATCTCCAGTCTTGAGCGGAGGATATTGATGTTCATCATTAACTCTGATATCCATTTTCTTATTCTCTTCTATCAGTCTTATTACTTCACTGTGGCTGAGGGATTGGAAGAAAGTCGGGTTGCATGTGTCATGATCCTTAGTCTTTTTCTCAATGATATGATTAAGAAAAAGATAAGGCAACCACTTCGATGAATAATAGGTGCCGGAAGAGCCGCTCTTATAGTACACGGAGCATATGTTGTAATGGCACAGTAGTTCGTCGAAAACTGCCACCATCTCTGCATTTTCTCGACGTAGTCTGTCTAACTCGTCATTTGTGGGAACATACTCCTCATAAGGGAAGTCTTCTGTTGGTAGGCATGAGATGTACTTCATCTCATGGAGGGCTAATCCAATTTCCCCGCAGGACGTCATGAACGTCCATGTCCTATAATTATACCTCTCTGCCAAGGCCAAAAACAGATGAGGGTTTGGGTGGAATCCATGCACGGTAGCATATACCGCATGATAAAGCTCGATCTCTTTAATTTTGTCTTCAAACTGAGCCAATATCCAGTTGGCTATGCAGTTCTACCTTCTGTTGTCTGGGTTCACCAGACCGGTCAGCCGGATGTCCTGATCCGGGTATCTGCCCTCAGCCTTTGCATACTCATTAGCAAAGATTAGTGTCCTCACCGGCAGCAGTAAAGAAGAATTTTCTGGAGGGATACAGCCTGGCTTCAACCCTCTGAGTAAAGTGATATATCGCTCAGAGGAGCTATAGAACATGTCTCTGTTGTTTGGGCCTTTCTTTACACAGATCTTTCCTGTCCTTGCCTGTTGGAGGGGAGTAATATCCCAGTCCATCCTCCTAGGATGACTTGTATGGGCGTAGCGGGCTAGAGGAAGGCATCTAGCAATGTCCGGTAACAGGATCAATTTCTCCTTCCTTTGAAAAGTTTTCTGCTCAACACGGGATCTTGGCTGAGAACTCTTGTCGATGGCTTCGCCAAATAAGAACATAGGTTTCTTGTGGGTAATGGCGTCAGTAGACTGCAGGGGCTGCCCATTCATCAAACTTAACAAAGTCTCATTGTCTTGAGCTATCAAGATAGCCTGGCGGGAGGATGGCAGAGCATATTGTGGAAAAAGCACATGAGATAAATCTTCTTTAAATTCCGGCTCAGCAAGGGACCATGCAAATATTTCATACTCAGGATCCTCTCTGATGTTAACTGCATCAAAATAGAAAAAAATAGAATTCAGTACAAGTAAAATCAAAGATTCTGTCAGCAAGTTACGCAAGCATCATATTGCACAAGCATCAGATTGCGCAACAATAGCTTCTATGCGCAAACTATCCAGTGGCGCCAACTCATCCACTTGCGCAAGCCATCAGATTACGCTGAATAACTTGTGCAAAGTATCAGTTTGTGCTGGACAGCCTTGCGCAAATCAACAGACTGCGCTGACTTTTACCAGCGCGTTCTAACCGATTGCACAAGAAAACAGTTTTCATAAAAATGAAAACTATTGGGTTTGTGCAACCGAAACCCTAAACAGGGCAACGCAGTATGACCAAATCTCTAAAAAGAGACAGGTTCGAAGGATCAATAGTGTTAAAGAACCCCAAAAAGGGTCTTTCGATCGGGTTTACTACCTTGCAGTGCTGGGTGAGCAGCTTCATGACGAGAAGGGTGCGACGTGGCACGAGTCGAGGACTCGACGGGGGCCTTGCCTTTCTCGGCGGCGGAGCACTTTGGAGCCATTGAGATCGACGGGAGGAAGAAGAAGAGTTGGAAGGAGCTCGAATTTTCTCTCTCAGATGATTGAAAGCAAGTAAAGAATGGAAGAGATAGAACTGAGAACTATTTATAGTTTTCCAAAGCAAACAAACTCCTCAGATTGCGCCGAATAAACAGGGACTAATTCCTCCGATTGCGCAGACAGGTCATCATATGCGCAACTTGATTTAAGAATCAAAATTCAAAGTATTTCGAAGCTTTGATTATCTTCAAACTTTGAAAACTTTGAAGTGGGTCTTGTAGGTCCTAAAAATCAAGTTGCACCCATCAACAAAGTCATGAAAATCAAATTATGCATCCTTCAAGTGAACTGCGCAGAAGACAGATTGCACACCAACTCGATTGTGCAGAAGACAGATTGTGCACCAACCCGATTGCGCAGGCTGAACTGCGCACTCATCCAAGTGCGCAAGCTGACGTGGCCTCGTCATCATTACCTGACAGAGAATCAAATCTTCTGACAACTGACAGCACGGAGAACGAGGAAACTGTTTGTTTATCGTACAGCACAGCTCGAGGACAGTTGTACATACAGCGCAATCTGCATACAGCGCAGTCTATCCCAGCGCAGTCTACCTCAGCACAATCTGAAGCCAGCCCAATTTCGGTGGCGCACTCCATCAAGATAACTGACAATGTACACGTGGCCTTCATGCCATCAATTACTCACCATGTGGCAACCGTCTGTACACGATCAAGCGCATTTCAATCAAATAATGCCACGCGTCACATACAGATGGTCCATGATCGAGTAACTGCCTGCGCAGTTCATTGCCTGCACAATCCAAAGCGTGCGCAATCCAACATACGCAAGTCCAGAATAACTAAAAAGTAGTTATTTCCAGAACTCTATAAATAGAGATTCAAGTCCTTCCTAGGGGGGATCATATACACACACAGAGATCATCACCAGAGATCAGGAGTTCTTGCCCAAGTGCTGCTGCATTCTTCAGAGGCTTTTGCCTTCAACTTCAGAGGCTATCGTCTTCAAAGTTCACATCGTCCAAGGGATAAAGCGATCGTCTTTAGATCGGATTCCTATAGTTGTACTTTCCCAGAATTCTTGTAATCTTCTTTACAAAGTTTATTGAAATAAAGATCAACTTTTGTTTTTGCAAGCAGCCGTGAGGAGTGGTGTCACGCCCCAGAACCAGAATACTGGAGAGCGGGGGCGAACATAGCCAGCTACGTATATTGAAGTGAAGTCCATCTCGCTATACGGTCACGGCTGTCTAGATATGAGGGTTTACTACAAGCCAACAGTCTCTTAAGGTCAAGCCTACTGTCTCAATCTCAAGCAAATAATATAATCACAAGATGTTTGACCACCAAATATACAATAAAAGGCGTCCCAAATATTACATATCAGCTGATCATGAAGCTAGTCGTACAAAATGCTAGGACTAGCAAGAGTTAAGTCATACATGATCAACCCTAGGATTTGTTAATCATGTTTACAGCCCGTAGGCAGACAGTAAGTAAAAGTGCATCGAGCTAACAGGTGCTCGTCGGCTAAACGCCTCAAAAGAATAAATTTACAATAGAGTGAGCGAAACAAAATAGAAAACCCACTCATAGCCCGGGTTCCTTCTAGTCGCCACCATCGGGCTGGAGGTTCGGTAGATCCTCGGGTGCTGCTCCGAAATCTGGCCACACAAAACCAGCTGGGTCAAACCCCAGAAAGAGCAAGTGCCACAAAGGAGGCCACGAAATAAGAACAAAAGCCAGCATATCAGAACATAAGAAGTGAAATAAAAGTACAAGTAATAAAGAGCACGTCAGGACAATAAACGACTAGGGACGTAGAACCATTCTGGAAACCAGGTTACAACCCGTAAACCAAACAAGGACCGGGGTTGTAACCCTTCGCCTGAATATCTCCTTGTCCCTACCCAATTATTATTGAAGCAAGTAAAACAATGATGTTCAGGGGTACCAGGGTACAGGGACTAGACAAGACTTAGACAGGGCTAGATATCATCCATTCACAAGCGGCCAAGCAATTACTACGGCTTACTACTTTAACTAACTAGGGTTATCACAAGCCTAATTACTAACAAGATGCAAGTGAGAATTTTCTAGTCCCAAGCCCTGCAGACCATCTAGTTATCCTTTCGCGGGTTGAGAGTATGGTTGGGTACATCGCCCCAGAGACGATATACCCTTAGGTGACTTAGAGGGTGCAACACATGACAGTGCACTGGAAATATGCTCTACTCGTCGGCAAGCTACAAGTCCAATTAAGAGCGCCCAGATAGCGAGATTGCCTGTGACTGAAAATTCTCCATGAACTATAGTTTGATCTAGTCGTTAGCCTAATCCATATTTAGTATGAATCCCTGACCGTGAAAACCAGGGAGTCACGTCCTAGACATGATGCAAGACAAGACAAGTAGATTGCACAAGCAAGCAAGCAGGAACACCCACGGTGTCAAGTTGATTATACGAGTCAAGTTAGCTGTCGCAACAGCATCAAGTCAAGTCAAGTTACAAGTTACAAGTCAAGTCAAGTTACAAGTTACAAGTCAAGTCAAGTCAGGAGTGCGCCGCCATGGGCCACTATCAAGTTATCAAGGTAAATCATGTCAGGGTACTTGTCAGGAGTGTGCCACGACGGGCCACTATCATGTCAGGTTGGTCATGTCAGGAGTGCACCACTACGGGTCACTGTCGTGTTATGCTAGTTCTTGTCATACCATGCCATGTACAATAGTCATTCCAAATATGTTAAGTAAAACCAAAACTCCAAGAGCCAATGGATTGCGCAAGGGGTCAGGGGGTTGGATTGCGCAGGTGTCAGCTGCGCAGGGTGCCAAGTGCGCAGGGGCACAGGGCGCAGGGGCAGATGGCGCATGGGTCAGATTGCGCATAAAACCCACTGCGCAGGAGTGAACTGCGCAGGGGTGGATTGCGCATGAGCAGACTGCGCAGGAGTGAATTGCGCAGGGTAAAGTGCGCAGGAATGGTTGGCGCATGGGGCTGAGCGCAGTTCACCATAGGGCAAGCTGCGCGGTCGGTACTGCGCTAAAGAGTGCAGGCCGAGAGGGGCTGTGCAGTCCTACACTGCGCTAAAGAGCGCAGGCGGCAGGCTGCTACTCCAGGCCGAGAAGAACACCAAGAACACCAAGAATTCAAATTTTCATATCTTTGTCAAATCAAAGCCAAATCTAGATTTTCAAAGTTCTAACTTGAGTAAAATTAAATTCTCTTCCACATGGAAGCATCAAAATCCACAAAAATCCAACCAAAATAGATCAAAACCATGTAAATCCGAAAATAATTAAAACCTAGATCTAGAACAATGGAGACTCCAAATCACAAAATGTCAAGTTCTAATATTGATCACCATGGCCTAATCTAGCTAATGAACAAATAAAATGTGGTTCTCATATGGTGGCAAGGTGTACTTGCCTATGGGTGTTGGTGTTGTATAGAGGAAGGAAGAAGAAGAAGAAGAAGATAGAGAAATAAATGAGAGAATTATGGAGGAGAGAGAAAAGTAGGTGGAGTTTTAATGAGGGTGGGTTGTGTTGTGTTGAGGGTGGAGCATAGGCTAAGGTGTTCCAATGCATGTTAAACCAAACCAAACCAATTCTCCTCCACAAAATAAACCAAGCCAGGTAAAACCCAATTACGAGAACCAAAATCTGCAAGTCAAGCCAATTACAAGTACATGCCAAAATCTGAGAAAATAAATACAGGTCTGAAATACATGCAAGCTTAACAAAATACGTATTCAGAATATGGGTGTTACAACTCTACCCACCTTAAAAGAATTCCGTCCTCAGAATTTAATTAAGAGGCTAGAGAGACAAGGACAAGCTATATTAATCACAGGCAAGCTATAACCAGGCAAGCAATCAGACAATCATACAGGCAAGCAAGGGATGGAAAACATAAGGCATAAGGAAGACATTATACCTTACGAGTCAAACAGGTAGGGATATCGCGATCGGATATCATCCTCACGCTCCCACGTTGACTCACCTAGAGAGTGATGACCCCAAGCAACACGGACTAAACTAATAGTCTTGTTCTTGAGTATCTTCTCTCTCTGGTCCAATATAAACACGGGCCTCTCCTCATACGAAAGGTTGGTACCAACAACCAATTCCGAATGGTCTAGGATATGGCTCGGGTCTGGGATATACCGTCGTAATTGGGACACATGGAATACGTCATGCACCTCACTTAGCGACGGCGGAAGAGCAAGACGATAGGATACATCTCCTACTCGCTCCAGGATATCGAACGGCCCTATATACCTAGGACTAAGCTTTCCCCGCATGCCAAAGCGAATGACGTCGCGGTTAGGCGAGATCCTAAGGAATACATGGTCGCCGATAGCAAACTCTAGGGGTCGCCGATGAGCATCGGCCCAATATCGCTGGCGATCTTGCGCAACTCGAAGACGATCTCTGATCCTTCTGACCACTTCAACTGTCTGGGCAATCATCTCTGGACCAAGCATCTGTCTCTCTTCGACATCATTCCATGCTAGCGGGGATCTGCACTTCCTACCATACAGAGCCTCGAACGGAGCCATCTGGATACTGGCCTGGAAACTATTCTTGTACGAGAATTCCACAAGATGCAGGTGATCTTCCTACGAACCACCGAAGTCGAGCGTACAAGATCTCAGCATGTCTTCAAGAGTCTGGATTGTGCGTTCTGACTGACCATCT
The DNA here is from genome assembly GCA_029216955.1 of Iris pallida. Taxonomy (NCBI): domain Eukaryota; kingdom Viridiplantae; phylum Streptophyta; class Magnoliopsida; order Asparagales; family Iridaceae; genus Iris; species Iris pallida. Next base: position 6,809,714 of record JANAVB010029815.1, on the reverse strand, counting down.
GTCTGCGGATGATATGCTGAACTGAACTGGAGATGAGTTCCCAAACTCTCTTGCAAGCTACGCCAAAAGTGTGACGTAAACCTTGAATCTCGGTCTGAGGTAATACTGACGGGCACACCGTGAAGCCTGACAATCTGCCTGAGGTACATCTCTGCCAACTGAGCCGTTGACTGCCCAACTCTGAAGGGGAGAAAGCGAGCCACCTTCGTGAGCCTGTCAACTATAACCCAAACAGCATCTCGACCAGCTGGAGATCTAGGCAATCCAGTCACAAAATCCATGGTCACATGCTTCCACTTCCATTCTGGAATCGGCAAGGGCTGAAGAAGTTCAGCGGGCCTCTGATGTTCAGCTTTAACCTGCTGGCAAACCAAACATCGAGAGACAAATCGGGCTATCTCCCTCTTCATGCCATTCCACCAGAAGTGTTGACGGATATCATGGTACATCTTCGTGCCACCGAAATGAATAGAATACTGCGAACTGTGAGCTTCTGCCATGACTTCCTGTCTGATATCTCCACTGGGTACACAAAGACGAGTGCCGTGCCGAAGTGTACCATCCTCATGAATACATAACTTTGGCCTTCTTTCTGCCTCACACTCTGCTCTGAGCTGCTGAAGCTTGGAATCTGTAGATTGCGCCATCCGGATCCTCTCAACTATGCTGGACTGAACCTGTAGACTGGCCATCAATGCTACGCTGGTAGGAAGAACTACTTCAATTCCCATCGTCTAAAAATCTGCCAATAAATCTGGTTGCGCCGTTAGAAAATAAACTCCGGCTCTCCTGCTCAACGCATCTGCTACAACGTTGGCCTTTCCTGTGTGATACTGCAAATCCACATCGTAGTCCACCAGTAGCTCGAGCCATCTTCTCTGTCGTATGTTAAGATCCTTCTGGATGAAAACATACTTCAGGCTCTTGTGATCAGTAAATATCTCCACTCTATCTCCGTACAAGTAGTGCCTCCACAACTTAAGTGCAAACACAACTGCTGCTAGCTCCAAGTCGTGGGTCGGGTAACTCTTCTCATGGTCACGAAGTTGGCATGATGCATAAGATATTACCTTCCCATGCTATATCAAGACACATCCCAATCCTCTGCCTGAAGCATCGTAATAAACTGTGAATCCACCGGTCCCATCTGGAAGTGTGAGAATGGGAGCCGTTATCAAACCTCGCTTCAACTTCTCGAATGATTCCTGACACTCCACTGTCCAAACAAACGGCACATCCTTACGAGTCAACTGGGTCATCGACGCTGAAATCCTTACAAAATCTGAAATGAATCGCCGGTAGTAGCCGGCCAATCCAAGGAAGCTGCAAACCTCTGCCACTGAACTAGGTGCTGGCCAAGCCTCGATGGCCATAATCTTCTGGGGATCCACTTCTACTCCTCCTCGAGTAATGATGTGACCCAAGTACGAAATACGATCGAGCCAGAACTCGCATTTACTGAACTTGGCGTACAACTGGTGCTCCCTAAGCGTCTGAAGGACGATTCTGAGATGCTGCTCATGCTCTACTTTGCTCTTGCTGTAGACCAGGATATCATCTAGGAACACGATCCCGAACTGATCCAAGTAAGGCATAAAAATGCGATTCATGAGGTCCATGAATACTGCCGGCGCATTGGTCGCTCCAAAGGGCATAACAAGGAACTCCTAATGCCCATATCTCGATCTAAAAGCTGTCTTCGGGATGTCCTGCTCTCTGACTCTGATCTGATGATAACCTGAGCGCAAATCAATCTTCGAGAACACTGAAGCCCCTTTGAGTTGATCAAACAAGTCATCTATCCTCGGAAGAGGGTATCTGTTCTTGATTGTCACTGAGTTCAAGGTACGATAATCAACACATAGCCTAGACGTACCATCCTTCTTTTTTACAAGAAGCATCGGGGCTCCCCAAGGCGATCCACTTGCACGAATGAATCCCTTGGTCCTGAGTTCTTCAATCATCTTGTACAAAATCTCCAACTCTGAAGGCACCATTCTGTAGACTCTCTCTGATACTGGTGCTGTCCCGGAGATCAAGTCTATAGTGAACTCAATCTCCCACTCTGGCGGCATCCCTGGAAGTTCCTCTGGGAAGACATCTGGAAATTCTTCAATTATCCGGGACAACTGTACTGCTGCTACTGCCATCCGCAATACTGGAGAAGATGGCTCCACCGCGCCTCTGGAAAATGAAAACTCTGGCTCGCCTGGAATACTAAAGATAACCCTGCCAACATGGCAGTCTATCCTAGCATACTGGTTCCTCAACCATTCCATGCCTAAGACTACATCATAGTCTGCCATAGGGAATTCTATAAATCTAGCGGGGAACTCTCTACCGCTAACTACGATCCGACACGAGGAAAACACTCGATCTACTCCCACAAGACCATTACCAGTAAGTATATTGAGTCTTACTGATAATGACTCTGGCTCCAATCCTATCTGTGTCGCGAATCGTGCAGACATGAATGAATGCGATGCACCAGAATCAAATAACACCAATGCTGGAGAGGAGTTGATGAGAATAGTACCTGCCACTACCTCACCTGGTGCAACTTCTTCTTCCATAGCCATCATCATGGCCTGACCTCTAGCTGCGGGTCCCCTCTGCTGGAAACCTCTCTGCCTGCTCTGCACTGGGGCCTGGACACACTGCTGCTGGAATGCCTGGGCCTGAGGCAACAATAGCCTCGGATACTGCTGCTGCTGCACAGGTGCTGGTCCCCTAACCGATGGACTGGTTAGGTTGAAAGAGGAAGAACTACCCCTATTCGGGCAGGCTCCTATCTTGTGATCTGCCGCTCCACAAGCTAGGCACAATCCTTGCACCCTACGACAATCTGCCACTACATGGCCTGGCTTCCCACAATGAGAACATCCCATCGCGGAAGTCTGCTTCTGCTTCTGCTGCTGCGGGTACGTCGGGGTCGAATGCTGAACCGACGTCACTGAGGCCGCCCGCCTCGGAGTTCCAATGGTCAAACTTCTAGTTGCCGGGGCCGGGGCTGATGATTGGTGCATCTGACTGTGGGACCGCTTCCTACCTCCTGTCCTATCCACGATCCTCTGGGAGGTGTACTCATGCCTCCTAGCTGCCCTCAATACTGCATCGAACGTCTGGTGCTCGAACTGCTCGACTGCCAACAAGATCTCCAAATACAGTCCCTACTGGAACCGCTGGGCCCTATCAAACTCGGTCGCCACCAAGGTGGGGGCAAACCTACTGAGTCTAGAAAATTCAGAAGTATAACTGTCGACTATTCTGCCTCCTTGCTTTAGGTTGGTAAATCTGGTCTGCAGATCGTACCGAGCCACAGCATCGAAATACTTCGTCTGGAATCTCTCTCTAAACACTGTCCAAGCAATGGGTGCCACTAATCCCATGGCTTGCGCTGCCCACCAACTGCGAGCTAAGTCCAACAACTGCAGGCGTACCACTGCCACCTTCTCATTCTCAGGTGTCCTAGCTGCTTCCAGAACCACCTCGGTATCCTGAAGCCAAGCGTCCGCGGCAATCGTATCTTCACTGCCGTCGAAGAAGGGAGGGTTCAGGCGCTTGAAGCTGTTGGCCACGTTGTTCCCTGGATGACCGCCTCTGGTCAAAGCATCTACCACTGTCTGGTGCAAGGCGTCTCCTCTGCGATCTTAAAAAGTTATCAAGGCCCTGATGAGACCTACCAAGGTACCATCATCCGGCTCAGCAGGCTGAACAGGCTGAAATGGGGGCTCTCTTCCAGGAGGTATAACTCAGGAGGCAACTCCGGAATGCTGGGCTTGATCTCCAGGTTGCTACTGGTCCGCGGGAGGTGCTCCACCTTGCTGATCGGCGGGGTCAGGTACAGTGACGCTGAAGAAGACGACACAGGGAAAACAATAAAGAAGGACCAGGACAGATCAACGATACAAGCACATGATCAAGGCAATAATCCAGAGATTCAGAGGATATAAACGGAGATCAAGGACGAGTAATGATTGAGACATCTATTCGGTAAACCCTCATATTTCTTGATTGACAAGACCTGCATGGGCCACCACTTAAACCATGTCACGTCCCAGAACCAGAATACGGGAGAGCGGGGGCGAACATAGCCAGCTACGTATATTGAAATGAAGTCCATCTCGCTATACGGTCACGGCTGTCTAGATATGAGGGTTTACTACAAGCCAACAGTCTCTTAAGGTCAAGCCTACTGTCTCAATCTCAAGCAAATAATATAATCACAAGATGTTTGACCACCAAATATACAATAAAAGGCGTCCCAAATATTACATATCAGCTGATCATGAAGCTAGTCGTACAAAATGCTAGGACTAGTAAGAGTTAAGTCATACATGATCAACCCTAGGATTTGTTAATCATGTTTACAGCCCGTAGGCAGACAGTAAGTAAAAGTACATCGAGCTAACAGGTGCTCGTCGGCTAAACGCCTCAAAAGAATAAATTTACAATAGAGTGAGCGAAACAAAATAGAAAACCCACTCGTAGCCCGGGTTCCTTCTAGTCGCCACCATCGGGCTGGAGGTTCGGTAGATCCTCGGGTGCTGCTCCGAAATCTGGCCACACAAAACCTGCTGGGTCAAACCCCGGAAAGAGCAAGTGCCACAAAGGAGGCCACGAAATAAGAACAAAAGCCAGCATATTAGAACATAAGAAGTGAAATAAAAGTACAAATAATAAAGAGCACGTCAGGATAATAAACGACTAGGGACGTAGAACCATTCTGGAAACCAGGTTACAACCCACAATCATATTCAGGGGTACCAGGGTACAGGGACTAGACAAGACTTAGACAGGGCTAGACATCATCCATTCACAAGCGGCCAAACAACTACTACGGCTTACTACTTTAACTAACTAGGGTTATCACAAGCCTAATTACTAACAAGATGCAAGTGAGAATTTTCCAGTCCTAAGCCCTGCAGACCATCCAGTTATCCTTCCGCGGATTGAGAGTATGGTTGGGTACATCGCCCCGGAGACGATATACCCTTAGGTGACTTAGAGGGTGCAACACATGACAGTGCGCTGGAAATGTGCTCTACTCGTCGGCAAGCTACAAGTCCAATTAAGAGCGCCCAGATAACGAGATTGTCTGTGACTGGAAATTCTCCATGAACTATAGTTTGATCTAGTCGTTAGCCTAATCCATATTCAGTATGAATCCTTGACCGTGGGAACCAGGGAGTCACGTCCTAGACATGATGCAAGACAAGACAAGTGGATTGCACAAGCAAGCAAGCAGGAACACCTACGGTGTCAAGTTGATTATACGAGTCAAGTTAGCTGTCGCAACAGCATCAAGTCAAGTCAAGTTACAAGTTACAAGTCAAGTCAAGTTACAAGTTACAAGTCAAGTCAAGTCAGGAGTGCGCCGCCACGGGCCACTATCAAGTTATCAAGGTAAATCATGTCAGGGTACTTGTCAGGAGTGTGCCACGACGGACCACTATCATGTCAGGTTGGTCATGTCAGGAGTGCACCACTACGGGTTACTGTCGTGTTATGCTAGTTCTTGTCATACCATGCCATGTACAATAGTCATTACAAACATGTTAAGTAAAATCAAGTTCATGACAAAAGGCGTAAGGATATAAAATGGGCGTAAAATATCTAATAAAATATCAATATACAGGGCTATAGACGAGCCAAGCTTAGAGAAATAAAACCAAAACTCCAAGAGCCAATGGATTGCGCAAGGGGTCAGGGGGTTGGATTGCGCAGGTGTCAGCTGCGCAGGGTGCCAAGTGCGCAGGGGCACAGGGCGCAGGGGCAGATGGCGTATGGGTCAGATTGCGTATGAACAGACTGTGCAGGAGTGAACTGCGCAGGGGTGGATTGCGCATGAGCAGACTGCGCAGGAGTGAATTGCGCAGGGTGAAGTGCGCAGGAATGGTTGGTGCATGGGGCTGAGCGCAGTTCACCATAGGGCAAGCTGTGCGGTCGACACCATGCTAAAGAGCACAGGCCGAGAGGGGCTGCGCAGTCCAGTACTGCGCTAAAGAGCGCAGGCTGCAGGCTGCTACTCCAGGCCGAGAAGAACACCAAGAATTCAAATTTTCATATCTTTGTCAAATCAAAGCCAAATCTAGATTTTTAAAGTTCTAACTTTAGTAAAATTGAATTTTCTTCCACATGGAAGCATCAAAACCCACAAAAATCCAACCAAAATAGATCAAAACCATGTAAATCCGAAAATAGTTAAAACCTAGATCTAGAACAATGGAGACTCCAAATCACAAAATGTTAAGTTCTAATGTTGATCACTATGGCCTAATCTAGCTAATGAACAAATAAAATGTGGTTCTCATGTGGTGGCAAGGTGCACTTGCCTATGGGTGTTGGTGTTGTGTAGAGGAAGGAAGAAGAAGAAGATGGAGAAATAAATGAGAGAATTATGGAGGAGAGAGAAAAGTAGGTAGAGTTTTAATGAGGGTGGGTTGTGTTGTGTTGAGGGTAGAGCATAGGCTAAGGTGTTCCAATGCATGTTAAACCAAACCAAACCAATTCTCCTCCACAAAATAAACCAAGCCAGGTAAAACCCAATTACGAAAACCAAAATCTGCAAGTCAAGCCAATTATAAGTACATGCCAAAATCCGAGAAAATAAATACAGGTCTGAAATACATGCAAGCTTGACAAAATACGTATTCAGAATATGGGTGTTACAAGTGGGCAGGATGCCCTATTGTTCTGTGCACACTACTCTAGCACGTTTGGCGTGGCGCAGATGAGCAGTAGAAAATAGACTTTGAATAGAGTCTAATTTCTTGGCATTGATTTGATTATCTCTGCCAAGAGAAGTAGACTTTCTACTCAAAAATGTTCTCGCATTACTGGCACAGGGGCACAGTCAGATGTGTTTTCCATCGAGTCTAGGATTGGGGAAGGATAAGAGTGGCCATAGGGCACTTTTCTTTATTCTGCACAGGGGCAGTGATATGTAATTTCTCCACTAAGTTTAGAACTGAGAAGGAAAAAGGATTAGCCAAGTAGTATTTTCCCTTGTTCTACGCTAAGCCGGTGGTTGGTGCATTCTCTACCAATTTTAGAATTGGTGACAAGGAAGAAATGGTCATGTAGCGCTGTCCCCTGATTGGCGACAGGACAGTGGTTGGCACGTTCTCTACCAATTTTAGAATTGGTGAGGAAGAATAAGTAGCCATGCGGCACTATCCCTTGGTTGGCGCCAAGGTAGTAGTTGGAGCACTTTCTACCAATTTCAGAATTGGTGAGAAAGAGAAAGTGGCTACAGAGCTTTTCTCCAAGCTTGGCGCAGAATTCATGATTGGTGCACTGGAGGACTTCAGAGTCAAGATAGCACGCACCCTGTTCTTGACAGCAACAGTGATGGCACGCTTGGCACCCCTACGCCAATCATGGCTTCGTAGGCAGTTAGGTCAACTTTCACGACCAAAGTCTTCTGAGTCGTGCTGACCGACGCAACATCGCATTGAGTTGTCATTTTTTTGTTGGAGGAGAAAGTCGTCCCCAGCAGAGTCGCTATTTTGTTTGCAAAAACAAAAGTTTCTTTATAAACTAAGAAAAAAATAAAGTACAAGAGTACAATTAATTTTTGGGGAGGTACAACGATAGAAATCTGATCAGAAGACGATCACTTTATCTCTTAAATGATGCGATGTCGAAGAAGAAATCCTTTGGAGAATATTACACCAAGTTCTCAGGAGATTATGATCATTAGTAATCCTTGTGAAGTAATTTGGAACTCTATTTATAGAGTTATAAAATAACTGTCAGCCAGTTATTCTGATTGGCGCAGAAAGCCATTGGCGCGCCATTACCCTTTGCACGAACGGTTAACTTAACTGCATGGGACATGTGGCATTCTGTGAGAGAGATGTGCATGGTTGTGGACAGTATCGTGTGTATGTTCTTCGAGATTAGTGGCATGCACGCTACATCATCTAAATGCTTTAGATAATAATTTTATTGATTAGCGCCAACTGTTGAATGACGTCAAGCATCATCTGTTATATTAGTGCTATATGCTTAATTCATTGATTACCTCGTGCCAACTGCGAATGGCACAAGGCAGCTGTCAGTCATTATAACAAATCTGACATAATCTTCTTGAGCATCGTGTGTTCGGGATTCGAAATAGATTTTTCTCGACTGATGTACTGTCAGTCATAATGACTATCGTTTGGCTTCTTCGAGAAGACTGCCACATGTCAACCAGCCCCATCTGATGCCAGGCATCATCTGTTGACCAACGCCATTTGATAACTTCAGTCTTGGCGCCTTTTGTGAGCAGCGCATGATGATGATTATAATTTTTAGGCTTCTACACTATAGACCATGGCATATATAGTTCATTCTTGATATTACTTATCTTGTGGATTGAGATAGATATATTTATAGTTGACTGATAGATAGAATTAGAACACCAAGACAGCTTATACGTATTCGAGACGAGCTGGAGTCCATTCGATACGTAGCTGTCATGTACATACTCCTAGTCCTACGTAATTTGGGAGTAGTACGTTATATATTTTTATGGGGGCCCATGCAGGTCAGAGCATATCGTTTTGGTTTACTGTGCTGAGCGAGCCTGCAATAGGATATTTTATTAGGATCTCAATCCACAATTGCTTTGAAAATCCTTTTGTTTTTATCTCTCATCTTTGGAACTCATAATTGAAGTCGATCATCCTTATTGAACTCCTTGTCTTGGAATCTCGTCTTTTCCTATTTTGGAAGAAGAATACTCCTGCTTGATGAACCTTTTGGATTATATTCCATCATTTGATATAATGTAGTTGATAGAAGTGTTTCAAAAAAGAGAATTAGTTATCTAGGGTAGTAAGGGTTTGGATAAACGTCACAATTAGATAGATCGAGTAGACCAGACTGGCAACATAGAATTCTTCTAGGCAACTTAACCCTAACGAGAGACTCTAGGATTGGTAGATTGTAAGTGCCCGAATTTTTTGGATAAGCGTCTCAATTATTTTGAATTTTAAGAATAAAATTCTTTTGAGGTGGGTAGATTGTAAGCGCCCTAATTTTTTGGAGATTTTTATTATTATTTCTTTTATCTGATTTTTAAAAATTAAACCATATTTTATTTTTAATTATGTCTATATAGGTACTTTGTCGTAGCTTTGATTTTTGAAGCACAATATCGACCAATTTCTCGAAACAAGTTTCATATTCGTGTTTTAGACGAGTCCACCTTCATTTTGGTATATCATGTCCCACTCAAACAAGTTTCCTTGTACTACATATTTTTTGCACAACTTTCGGGTCAAATGACCATTTTATCCTTCGACGTAATTTTGACATATTATTCTAATTTCGATTTCAGGCCCAAACTCGTTCCAAACTTTTTAACCCAATATATAGTTTGACATATTTTGAGCCCACTACACATGTCAATGGTGTCCAACTCATTTGAGTTTTCATGTGCTATTTATTTTTAAATGGCACACAAGACTCAATTATAGACTTATTGGACTCGTTTCGATCGAAATAATTCTACCGACCCAAAACTAGACCAACTGGGGGTTCAAGGAGTCTATTCTAGGGTATCCTAACCTATTAGACTAATTTTAGACTAAATTTCTTATGAATTAATTATAACCGTTTCAATTCAAATCTATTTTAAAATTAGCTCTATAACTAATTTCCTAATTTGGACCCAATGAAATCTCTTTGAGATACACCTTTGATTTAAACTATCAAATCTTTACCAAATCTTGTCAAACCACTTCCTAATGAATCCCAACCCTTAATATATTAAAGCTTTATATTTTAAAACATCCTTGGCCGCCCCATACCCCCGATTCTCAACAAACCGTGCGCCTCCTTAAGGTAATTCTGATTTTCGCATATTAATTTTCATCCGATAAAAACCCTTGATAAAGTGATCCTTCAAACCTTCTGCCACCTCAAACGCCTTCCTAAGACCTCCTCCTAATACCCCAGCACCTTTCCAAGCTGCCATACATCCCTAGGAAGTTGTCACAATGCGCGAAAGGCACCCAAACCCTACCACGCTTGTGCTGAATTTGTCACAATATGTACGCTGTTTTGCATCTAGGATTTTGTGTACTTTCCAATCTCAGATTTTGTAAAACCAAAACTAATATAAATATTATTGTGTCTATTTTCATGTCAATTGGCCACCCATACAGCTCCAAACGGTTTGTCCGGGACGTCCGTTTTGCTACAAGGTGTCAAACCAGGACCAATTCGTTCGTGTGCGAGTTTTTGGTAACTTTCGAACCACTTTGACTCTTCCAATATTTTTGTTACTATTCTAGACATCCTAATATTTCCATTGAACATATTTACTATTTTAATAAAATATGGACATTTTGTCGTAATGTCGGAACACTTAAAACTCATAGTTCTATGTGCCATATGCTTCGGAACATCATAAGACTTGTAAAAAATAAATTTTGTGCATTTTTTTGATAAGAAAAAATACTTTACATATTTTATACCATTTTTTAGAATTAATGTTTATATAAAATTTATCGTTTCGAGAGCCAAACTATGGAATAAGTCTAAGTATATTGATGTACAATTAATACGAGACTTGTATACATATTCTTTTATGAATAAAATATATTAACTATTATCATAGAATATTTATAATTACTTTTCTAGATTTAAATAAGATATTTTTATGTTATTAAAATAATACTTTAACATATAGATTTAATACTATATATGCTAGATTGATATGGTAGTTTGATAATAGTTTCCCTATAAATAATGTAGTCTAAATTTTATTATAAATATTTTAGTATAATTTTTTCAAAAATAAATATTATACGTTTACTTTATAAAAATATTATTTTATTATATTGATTTAATATCATATATGATGTATTAGGTCATATATATAGCAGGTGCTAGTTCCGTAGATTATGCCTAGTAGGGACTATATATAGTAAGTCTATAAATAGTATGTGTTAAGGCATAGATATATCATTGATAGATGAAATTATTTATTCTAGGAGTACATGACAGACGTAGCGAGGATCTCTGAGCCGGACCGTCATATTCATAATTGGAAGTTGCAGGCAAGTGTATATTGCTAATATTTCAAAACCTTTATTATTTCCTTTTATTGTTCCATATTTATTTTCTCGTTCATGATCATTGAGGACGTAGGGTTAGTTGATACTTAGCGTTGGAATTGATTCGAGTGCCGATGTTATCATATAGATATCGGGTATCGACACTAGGCATGGCGATTATGTTATACGTGTTCATTGACATGATAGACCACGGGACACCAACACGATTCATGATACAGAGTTTACATGAGTATTTGTGGTTATGGGCTTCGTGCTAGGATACTAGATTTATACTTGCACTTGCGACTTGTTATACTGGACTTGACTTGACTTGCTAGTTCTAGACATAGGGTCGGGAGACATTACCGCCATATCAGGCTGTATATAATATAATATAATATTATATATATATATATATATATATATATATATATATATATATATATATATATATATATCAACGTTTTCATATATGGGACTTAGCTGTTATTATACTATTTTATCCTCATTTCCATAGAGACTTAGATGGTATTGTACTAGTATAACTTCGTCTCTATAGCAGAGCTTGGGTGGTTATTTACTTAATCTACTTGTATGACCTTGGTTTCCACGACACGGTGCCTTAGGGCAATAGCCTACTGAGGAGCTTGTTATCCTCAGTGGCTGAAGCCTGATATCCAAAAAAATGTTCACATGCGCATATCACTTAGACTAGTTAGAGTAATTACCCTTTAGTTTTTTTTTACTATTGCATTGGCATATTTTTCTGTACCTTGCTATGTCCTCGCAGGACCTGGTGATCTCTCCAGGTAGTTGGTCATACAGAGATAGTCCACTGATCATAGAGGTATTATTGTATATGGCTCAGGTATTTTATCATGCTTTTATATTTATTCATTATTTCTATTCTACTATTTAGTCTTGTTTTGTAGACCCATATCGTTCTTCGGGTCTAATCGAACACATATGTTATTGGACTGTAGACCATCGCATATATTTTTTATTCTTGATGTTACTTATCATGTGGATTGAGATACATGTATTTATAGCTGATTGATAGATAGAATTAGAACACCAAGACAGATTATACATATTCGAGTCGGGCTGGAGTCCACTCGATGCGTAACTGGCATGTATACATACTCCTGGTCCTACAAAATTTAGGACTGGGGTGTTACATATTTTCGTGGTGGCCCATGCAGGTCAAAGTATATCGTTTCAGTTACGTTACTGTATCGAGCGAGCCTGCAAAAGGATATTGTATTAGGATCTCAATCCATAATTGCTTTAAAAATCCATTTGTTTTTATCCATCACCTTTGGAACTCATAATTGAAGTCGATCATCCTTCTTGAACTCCTTGTCTTGGACTCTCTTCTGGCCCTATTTTGGAAGGAAGAATACTCGTGCTTGATGAACCATTTGGATTATATTCCATCATTTGATATAACGTAGTTGATAGAAGTGTTTTAAAAAAAAAGGAATTAATTATCTAAGATAGTAAGGGTTTGGATAAACGTCTCAATTAGATAGACCGAGTAGATCGGACTGGCATGATAGAATTCTTATAGGCAACTTAACCCTAACGAGAGAGTCCAGGAGCAATGGACTACAACCCTTTCGCTATTCACCTATGGTGGGTAGAGACGGATTAGAATACCTTGGTTATGTAGAGATGGGGTAGAAGTATAGCAAAGTTTAATTTGGTTTATTGATGAAGATAAGATAGGATTATCAATCAAAATGAATTGAATAACTTGAAAGAATATCTTGAAGAATTTTAGAATTAGATACGGTTCCCTAGTTAGAGTGTGGTCACCCATATGGGAGACTATATATAGTGAAAGGATTCGAAAGTCTTGTTATGAATAGAATGAGCCCATAAGCACTATACTTAAGATAGATACATAACCTTATAAAAATTATATGGTTGCATCAAGGTAGAGGAATTTTTCTTGAACAATGTAGAAATTATGGTAGTAGGCATAGGTCAAGAAATAGAGTTACATTGGACAGTGGCCCAAAAACCTTACTAGAGAGAATCCTATTAAAAGGATACGGGATGATATGTTATACCATAGTGTCGATCTTGGATAAAGTATAGAGTGGATAGGACTGTGTTAGACTAGACATACCTATATATGGAAGGGGGAATCAAGGATAGTAGTTAAGGGACTAGTAATTAAATTTATTGGCTTGATGGTTAAGGAGGATAAGCCTTCAACAAGATTGTTGCAAGACCGCCAGCACCAGAAGGGACGACTACAGGTAACCATTTATAGTTTTATGATTGGAACATTCCATTAGGAAATTGTTTAGGATTGATTTTTACTCGAGTTATTAGGAGAGACCGCAGTGACGTAGTGTACCCCTTAACATTATTTCGAGTTACGTTAGCATGGTTCTTCATTAGAAAGCATTATTTTGAATTTTGAAGACAAAATTCTTTTAAGATGGGTAGATTGTAAGCACCCTATTTTTTTGGGGATTTTTATTATTATTTCTTTTATATGATTTTTATAAATTAAATCATATTTTATTTTTAATTATTTCTATATAGACATTTTGTCTTAGCTTTGATTTTTGAAGCAAAATATTGACCAATTCTTTAAAACATGTTCTATATTCGTGTTCTAGACGAGTCCACCTTCATTTTGGTATATCATGTCCCACTCAAACATGTTCCATTGTACTATATATTTCTTGTACAATTTTTGGATCAAAATAACCATTTTATCCTTCGTCGTAATTTCGATGTATTATTCCAATTCCAATTTGAGGCCCAAACCCGACCCAAACATTTCGACCCAATACATAATTTTGACCTATTTTGAGCCTACTACACACATGTCAATGGTGTTCCACTCAATCGAGTTTTTATGTGCTATTTATTTTTAAACGGCTCACAAGACTCAACTATAGACTTATTGGACTCGTTTCGATCCAAATAATTCTGCCGACCCAAAACTAAACCAACTGGGATTCAAGGAGTCTATTCTTGGGTACCTAACCTATTAGACTTATTTTAGACTAATTTTTTTATGAATTAATTACAGCCATATCAATTCAAATATATTTTTAAATCAACTCTATAATTACTTTCCTAATTTGGACCCAATCAAATCTCTTTGAAATACACCTTTGATTTAAACTATCAAATCTTCACCAAACCACTTCCTAATGAATCCCAACCCTTAATATATTAAATTTTATATTTTAAACCATACTTGGTCGGCCCCATACCCCTCCCCCCCATATTCTCTCCAAACCGTGCGCCTCCTTTAGGTAATTCTAATTTTTGCACATTAATTCCCACCCGATAAAGACCCTTCATAAAATGATCCTTCAAACCTTCTACCATCTCAAACGCCTTCCCAACACCTTTCCCTAACACCCCAGCACCTTTCCAAGTTGCCAAAAAGCCCTAGGAAGTTGTATGACTCGTCTCACAGTATTTGTATTTGTATTTGTATACAGATACGTATTTAATACCGTATTCTGCATTTTCTTGGATTTCGAAAAATAAGAAGAAAACTTAATTTTTGAGACTTTTTTGTATAACCGGCATACCGATCTGTACCGACGGAATGTCGTCCAGGCAGATTTTCCACTTTAAAAATATTTTTGATTCAAGATATTTTGTTTAGATATTTTCATAAATAGTGTTTAGATATTTTGATGAATAGTGTTGATACATTCTATTATCTATTGGTTTCTTGGTTTTCTTCTGAACGGTCGAGAATAATTCTGATCAAGTTGCGGATCGCGATCGGACAATCATAATTAATTCATCCATTCTATATATATGACTCGATGTCTTTTCGATTTCTCCTTTTATTTTCTCTCTCCACCCTTTATTCCTTCTCATTTTCACTCCGTATTCCTCGAGAGCTTGGAGCTTGGTCTTAAGACCTCAGAGTGTGGTTTTCGAATCCCTCTTGATGGTAGATTTGAAGTATAGGCTTGAAGCTTTATTAGGCAAGTACATCTTGCCGAACTACTGGACATCCTTATTGTTTTATTATGGTTTTTGTTTCCCATTGCCTTGGTAGTCCAGTATTTTCTACTACTAGATTTACTAAATATGTTTCTCTCATAAAAATAATTATTTTATCCATTTTGGAAATTTGGTCTGAGCAAGGCTCTCGTTATTTGCTATGTTCGTTTATTTTCTAGTAGGAAAACTCCGTATCGGAGACGATACTGGGGTCATTGCCATGCGACATAGTATACATGCCATGTATGTTCTTCCTCTAGTATTGTTCTCATGGTTATACTAGTTTTAACAACTTTCGGGACAAGCTTTGTTTCTCGGGACTTGTTCTAGCTAGCCTTTAGTATTGTTTCTCGGTCATAATCGGCATACCGACGGTGTACCGGTGTGTACCGTCGAAATTTTGATTATGAGCCCTCATTTTAGCTTGAAAAGTTGTTGCGACGATAATCGGTATACCGACGGTGTACCGGTGTGTACCACCAGAATTCCGATTATGAGCCCTCATTTTAGCTTGAAAAGTTGTTGTGACGATAATTGGCATACCGACGGTATACTGGTGTGTACCGTCAGAATTTTGATTATAAGCCCCCATTTTAGCTTAAAAAGTTGCTGTGACCATGTACCGTGTGCACCATCGGAATTCCGATTATGTGCCCTCATTTTAGCTTGAAAAGTTGCTGTGAGAAAAATTGGCATACCGAAGGTGTACCGATTTGTAAAGTCGAAATTCCGTTCCAGCACCAAAGTTGTATACTTTTTGATTTTGATTTAAATTTATGAATATATCTTACATAATGCTCTAATTTACATGCTATGCCAGTCTACTGTGTTGCCTTGTCATGCTTGGTTGGACCCGGTACATGTTCATGTCTAGCTTCTAGATAGTGGCCTGTTATGGTGCACTCTTAATTTCCTGACATGTCTAGTTCCTTGATAGTGACCCATCGTGGTGCACTCTTATACATGTCTTTTCCTAGATTGCTTGATAGTGGCCTTTCATGGCGCACTCTCGATTCCAGTATATGTCGATCTTCTTGATAGTGGCTCGTCGTAGCGCACTCTTGTCTTGATATTGTCATGTCTTGTTGTGGTTTGTTGTAGTGCACAATCTTGCTTGTCTTATCCAGTCTCGCATGTCTCATGTCTAGGATGGATTCTGCAGAATGCCACACCCGGAATCCGAAATGAGAATGTTAGGAACTTTATAACTAGCTTGATTATCTAGATCATTAGGAGGTGAGACTTTTCCGGTTACCTGTACCCCTTGTTTCCCGGTCTTATATATATCTACTAGGGATTTGGAGCTATCTGTCATGATGAGAACTCTTCCAGCACACCATCGAGTGGGATACTTCCTTAGGACATGCGTATCTTACTGCAGTGTGTCTGCTATATTTGTTTTTCTTTTGGCTTGGATCAATCGGGTAGTTTGCAGGACAGGTAACTGGATCGGATTTCTCAAACTTGCATATGTTAGTAATTAGGATCGTGACAACCCTAGTTAGCTAAAGTATCAAGCTGTACTCATTGTTTTTTCGTGATTGATGGATGGAGTCCATTCTTGTTTAGTTTAGTGTAGTCTTGTTCCAGTTTATCTTATTTCAGTACCTAGCTTCCTGCTATTTTCTCATATGCTATCATTTCTGCTACAGTCTTGGTTTTACTACATGCCTCGCATGCTTGTCCTTACCACCTGTCCCATATGCTCGATTTCATCACATGCTACATACCCTGTATATTTACATGTTCACATGTTGTTTTCTTATATATTTCTAGTTTTCTTTTATATTCCTGTGGTACCTTTACATTATTCTTGTCCTGCGTTTATTACTTTACTTTAGAGTTGCTATGAATTGCATGCTGGTTTTAGTCCATAGTTTGGCATCCTTTGTGGTACTTGCTACCAAATTTAGTTGAGGAGCCCGAGTATCTTTCGGACCTTCCATTCGATGGTGACCACCCGGAGCACCAGGGGACTTGAGTGGGTGTTCTTTCTCTTACACACTCTTTTCTATACATATTCTTTTGAGGCATTTAGCCACCGAGCACATGTTTAGCTCGTATTTTGGACTTAACTTTTGCCCAACTGGCCTAGACATGGTCTGCTGTCATGACCCTCACCCAGTATAAGGGTACGAGAAGTGGGTACGTCCAGCCTACACCGCAGTGTCAACGGTAGAACGTTGTCCTAGGTCACAACATCTAGCAATAACCAAACATGTACAATGATATAAACTCCAAAAGGAGAACAATATAAGGTACAACTCAATCACAACATCTAAGGTGGAATAAAGAGAAAAGATGTAAAGATAAGATAAAAGAAACAATCTCCAACCAGCTACAAATGAGGGTAAATCTGAATATACAAACATCTGTCAATATCCAGAAACTGAAAGTACATGAATAAGACAACTAATGGAAACTAGTCTAGAATCTAATCTAGACAATAGGTAAGTCCTCAGCAACTGTAGGATCCTCCTGAGGGGCCAAGTCACCGGTGTCATCTAAGCATGTACCATAATACGTAGGACAGAACTCCTCCTCATCCCCTGTAATATTTTCAACAGTCCAATCAGGACGAAAACGAGCATAATACATCTCACGCAGTTCATATCTTGACAGAAAATATAAAACATGTGATAGGCTAAGATACATGAAACGCTGTAAGAAATAAGCATGAAAAAAGAGAGAAAACTGATAAAAATATATATATACATATAATAATAGAGAACTGTAAGTGACTATATGATTTAGAGTACAAGATAGACATGTGAACAGCTTGATTTGCACATAATTACACTAAAGAATTTATACATGATTACACTACTTTGGAATTGTTCACATGACTATTTCTACTCCCCCATGCCCCAAATCAATACACAAGAATCTAGACAGGTTATGTTTTGTACATGATAGTTTATACATGAAGCTCATAAGATCATGAGAGTACATGAGAGCACATGAGTATACATGAATAATAAGAGTCCACATAATACATGATGTTCGTGAAAAACACATGACACGATGTATTCGATGCACCAAAGGGGGATAACATCTCATGTAAAGATCCATATAGTACTAATCTGTGATAATGTCATGTCAGCATCAAGTAAATTAAACTATGACAAGAATATAATTCCTAACAAGTATGAAACGGTCAAAGAATATACTCGCCTGATATCCTGGTTGTCTGATGAGAATATGAGTCTGAGCTGGAGTATCTGAGTCCTATTTAGAGCAACACAGGTCACAACATGTCTAACATGAAATAAGAATAGTCTACAATACATTCTAAATAATTCTAGGTCCTTCTAAGTCAAAGTCAACCCTTGGTCAACACTGGTCAAACCTGATCAACTCTGGTCAAACCTGGTCAACCATAAGTCAACTAGTCCGTCTACCAAATTTTAGGTCAAACACAACTTATCTAGTCATTCTAAGCTCATTTGAGTTGATTTGGATCAAGTTTCACTTAAAGTTGACTTTTGTCAACTTGGTCGACTTGTTAGTCAACTAGGCCAATATAGGCTCATGGGGTCAATCCTAATCTGACTCATTAAGCCTAAACTATATCTAATAGCAATCACAACATATACTTATATATTATATTCATTCATTACATATGGGTATGCATATAGATATATAGTATCACACAATATAAAGCATACCATTCAACTACATAGGGGAACTACCTATATATGAAATCAAAATAGAGGATATCCATATTTGAATCAAGTATCTATATTCCTACTAACATATAGAAGCATAAATGATAACCCAAGGAAAATAAAGGAAAAAGGAAAGAAAGAAAATGAAAGAAATGGAAAATAGAAAAATAGAATAGAAGGAAAAAATGGGATTGTTCAAGCCAGTCCAAAACTGAGATTGAACTGAGTAGGGAACCCTGAGTTTACTGTTTAAATAAAAAAAAACAGTAAACAATTTCATATATATGAAAACTAGCTCATATATGAGAAAATCCAATGATACATGAAGTATCAACACTAAAACAACCTACTATCAACTGACAATGTAAAATATCGTAGAACCCAAACAATTTTGCATTATAAACTAACCTCAGTTCTCAGGAAATAATATCCATATTTTAGAAATGACAAACATATGAAGCATTTAACCTATATTCGGATTTTCAGTCAAGTTCGAGTATCCTACTTAATCAAAAACCAAATTACAAGTCTAAACATGAATACATATGCAATCTCATCTATGCAAACATAATTCCAGGTATGTATACAAGCTAACCATCATCACTTAACCACAAATTAACAATTTAATTTAGTTTAAAAACTTTGAAATTTAATATCAGTTTTCCCAAAAATCTGGAACATCAGTTTACAGTAAAAAAAACCCATTCGAAAAGCAAATAGATAAATCAAAACTCGAAATCAAGTAGTAAATCTAGTATACCATGGTAGGTAACATCCCCACGTGTCCACACGATCCTAAACGTATCCACGAAGTGGATACAGTCGTGTCAAAACAACACAAGTGCAAGTATCAGTGACTGCGTACACACAGGCTCGTGAGGGTGTGTCGAGCCATAGAGGACACGACACAGAGCTCAAGACGAGTCGAGCTCATGCACAGTCCTGGAGGGGGTCTAGGGCTAGTAACGTGTCACCCTGAAACACGACCACGACGTGTCCTTGTGTCGTACGAGACGCGTATCAGACGCGACTGAACCGCGCGCGCACGACAGGCCCTGATCCGTGCGGCTCAATTTACGAGTCCGATACGAAACGAGATGACATGGCACTTGGGGGCTGATGTGTCAGTCATGTCTCTAAGCTATACACCAAGTTTCACGTGTCCAAGTGACACAGACACTGTGCACTGCCACCCGATCAGCAGGACACGCACGCGCGTGTCTCATGCTGTGGTTCGTGTCCGATTCTGGACACGAACACGACTCAAAACGTGCTCAGTCCAATATAAAATCAAAAGTCATACATAGATCTACAAATCCACTCAATTAGATTTCAAAATTACGAACAAAAATTCTTTTGTGGCATTTCATCAAACACCAATACAAGAATACTGATACGTGTCTGATACGGACACCAAATCAATACAAATTCCTACGAAACTCATCCTACAGCTAGGGGACACCTAGATAGATGCATCTATAAGAATAGTTCATCAAATTATAGAGTTTTGGAGAAATTACCTATTGAGATAAATTCCTATAAAAAGCATCAATTGTGTAGATCCTCCTTGCGCCTCCAAAATCTCCAATACACTCCAATTCTGAATTTTCTCACCATCAATAATTCATAAATAATGATCAGAACCTAATGCAAAAGACTAGGGTTTAAAAGGAGAAGAAATGAAAAAGTTAGAAGGGATACTTACTTAGGTTTTTGTCAGGAGGAAGTGGAAATAAAAAGAGAAGCATTCTCAACCTAAGATATTAAATAAGCTCCCCCCCCCCACCTTTGACCTAGCTTGGCTGGCCACACATAAATGGGCTAGGGTTTCCTAATGGTTGGGCTTGGGCCTCTTTCTATGGCTAAAATAAAACATTATTTAAAAGAAGTTGCTAACTAGCCCTTAACCAACATGCTAATAGCTTCTAACCTTAGAATAGGATTACTAATCCTAACAAATCATGTTACTAGGTCACTAAGTCATGGTGAGACACTAGGCTAGGTTGCACCAAGGCTATACTATCAAAAGGCCAAAAATCACAACACCAATAATATAATATATATATAATAATCAAAGAAATTTACAATTACCAAAATGCCCTTAAATAGAAAATGGATGTGAGATCTGTATAATTCTAGACTGCAGCTTGAGCCGATCATGTATTACTTTGTCTTGCTAGTTCTTCATTTTGTATTACTAGCTTCATGATCATCTATATATTATAGTTTGGGACGCTTTACTGTCTTATATGCCGGATGATCATATCATTGTAAATTTTTGCTTGACTGTGATTGAGATATCTAGGATCATGTGACCTAGGTTCGACTGTTGGTTTGTAGTAGTAACCCCCATCTCTGCAGCTTATACATTATTTCGGAGTACTAGAGTACTTTGGTATACGTAGCTGGCCTGGTCCGTCCCTACTTGCCAGTATTCTGGTTCTGGGGCGTGACATAGATTTTATTGGTGGCCCATGCAGGTCTGATTTATCAGATACATGGGGATTGCTGGTAGTTATCTCTATCACAATTTATTCTCCATTGATATCCTTTATATTACTCTTTACCTCTGATCGTTGACCTGATATCTGCTTTGATCGTTGATCTTTCATGTTCCCTCAACCTGACCCTTGTGTCCTTAAACTTTTTGGAGCACTGTTCCTAGTCCTTCCGATCAGCTTGTTTAGATTCCAGCTATAGTGAGTCAGCTTCGTCAGTTCTACTAGTTTGGAAGGCTCAGCCTCAACATTTAAGGGCAGAGTCTAGAGTAGATCGGAGGGCAGAGTCGCCAGTTCCACTTGTTCAGCCAGCAGAACCAGTTCAGCCAGAGGGTGTTGTTCGAGCACTGGTGGATATTTTGTGAGGTTTTATGGCGTTACAGCAGTGTCAGAGCGATGTTCTCACCCATTCTGTCCAGACGGCTTTAGAGAAGGGTGGTGCTCAGGTCTACAATTCTGTGAGCAGCTTCAGGTGTCTCCATCCCCCGTACTTCTATGGTACAGAGGATGCGGTTGCGTCTGATGCATGGCTTCAGGATACTGAGGCCATTCTGGATAGGGAGCATGTGGCAGTTGTCAGGTGGCAGCTCTTAGATTTGGCCCGCGACTGGTGGGCGGCTCATGAGGTGTCTCTTATGGCGTTGTTAGCTTGGACAGATTTTAGCGAGAGGTTTCAGACTCTCTATTTTGACGTGGTGTCATATTATGATCTGTAGCAGAGGTTCATTGGCCTACGGCAAATGAGCAGGACTGTCGACGGCTACGCGACGGAGTTTAGTAGGCTTAGTCGGTTTTCCTCTTCCTTAGTGGCGACCGAGTTGGATCGGGCGAGAAGGTTCCAGCAGGGACTTCATTTGGAGATCAAACTAGCAGTTGAGCAGCATAAGTTCACACTTTTGATGCAGTAATGAGGGCGACGAGGAGGCATGAGTACACCTCGCAGAGGATCGTTGATAGAGTCGAAGGACAGAAGAGACCTCACATTCAGAGGGGATCTTCTTTCCAGTCATCAGCACCAGCTCCAGCAGTTTGAGCTTTAAAGATTGGATCTCCGAAGGGACCGACTCCGGCGGCTTCTTTTTAGCAATCGTCTCAGTCGTGTCCTCAGCAGCAGAGGCAATCTTCCTCAGTTGGTTGTTCCCATTGTGGGAAAAGAGGGCATGTCTGGTCAGAGTATCGTAGGGCATAGGGCTTGTGCCTAGCTTGTGGAGCACTGGACCACAAGATAGGGGCTTATCCCATGAGGAGTTCGGCTGGATTAATATTCTTCCAACTAGCAGTTCAGCAGTTCAGGGTGCCAGCGTCGGTTCAACAACAGCAGGCCCAGAGGCCATTACCGAAGTAGTCTCAGTAGTTCCAGCAGCAGAGGCCTCAGCAGTATTCTCAGGCTCAGGCTCAGGTTCAAAGGTTGGGAGGTGCTAGCAGCAAGGGAGGTGGTCGTAGGTACCAATCTCGTTCACTCTCATTCAGCTTCAGCTTTATTTGATTCTGGTGCTTCGCATTCGTTTATATCTGCACAGTTTAGGACATGTGTTGGTTTGGAGCTAGAGTCTTTACTTGTAAGGTTGAATATACATACTGGTAATGGTCTAGTAGGAGTAGACCGAGTCTATGTCTCGTATAGAGTCATAGTATGTATGAAGGAGTTTTCTGCTAGGCTGATAGAGTTTTCTATGGACGATTATGATGTCGTCCTAGGTATAGATTAGTTGAGTGCTCGACACGCTACGATAGATTTTGATGCTGACAAGATTATCTTTCGTATTTCGAATGAGAAGGAGTTCTCATTCTCTAGAGGCGATGTGGAGTCTTCACCGGTGGTCATATAGATGGATGTAGCCGAGGAGGTACAGTTGCCCAGAGTAGTTTGTGAGTTTTTCGATGTTTTTCTCGAGGAGCTTTCGGGTATGCCCCCGGTTCGAAAGATTGAGTATTATATTGATTTAGTTTCGGAAGCAAAGCCAGTGTCAGCGAGAGTCTACAGGATGTATCATTCAGAGTTGTTGGTGCTGTATCAGTCTATTGAGAAGCTTAGGGCCAAGAGATTCATTCCTCCTAGTAGATCATCTTGGGGAGCTCCATCCCTTCTTGTGAAGAAGAATGATGGTTCATCGCGTATGGTCATTGACTATCGTTAGCTAAACCCGGTGACCTTGAAGAACAAGTATCCCTCACCCAGGATAGATGACTTATTTGACCAGCTTAGTAGAGCAGCTATGTTTTCAAAGATCAATTTGCGGTCTAGGTACCATTAGATCAGAGTCAGAGAGCAGGATATATCCAAGACGGCATTTAGATCTCGATATGGCTATTGGGAGTTCCTTGTTATGCCTTTCGGAGCGACCAATGTGCCAGCAATATTTATGTATCTTATTAATCGAATCTTCATGTCCCACTTAGACCAGTTTGTGATAATGGTTATTGATGATATCTTGGTCTATAGTCGGACTGAGGCAGAGCACGAGCAGCATCTTCGTATAGTTCTTCAGATTCTTCGGGACCATCAGCTTTATGCGAAGTTCAACAAGTACGATTTCTGGCTCGATCGAGTCTCCTTCTTGGGTCATATTATTGCCGGAGGTGGTGTTGAGGTAGACCCCAAGAAGGTAGAGGCTATCGAGTGTTGGCCAGTACGTCGTACAGCTTCTGATGTACGTAGCTTTCCGGGATTGGCAGGTTACTATAGACGGTTTGTGGCAGACTTTGCTAGGATCTCTACACCCTTGACATGGTTGACGTGTAAGGATATGTGCTTTGAGTGGTCAGATGCTTGTTATATTTCTTTTAAGAAACTCAAGCAGAGTTTGATTTCAGCTCCTATTCTGACATTACTCGTCGGACCAGGTGGGTTCACAGTTTGTTGTGATGCGTCAGGCCGGGGACTTGGTTGTGTCCTTATGCAGCACGATTGAGTGATAGCTTATGTGTCTCGGTAGCTTCAGGACCATGAGAATATCTATCTGACGCACGATCTTGAGTTGGCCGCAGTTGTGTTTGCCCTTAAGCTCTGGAGGCATTATCTGTATGGTGATCGAGTGGATATTTTTACTGACCATAAGAGCTTGAGGTATGTGTTCACCCAGAGGGATCTGAACATGCGACAGAGGAGGTGCCTTGAGTACTGAAGGATTATGATGTTGATCTTCAGTATCATCCCGAAAAAGCAAACGTCGTTGCAGATGCTTTGAGCAGGAGACCCAGAGTCTATTTCTTGACGGAGCAGCGTCACCTTCAGGAGGATCTTCATGAGATGGGCATTGAGGTAGTGCTACCTTGTGAGGCAGCTATGATGGTAGGCTTGCAGGTTCAGTATACCATTATGGAAAGGATTAGATCAGCTCAGTAAGGAGATGCCAGGCTTCAGCGGCTCAGAGCAAAGTTTGTGGCTGGGCGCAGAGCAGAGTTGTGCATCCATGAGGATGGGACACTCCAATTTGGGAGTTGTCTTTATCTACCATGTAGAGATATCCGACAAAAGATTATGTCGGAGGCCCACAGTTCTCAGTACTCTATTCATCCAGGAGGGACGAAGATGTATCATGATATTCGTCAGCATTTCTGATGGAATGGTATGAAGAGGGAGATAGCTCGATTTGTCTCTCGATGCTTAGTTTGCCAATAGGTCAAGGCTGAGCATCAGAGATCGGCTGGACTTCTTCAGCCTTTGTCGATTTCAGAGTAGAAGTGGGATCATATTACTATAGACTTCATGACTGGTCTTCCTAGAACCCCGACTAGGATAGATGCCATTTGGGTTATAGTGGATCGATTCACGAAGGTTGCCCACTTCTTACCTTTCAAAGTTGGTCAGTCTACAGAGCAGTTGGCCGAGCTGTACATGAGGCAGATTGTAAGATTGAATGGGGTGCCAGTTAGCATAATTCCATATCGGGATTCCATATTCACTTCTCATTTCTGGCAGTGTCTTCAGCAAAGTTTGGGTACCCATTTGAGTTTTAGTTCAGCATACCATCCTCAGACAGATGGTCAATCGGAGCGTATGATTCAGACTTTGGAGGACATGCTTCGATCGTGCACTCTTGACTTCAGTGGTTCTTGGGATGATCACTTGTATTTGGTGGAGTTCTCTTACAACAACAGCTTCCAGGCGAGCGTTCAGATGGCACCTTTCGAGACTTTATATGGTAGGAGATGTAGGTCACCCCTAGCTTGGGATGACAATGGAAAGAGGCAGATGCTTGGTCCAGAGATGATTGCTCAGTCAGTTGGAGTAGTCAGGCAGGTCAGAGAGCATCTCAGAGTAGCTCAGGATCGACAGCGTTACTGGGAAGATCAGCATTGACGTAATCTTGAGTTCTCTATCGACGACCACGTAGTTTTGTGGATTTTGCCTACCCGTGGTGTCATCAGGTTTGGCATACGGGGAAAGCTTAGTCCTAGATTTATTGGAGCGTTCGATATTCTCGAGCGAGTAGGAGATGTATCTATCACGCACCAGAACCAGAATACTGGAGAGCGGGGGACAGACACAGCCAGCTACGTACATTGAAGTATAACCTACCTCGCAATACGGTCACGGCTGTCTAGATGCATGAGGGTTTATCTACAATCCAACAGTCTCTTATGGTCAAGAACAAGCCTAGTATCTCAATCTCACGCAAGCAAATAATTGTTACAAGATGTTAGATCATCAGACATACAAAGTAAGGCATCCTAAACATTACATATTCAGATGATCATAAAGCTAGTCGTACAACATGCGAAGACTAGCAAGAGTTCAGTCATACATGATCAACCCAAGGATTTGCCAATCATGTAACAGCCCTTAGGCAGACAGAATTAAGTTTTAACATGAGCTAACACATGCTCGAAGGCTAAATGCCTCAAAAGAATAATTTATAATAGAGTGGGAGAGAAAAAATAGGAAACTCACTCGTTGCCAGGATTACGCCAGGTGTTCACCATCAGGCTGGAAGGCAGGTACATCCTCGGGTGCTACTTCAAAATCTGGTCATACAAAACCAGCTGGGCCAGACACCAAAAAGAGCAAGTGCCACAAGGGATGCTCCACTTAGGAACTAAAACCAGCATAAATGAATAGAAGAACTGATGAATGAACATAATTAAATAACATAAAAGACATGCTTTAAAGAATCATACTAGCTTGCATTAAGAAAACAAGGTGGAATATAATTCCTATGTTATTCGTGGGACAATCATTCAGGCACGGCTAATCAAGTCCTACGGCTTGCTATCATTAGCTAACTAGGGTTGTCACATGTCTGGTTACTAACAAGATGCAATGAGATGTTCCTGCGGTCACAAGCCCTACAGAATATCCAAGTTATCCAAGCGGGTTACAAAAGTTACAAGATTACTGGTGTACTTTAGTACTTATGATTCAAGAAGTGTAACACATGACAGTGTGCTAGAAATGTGCCCTACTCGTCGACAGACTACAAGTCCACAGTTGTGGTCAGAAAAAAGGGATCGCATGTAACTAGAAAATCTCTCTATATGAATTACTAGATCAATCTAGTCATTAACCTAGTCAAATTCATTATGAATCCCTGACCGTGGTAACCAGGAATCCATGTCCTAGACATGATACAAGATGAGACAGGTAGCTTGTATAGAAACAATCAACCACGGAGTCAAGGCAAGAGTTGCACTAGCAAGATAGGAATAGTTATCGCAACAGCAATCAAGATTATAAATATCATGTTAGGTTTACTTGTCATGTCAAGAGTACATGTCAGGAGTGCGCCTCGATGGGTCACTATCAAGATTATCAAGATGGGATCATATTATCATGTTCAAGCAAGTTACTAGCTCATATTACCAAGTTGCTAATTAAGTCGGGTCGTCGCAATTTAGGTCAAGTATAGAAGACATGCAAAGAAGATCGAGGACACCCATGGGTGATTGAAACTATCAGTCGCATACAAACTCTAATTAAAGTGAGACGTAAAGATTCTTGAAGCCAAGATAAAGACCTACAACTTTCATGTTTTGAGTTTTACGAGATTCTAGCTACAAAATAGCTTAAACGGGCAAAAATAGCCATTCATACACGAGCACGCTGTGCACGAGGACAAAACTGCCTACGCTGCGTGGATCGTGCAAGTACGGCACCTCGTGCGCGACCAATGAATCGTGCGGGCACGCGACAAGCGAAATGTGTAGCGTGCGGGTATACGATGTGCACGGCACGGAGACACGGCGAACGGGCATGAGGTAGAAAATCGTGTCGGCTCGCAGCATGCTGGTGCACGGCGTGCATGGCCCAGAGGCATGGCGCGCGGGCGCGCGGCAAAAAATCGGGCACGTGCACGGCAAGCGAAACGCGAAATGCACAACGTACGAGTGCACGATGCGTATAGCACGGACGCACGGTGTACGGGCGTACGGCAGAAAATCGTACGAGCATGCATCGCACGAAACGCGCAGCGCATGGCGCAGAGGCACGACGTGCGGCAGAAAATCATGCGGCCGCACGGCAAGCGAAATGCACAGCGTATGGGTACACAGCACACATGGCACGAAGGCACGGCATACTGGTGTGCACGGCACGCGAAGCGCATGCGCGGCACTGTTCATCATCCCGACAGCACCGAAGATGTATCGGAACCCATGAACACAAAAATGTCATAACCTCTTCATATAAAGTCGAAATCAAGCGATTCAAAAACCAAAATTGGATAAAATTGAATTTCCCACAATATGGAACCATTAGTTCTTAGAAATAATGAGTTTTTGGAGATCAAAACCATGAAAACAAGAAAATGTTAAAACTTATATATACAAAAATCTATCCATTAAACCGAAAACTCCAAGTTCTAAAGAGGCTTAGAATCAAGTAAGGAAGACAATAGAACAATAAAATTTGAGATCCATCATGAAGTAGGTTGCACTTGCCTAGGGCTTGGTAGGTGGAAGGAATAATGAAGAAGATGGAGAAATAAATAAAAAGTAATTGAGGAGAGAGAGAGAGTGGTTGGTATATATACCAAGCCAACTCATCTCAACCCAACCCCAAACCAAACCAAGCCAAGTCAAGTTAACATGCCATGATGAACCAAGGTGAACCTAACCAAGTCAAGATTAAACCAAGATTAGGCTAAGAAAGATAAGTCAAAACATGGGTGACCTGACAAATGTCAGAAATTCGTACATGTATAGTAGAAATACGTATAATGGAAAACAGAAGTGACAACTCTACCCACCTTAAAATAATTCCGTCCTCGAAATTTAATTAAGAGGCTAGAGGTGTCGGGGCAAGCTATACTAACTATAGGCAATCTATGACTAACAGTTAATCAAGCAATCATTCTTGCAAGCAAGGATTCAAAAGCATAAGGCATAAAGAAGATATTATACCTTATGAGTCAAACAGGTGTGGATATCACGATCGGATATCATCCTCACGTTCCCAAGTTGACTCACCCAAAGAATGATGATCCCAAGCAACACGGACTGAACTAGTCTTGTTCTTGAGTACCTCCTCTTTTCGGTCTAATATGAATACTACGAAAGGTTGGTACCAACAACCAATTTCGAATAATCAAGGATATGGCTCAAATTTGGAATATACCATCGTAATTAGGATACATAGAATACGTCATGTATCTCACATAACAACAGCAGAAGAACGAGATGATAGGACACAATACCTACTCGCTCAAGAATATCAAACGACCCTATATACCTAGGACTAACTTTCTCCGTACGCCGAATCGAATGATGCCATGGGTAGGCGAGATCCTAAGGAATATGTGGTCGCTGATAGAAAACTCAAAATGATGTCGATGAGAATCGGCACAATGGCGCTGACGATCTTGTGCAACTCGGAGATGATCTATAACTTGTCTGACCACCTCGATAGTCTGAGTAACCATTTCTGGACCAAGTATTTGCCTTTCGCCTACATCATTTCAGGCTAAAGGTGATCTGTACTTTCTATCATACAGTGCCTCAAATGGTATCATCTAGATACTGGCCTAAAAATTATTATTATAGGAGAACTCTATTAGGTGCAGGTGATCTTTCCATGAACCACCAAAGTCAAAGAGTACAGGATCGTAATATATCTTCAAGAGTTTGAATCGTGCGCTATGACTGACCATCTGTTTGCAGATGATAAGCTGAACTAGACTTGATACGAGTCCCCAAACTCTCTTTAAGACTCTGCCAAAAGTGCGATATAAACCTTGAATCTCTGTATGATACGATACTGACTGGCACTCCATACAATTTGACTATCTGCCTGAGGTACATCTCTTCTAGCTGATCCGTCGACTGACCAATTCTGAAAGGGAGAAAATGAGCTACCTTGTTGAGTCGGTCAACTAAAACCCATATAGCCTCTCTTCCAGCTGGGGATTTAGGTAACCTAGTTACAAAATCCATGGTAATATGCTCTTATTTTTATTCTGGGATCGATAAAGGTTAAAGAAGTCCATCTGGTCTCTGATATTCAGCTTTAACTTGTTGGTAAACTAAACAATGAGCGACAAACCGAGCTATCTCCCTCTTCATGCCATTCCACCAGAAATGTTGATGGATATCACGATACATCTTCGTGCTACTAGGATGAATTGAATACTACGAACTGTGAGCTTCTGCCATGATCTCTTGCCTGATGTCACCACTGGGTACACAAAAATGCCTTTCATGTCGAAGTATGTCATCTTCATGACTGCATAACTCTGCCATTTGTCCCGTTTCATATTCTTCCCTAAGCCGCTGAAGCTTAGAATCCGTTGATTGAGCTATCTTGATCCTCTCAACTATGTTGGACTGAACTTGTATACTGGCCATCAATGCCACACTGGTAAGGAGAATTATCTATATACCCATCTTCTGAACATCTATTAACAACTTGGGTTGCACTGTTAGAAAATAAGCTCCTGCTCTTCTACTCAATGCATCTGCAACTACGTTGGCCTTTCCAGGATGATACTGCAGGTTGATGTCATAATCTACCAATAGCTCTAGCCACCTTCTCTGATGCATGTTAAGATCCTTCTGGGTAAACACATATTTAAGACTCTTGTGTTCGGTGAAAATCTCTACCCGATCTCCATACAAATAATGCCTTCAAAGCTTGAGTGCGAAATCTATCGCTGCTAACTCCAAGTCATGTATTGGATAATTCCCCTCATGATTACGAAGCTGACATGACGCATAAGCTACTATATTGCCATGTTGAATTAAGAATCATCCTAATCATCTACCTGAAGCGTCATAATAAACTAAAAATCCTCCAGTCCCATCCGAAAGCGTAAGAATGGGTGTCGTCATTAATCTTTGCTTCAACTTCTCAAATGAACTCTGACACTTTGTTGTCCAAGCAAACTGTACATTCTTACGGGTCAACTGCATCAATGGCGCTAAAATTTGAACAAAGTCTGATACAAATCACCGGTAATAGTCCGCCAATCCTAGAAAACTGTAAACCTCTACGACGGTACTGGGTACTGGCTATGTCTCTATAGCTACTATCTTCTGGGGGTCTACTTCCACTCCACCTCTGGTGATGATGTGACCTAAGTACGAAATGTGATCAAGCCAAAATTTGCACTTGTTGAACTTCGCGTACAACTAGTACTATCTGAGAATCTGAAGGACTACTTAGAGATGCTGCTCATGCTCTGCTTTACTCTTGCTATAGACTAAGATGTCATCTGCAAACACTATCACGAACTGATCCAAATAAGGTACGAATATGCGATTCATGAGATCTATAAATACTTCTGGCGCATTGGTCACCCCGAGTGGCATAACAAGAAACTTCCAATGCCCATATCTAGATCTGAATGTCGTCTTCAGGATGTCTTGCTTTCTGACTCTAATCCAATGGTATCCCGACCACAAGTCAGTCTTCGAGAATACTGCCGTTCCACTAAATTGATCGAACAAATCATCTATCCTTGGTAGGGAATATTTGTTCTTGATTGTTACAAAATTCAAGGTACGATAATCAATACATAATCTTGACGTACTATCCTTCTTTTTCATAAGAAGCATCGGGACTTCTCACGGTAATTCACTAGCATGAATGAATCCCTTGGTTCTGAGTTCTTCAATCATCTTGTACAGGATCTCCAATTCTGATGGTGCCATTCTGTAGACTCTCTCTGATACTGGTGCCATCCTTGGAATCAAATCGATGGTGAACTCTATCTCTCTCTCTGGCGACATGCCTAGAAGCTCTTTGGGAAATACGTCAGGAAATTTTTTAACTACTCTGAGAAACTAAACTGCTTCTGCTACTGCCATCCGTAAGATTGGTAGAGAAGGTTCTACTACGCCTCTAAAAAATGAAAGCTCTTCTTCGCCGAAAATACTAAAAAATAATCTTACCAATATGACAGTCTATTCTTATATATTGATCCTTTAACCAATCCATTCCTAGGACCACATCATAGTCGGCCATCAAAAATTCTATCAATCTAGCAAAAAACTCTCTACCGCTAACTACGATTCGACACGAGAAAAAGAATCTATCTACTCCCACAAGACCACTACCAGTAAGTATATTGAGTCTTACTGATAATGATTTGGACTCCAATCCTATCCGTGTTGCGAACCGTACAGACATAAATGAACGCGATGCACCCGAATTAAATAATACTGATGCTGGAAAAGAGTTGACAAGAATGGTACCTCCCACCACCTTACCTGATGCCAATTTTTTCTCTACGGTCAAAGCTATAGCTTGACCCTGTCCTCTTAGTGATGGTCCCCTCTGTTGGTGACCTCTCTGTCCCTTCTGAACTTGGACTTAGGTCTGAACATATTGTTGCAGCCTCTATTGTTGGAAGGCTTGAGCCTGAGAGACAATAGCCTCGGAGGCTGGTACTACTGCAGCTGCACTAGTACTGGTCCCCTAATTGATGGACTGGTTAGGGTTGACGAGGTTGAACTGGCTCCATACGGGCAGGACCCTATCATGTGGTCCGGTGTCCCACAAGCCAA
This sequence comes from Iris pallida, assembly GCA_029216955.1. Lineage (NCBI taxonomy): Eukaryota > Viridiplantae > Streptophyta > Magnoliopsida > Asparagales > Iridaceae > Iris > Iris pallida. Next base: position 6,777,557 of record JANAVB010029815.1, on the reverse strand, counting down.
GTACAACCCCTGTGCTCTGCGACACTCTGAAACCACGTGTCCAGGCTTCCAACAATAAGAGCAGGCCATTACGGAAGATTGCTTTTGCTTTTGTTGCTAAGGGTACGTCGGAGTCGAGTGCTGAATCGACGAAACTATGGTCGCCCTCTTAGGAGCTCTAATGGTCAAGGTCCTAGCTGTCGAGGCCGGGGCTGATGACTGAGATAACTATCCATGAGGCATCTTCCGTCCTCCAGTTTGATGTACTATCTTTTGTGAAGTATATTCATGCCTCCTACCTGCTCGCAAAATTGTATCAAATATCTGGTGCTCGAACTGCTCCACCGCTAGAATAATCTCTAGGTGGAGTCCCTGCTGAAATTGTTACGTTCGATCCAATTCGATTGTCACCAAGGTAGGAGCAAATCGACTAAGCCTAGAAAATTCGGCCGTATATCCATCGATCGTCTTTCCCATCTGCTTAAGGTTGCTAAACCTTGTCTGTAGATCATACCGAGGTACCACATCAAAGTACTTTGTCTGGAATTTGTCAGTAAATATCGCTCACAAGACAGGCATCACCAAACCAACTGCTAGCATCGCCCACTAGCTGCGGGCTAAGTCCAATAACTGCAGACGTACAACGGCCACCTTCTCTTCCTCTGGAATCCTAGCCGCCTCTAGAATGACCTCTATATCTTGAAGCCACGCATCAGCAGCAATAACATCTTCACTGTCGTCAAAGAAATGAGGGTTCAGGCGCTTGAAGCTATTAGCCGCATTATTCCCTTGATAACCAACTCTGCCCATAGCTACTTGTACAGTCTGCTGTAGGGCATCGCCCCGTTGATCTTGTGATGCAAGCAAGTCTCGGATGAGTCCTATCAGGACTCTATTGTCAGGCTCTATAGGCTGGGCTGGATGAACTGGTTGCTCTGGATCCCTGAAAGGTATGACTTGGGATGCTGTCCCTGATTGATGGATTTGGTCCCCAGGTTGCGGCTGGTTCACTTGTTGTTGCTGGTTCTCTGGAGGTACACCACCCGGCTGATCGGTAGAATAAGAAAGAATACCACTGAAGAAATGACATAGGAAACAATAAGGAAGGACCAAGATAGATCAATGATAAAGCACCTTATTAGGTCAAGATTCAGGAAGATTAAAAAGTACGAGTAGAGATCAAGGGCGAATGCTGATTGAGACATCTATTTAGTAAAATCTGCACACATCTTAATTTACAAGACCTGTATGGGCTACCACTTAAACCGTGTCTTGCTCCATAACCAGAATACTGGAGAACGGAGGACAGACACAGCCAGCTACGTACATTGAAGTGTAACCTATCTTACAATACGGTCACGACTGGCTCGAGGAAAAGACAGAATTAAGTTTTAACACGAGCTAACACATGTTCGGTGGCTAAACGTCTCAAAAGAATAATTTATAATAGAGTGGAAGAGCAAAAATAAGAAACCCACTCGTTGCCAGGGTTACGCCTGGTGTTCACCATCTGGCTAGAAGAAAGGTACATCCTCGAGTGCTACTCCAAAATCTGTCCATACAAAACCAGCTGGGTCAGACCCAAGAAAGAGCAAGTGCCACAAGGAATACTCAACTTAGAAATTAAAACTAGCATAAATGAATAGAAGAACTGATGAATGAACATAATTAAATAACATAAAAGACATACTTTAAAGAATCATACTAGCTTGTATTAAAAAATAAGAGGTGGAATATAATTCCTATGTTAATCATGAGACAATCATTCAGGCACAGCCAATCAAGTCCTATGACTTGCTATCATTAGCTAACTAGGGTTGTCACATGCCTGGTTACTAACAAGATGCAATAAGATGTTCCCGCAGTAACAAGCCCTGATCCAGGTTATTCGGGCAAGGTTACAAGATTTACAAGATTACTTGTGTACTTTAGTACTTATGATTCAAGAAGTGCAACATATGACAGTGTGCTAGAAATGTGTCCGACTTGTCGGCAGGCTACAAGTCCACAGGTGTGGCTGAGATAACGGGATCGCCTGTAACTGGAAATTCTCTCTATATAAACTACTTGATCAATCTAGTCATTAACCTAGTTAGATTCATTATGAATCCCTGACCGTGGTAACCAGGAATCTTGTCCTAGACATGATACAAGACGAGACAAGTAGCTTGTACAGACACAATCAACCATGGAGTCAAGGCAAGAGTTACACTAGCAAGATAGGAATATCTGTCGCAATAGCAATCAAGATCATATATGCCATGTCAAGAGTACTTGTCAGGAGTGTGCCTCGACGGCCCACTATCAAGATTATTAAGACGGGATCATATTATCATGTTCAAGCAAGTTACTAGCTCATATTACCAAGTTGCCAAGTCGGGTAGTCGCAACTTAGGTCAAGTATAGAAGACATGCAAAGAAGATCGAGGACACCCATGGGTGATTGAAACAATCAGTCGCATACAAACTCTAAATAAAGTGAGACATAAAGATTCTTGAAGCCAAGACAAAGATCTACAACTTTCATGTTTTGAGTTTTACGAGATTATAGCTACAAAATAGCCCAAATGGGCAAAAACAATCATTCGCGCACGGACACGCTGCGCACGCGGACAAAACTTCCCACGACGCACGGATCGCCAAGCACGACGCCTGGCGCACGGCCAATGAATGCACTAGCGTGCGGCGCTCGCGGGTGTACGGCACGCATAGCGCGGAGGCACGGTACACGAAATGCGTAGCGTGTGGGTGCACGGTGCGCATGGCGCAGAGGCACGACGCGCGGGCGTGCGGAAGAAAATTGTGCGGGCATGCGGAAAGCGAATCGCGCAGCACGCAAGTGCACGACGTGCATAGAGCAGAGGAACAACGAACGGTAGAAAATCGTGTGGGCACATGGAGCGCGAGTGCACGACGTGCATGGCACAGAGGTACGGCGCGCGGGCGCACTACAGAAAATTGTGCAGGGGCGCGACAAGCAAAATACACAGCACGTGGGTGCACAACACGCATGGCACGGAGGCACGGCCTGCGGGTGCGCACGACACTGTCACCACCAAAATAAGTCATAATGGCGACAAAATTAACGACTCTAGATAAATACGTCGCTAATTTTTGTGCTTTTAGCGACGTTTTATATATATGTCGCTGAACGTCACTATCAGCGACGTTTGAGCAACAGTTAGTGACACAAATTATGTTTTGGACAACTGATGTCGCATTCTAGTCGCAAAACGTCACTATTTTTTTTATTCAGCGACGTTTCGCGATGCCACTTTTACGACGTCGCCAGGTTTTAATAAATAGCGACGGTTAGCGATGTCTTTAACTGACGTCGCTAAACATTTCATATAGGGTTCTGGCCCGATCGATTTTTCATCTTTTTTACCCAAAATTTTCTAATCTCCCGCTCTTCCCCTTACCCTTGCCCGCGGCGGCCCCCTGCCCGACGACCCCATTCCTCCGACGACTTACTCCCTCCGACGACCACCCGACCAGTCTCCTCCGCCGCTGCTCTAGCCCCGGCGACCCCGACCCAACCCCAACGCTGTGTCAGTAAACCCTAACCCTATCTCCCTTTTTCTGATGCGACACAGACACGACCCTTTGACACACACGTGGACACTTTGACACACAAGTGGACACTTTGACACATACTGTGACACTTTGATACTTTGACACTTTGAAAACACGTGGACACTTTGACACTATTAGGCCTCGTTTGGTTCACGGAAAGGAAATGTATTCCTTTGTATTTTCCATGGGAATCGAAAAGTATGATTCCTGTCACATTTTCTTTCCGTTGTTTGGTTGGTGTAGGAAAGGAAAGCAAAAATATAACAATGGTAAAATAAGCATTAATAGTAAAATAAGCAATAACACATGGTTACTTTTGTAATACATGTTGAAAAAGGAGGAGGGAAAATGAATCCCATGGGTCATGAGTGGAACCATATTCCCTCCAATTTTCCCCCTTGTGAGGAAATTGATTCTCAAGTTTATGGTTACCAAACAAAGGAAAGGAACAACTTTCCTTTCCTAGTTCCTTAAATCGGTGAACCAAACGAGGCCTTAGGATAATGTGTATAGATGAGGACTAGGACAATAAGTATAGGTAACTTCAAGATAGGAATTATTTTACCTATGAGTATAGGTAATGGCTTTACCTAGAGTGACTAGGTAATATACAGGTTTAGGAAGCCTATAGGTTTAGGTAATGGGTTGACACATGGGTATGGGAGATACCTATGTTGTAGTGTATGGGGTATTGAGTTTGGGTATTGGTTTTTACTAGAGTTAAACATAGGCTAGTGTATAGGTAATTAGGTAAATAGGCCATAGTAATGGTTTTACCTATGTGAATAGGATATTGGTAGGACAAATACATAGGGTATTAGCCTAGTATAGACTAGAATACCTTGGTAAGGCAACGTATGGCCCTAAAAACCTAGGTGTGACCTAGTTTGACCAAGTTTGGCAAGGTATTGACCCAGTTGTCCTAGTGTGGCCTAGAAATGACTTGGAGACCTAGAATTGACCTAGTATATCATGTTTATGATTCCAAAACACCAATTGACATTAATATTCTATATTTAGGTCTTCGAGGTACCATATCGGATATTGTTGATATTTTATACTACCAAAATAAGTCAAATCAATGACGAAATAAGTCAATCCTAGAGTGTATAGAGTGAGCCTCCTTACTTCCTTCCTTCTCATTCGGGTCATTCAGTCGACTATTCCGTATCATAGGATATCTACCTCAACCTCACCCTAGAGAAGTGTGGAAATATTAATATTAACCAAGGTTCACAGTAAAGAGATGGAAAGAAACTACATAGGATACATCATATCTATTACCACTTGTTGTATCATGATTACTTTTACAAGTGTTTAAACGATGTGCATGTATCTATCTTACAGAATTATCCTCAAATGGATATGGAGCTGAATTACTATCTGCTAAATCGTTCGTGGATGTACAACCGTCATCCTGATGACATGTGCGGTGTGCGGGATGAATTCATAGAGGGTGTACACCAGTTCCTGCAGTTTGCCAAGGCGTTCCCTCAGTACATGGACGGTACCAAAATTAAGTGTCCGTGTGTGAGATGTCGCAACTTGAAATATCATCCAGAAGTGGATGTCACGTATCATTTATATTCGAAGGATTTCACGCCAAATTACTATCAGTGGAGCGAGCACAGAGAACTTGTGTCTTTAGCATCGGAGTACGAGCCTTATGTGGATGTCCACAACAACGCTCCTTACGACGATGGGTTGGTGAACATGGTTTTTGACGCGGCCGGGCCTAGTTTCGATCCGGATGATCATGATGCACCTGAGGAGGCACCGAACCCCGATGCTGCACAGTTCATGAGTTGCTGGAGAATGCAAGGACTTTATTATATCCTGGTTGTGAGGATCATTCACCGTTGGAGGTGGTTACAAGATTGTTAAGCATCAAGTCCGATTTTAACATGTCGCAAGATTGCTACAACCGTCTTATGGAGTTGCTTATAGAAATATTGCCTGAGGGTGCGAAGTTGTCTAAAGACTTCTACCGGTCTAAGAGGATGGTTAGATCGCTCTGGATGGGATACGAAAAAATTGATGCCTGTCGCAACGGGTGCATGTTGTACTACAAAGACGACAAGGATGAAGACGTCTGCAGATTTTATGATGTCGATCGCTATAAGGCATGTGGTAGAAAAAAGTCTGTCGGTGCCAGGAAGCCTACCTCTTCGATGCACTACTTGCCGTTGACGCCGCAGTAGCAGCGGTTGTTTATGGTGAAGGAAACTGCAGAAAACATGAGTTGCCATAAGCGGGAACATACCGAAGGAGTGTTGGATCATCCATCTGATGGAGAAGCATGGAAGCACTTTGATCGAGAGTATCCATATTTTGCTTCTGATCCGCGTAATATTAGATTGGGTCTCTGCTCCGACGGTTTTACCCCATTCGGACTTTCGGGATCCCAGTATTCGTGTTGGCCTGTGATCGTCACCCCGTACAATCTACCGCCTTGGATGTGCATGAAGACTCCGTATATGTTCCTTACTGTTATTATCCCAGGTCCGAACAATCCGAAAAAGAACATCAATGTGTATTTACAGCCGTTGATTGATGAGTTGAATCAACTGTGGGAAGTAGGTTCCAACACGTATGATGTATCTAGAAAACAAAATTTCCAGATGCGGGCAGCACTTATGTGGACCATCAACGACTTTCCGGCCTATGGAATGTTATCTGGATGGAGCATGCATGGTCGTCTTTCATGTCCGTATTGTATGGACAACACTAAGGCTTTCCGTTTGAAATACGGAGGCAAACCGTGCTTCTTCAATTGTCATCGATAATTCCTGCCGAAGGATCATCCGTACCGGAGAAACAGGAATACTTTTCGTGCTGGCGTTATGGAGAAGGCTAATCTCCCACCAAGGTGGCCCGGATACACGATATGGGAAGAGGTAAAAGATTTACCAAGAGCTATTGAGCAGCCTGCTACGGGCTACAAGTGTGACGGATTTGGTCGCACTCATAACTGGACGAAGAGGAGTATATTCTAGGATCTTCCATATTGGAGCACCAATCTGATTAGACATAACCTTGATGTCATGCATATCGAGAAGAATGTGTTTGACAACATAATTAATACTGTAATGGACGTAAAGGAGAAGATGAAAGACAATCCAAAGGCTAGATTAGACTTGGAACAAATATGTAGACGTCCTGTATTGTATTTGATAGAGGACGGGAATGGAAAGTTGAAGCAGCCTAAGACAATTTTCTCACTGGAAAGTTGAAGCAGCCCGAGTCCACCAGATGATGGAGTCTCTCCGTGACAACCTGCTACGACAGATCGAGGAGCAGTCTCAGCACCCTACGGACGATCCTGCGCTGCTAGCACGATTGGATGCACTCGACCGCGGCATTATGGAGCTCATGGAGACGACTAAGAGGACAGAGCGCAGCGTTGGAGGGTTAGAGCGCACGGTGACGGAGCTGCAGACAGGACAGGTGACCATGGCCGAGAGGCTGAGATTGGCGCAGGATTCGATGGTCCAGAGCAGTGATAGAATGTTATCTATCATGGATTCATACCACCAGCGACTTACAGCGTTGGAGCGTGCTGGTCCTCCGGGTGCGCCTTTATCGTCGTCGACTCCGCCGCCTCCACTGCCTTCTTCTTCGGTACCGACTCCACCGACGTCACTGCCTGCTCCATCGGTATCGATTTCACTTGAGGAGTATGAGTTGTTCTTATCCCTTTGTCGCGGTGGTGCCCCTCCTGTACCAGATCCCTAGTAGTCCTAGTTAGGACTGTTTGTTTGTGTTTGTTTGATCCTTTGTTTGTGACTTGGATATTTGTTGGTTGTGTAGACTTGGATGTTTAGATCCTATTCTATTTGTTGGCTGTGTGTAGACTTTGGTTATTTGGTTGTAGACTTTTTTATTTGGTGTAGACTTGGTTATTTGGATACTTGTTGGTTGTGCCTATTCTATTTGTTGGATCCTATTCTATTTATTGGATCCCATTCTATTTGTTGCCTGCAATATTGTGTTATACTGTTGTTTATGTTATTATTCGTTTTAATTGAATGTTAATGTGCTTCTGTGGTTTACGTTTAGAAGTCAATCTAGGCCAAAGTCAACTCTTGGTCAACTCTGGTCAACCCTAGAAGTCAAACTAGGTCAACTATGGTCAAACTAGGTCCAACAAGTCTAAATTAGGTCAAACAAGTCATTCTAGGTCTAAACAAGTCTAGGTTATGTTAACTAGGTTTAACAATCGTTCTAAGTCCTAACAAGTCTATATTAGTCTAATCAAGGCTAAACTAGTCTATGCTAGTATATCAAGCCCATACAACCTATACAATACAAAGTCAAAACCAATATCACACAACCTATTATTGCATCTAGGCCTACACATGGAAATCACATATTACATACATATATATATACATATAGGCTACCTATATGTATACCACACATACATATATATAATATATATATAATGGTACACACACATAATATAATATATAGGATACCTACATATATACATAATATACTTAGATGCATATTACATACACATACATATTTATATACATTACATTATATATATATATACATAGGAAGATAGAAAGATAGAGAGTTAGAAAGAGTGAGGTAAAGGAGAGTGACAAGTGTGTGATAGAGAGTGAGTGTGTGTGTGTGTGTAGGAGTGACTGAAACCTGTGTATATAGGGGCTAAAACCTGTGTACAGTGAGGGAAAACAGTGTGTGTGTGATTGTGTGTCATTCACATGGGTGTGTGTGTATATGGCCTGTGTTCAGCAAAACAGGGAATGTGGACTATTGGTTATGGTGTGTGTTATTGAATGTTCATTCTTGTTGGTTATATGGTGTGTGTGTGTGTGTGTATATGGTGTGTGTTATTGAGTGTTCATTCCTGTTGGTTATGGCTCAATCATTCAAATACTCAAATCTGGAATGTGGACTGTCAAGTCCTAATACCCAAGTAAAACCCAAACTGGGAATAAGGGGACTGTGCAGACCAAATCTCAGGTTTACATATTCCAGATTTTGAAAAACTGTCCAATATTGGTTATGGTTATCTTTTTAAACTGCAGGGAGAAAAGGACATTCTGTATTTTATTTTTTTTATTTTTTTTGCAGATTTAGCGACGTCCATCGACGTACATTTGCGTCGGTAAACGTCGGTAAATCTACAAAATTTTCCAGGGTACCGACGTTTACCGACGTCCTTATACGTCGGAGAACGTCGGTAAACGTCGATGAACATCGGTAATAATCCCAGGAATTACCGACATTTAGTGACATTTTAAACGACGGTAAATATCGGTAAATTCCTAGGATTTTACTGACGTGCAGCGACTTTAAACACGTCGCTAAACCACCGACGATACGACGGTAATCGTCGGTAAATTCACCGACGCGTAGCGACGTTAAACACGTCGCTAATCCATCGACGACACGACGGTAGACATCGGTAATATACCAACGTATATATACGTCGGTAAACGTCGGTACTTGCGACGTTTGGCGACGTTTTAAAGATCAGCGACTTACGTTTCCGCGACAAGTCCAAACGTCAGTAATTGCGTCGGTAAATATTTTTAGCGACAAAATTTGTCGTTTTAGCGACGTCTTTAGGCGTCGCAAAAACGACTTATTCTGGTAGTGTGTTCATCGTCCCGACTGCACCGAAGATGTGCCGGAATCCATAAACACAAAATGCCATAACTTCTTTATACGAAGTCGAAATCAAGCAGTTCAAAAGCCAAAATTGGGTAGAATTGAATTCTCCATAACATGGAACCATTATTTCTCAAAAATAATGAGTTTTAGAGATCAAAACTAAGAAAACTAGAAAAAGTTAAAACTTAGATCTACAAAAATCTATCCATTAAAACCAAAAACTCTAATTTCTATAGCGGCTTAGAATCAAGCAAGGAAGACAATGGAACAATAAAATTTGAGATCCACCATGAAGTAGGTTGCACTTGCCTAGGGCTTGGTCGGTGGGTGGAGTAATAAAGAAGATGGAGAAATAAATGAGAAGTAATGGAGGAGAAAGAGAGGTTGGTATATATATCAAGCCAACTCATCTCAACCCAACCCCAAACCAAACCAATCCAAGTCAAGTTAACATGCCATGATGAACCAAGGTGAACCAAACCAAGTCAAGATTAAACTAAGACTAGGCTAAGCAAGACAAGTCAAAACATGGGTCACCTGACGAATATCAAAAATCCGTACACGTATACTGGAAATACGTATAACGAAAAATGGGAGTGACAGTAACATATCGTCTTGCTCTTCTATCGTCGTTACGCAAGGTACATGACATATTTTATGTATCTCAGTTGCTTCAGTATGTTCCAAATTTGAGCCATATCCAAGATCATTCTGAACTGATCGTTGGTACCGACCTATCGTATAAGAAGAGGCCCGTATCTATTTTGGACTAGAGAAAGAAGATTCTTAAGAACTGGATATCCGATTAGTCCATGTTTCCTGGGATCATCACTCACCGGATAAGTCGACTTTGGAGTGCAAGGATGATATCCGAGCTCGTTACCCATATCTGTTTGACTCGTGAGATATACTTATTCATATATCTATGTTCTACCTTTTGTTTGAGTGTGATTGTAGAAATTTGTAATATTTTTGTTTCCATGTGTTTAAATTTCTTTTACATTTCTTATACATTACTCTAGTTGGATTTCATGATTTATGAGTTTCCTATCTTGATCCGGATAGCATATTTTCTTGGATTTCTCGCTTGCTTTTGATTTCCTTTAGAAAATTCCAAGGATGGAACTTTTTTAAGGGGAGGAGAGTTGTGAGACTTGTCTCACAGTATTTGTATTTGTATATAGATACGTATTTTATACCGTATTATGTATTTTCATGGATTTTAGAAAATCGAAAGAAAACTTAATTTTTGAGACTTTTCTGTAACCGACATACCGCCGGCATATCGATCTGTACCAACGGAATGTCGTCCGGGCAGATTTTCCATTTTAGAGATATTTTTGATTCAATATATTGTTTATATATTTTCCTAAATAGTGTTTAGATATTTTGATAAATAGTGTTGATACATTCTATTATCCATTGGTTTTTTGGTTTTCATCTGAACGGTCAAGATTAATTCTGATCGAGTCACGGATCACGATTGGACGGCCATAATTAATTCACCCATTATATATATGACTTGATTTCTTTTTTTCCTTTTTTTTCTCTCTCCACTCTTTATTCCTTCTCATTTGCACTCCGTAATCCTCGAAAGCTTGAAGCTTTGTCTGGAGACCTCAGAGTGTGGTTTATGAACCCCTCTTGGTGGTGGATTTGAAGTATAGACTTAGAGCTTTATTAGGCAAATACATCTTGCCGAACTACTGGATGTCCTTATTGCTTTGTTGTGGTTTTCATTTTCCATTGCCTTGGTAGTCCAGTATTTCCTACTACTAGCTTTACTAAATATGTTTCTCTCATAAAAATGGTCATTTTATCCATTCTAAAAATTTGGTCTGAGTTAGGCTTTCATTATTTGCTATGTTCGTTTATTTTTCTAGTAGGAAAACTCGGTATCGGAGACGATACCGTGGTCATTTCCATGCGACTTAGTATACATGCTATGTACGACCTTCCTTTAGTATTTTTTTTCATGGTTATACTAGTTTTAACAACTTTCGAGACAAGCCTTGGTTCTCGGGACTTGTTCTAGCCTTTAGTATTGTTTCTCGGTCATAATCGGTATACCAACGGTGTACCGGTGTGTACCGCCGGAATTTTGATTATGAGCCTTCATTTTAGCTTAAAAAGTTGATGTGAAGATAATCGGCATATCGACGGTGTACCGGTATGTATCATCAGAATTTCGATTATGAGCCCTCATTTTAGCTTGAAAAGTTGCTATGACGATAATCGACATATTGACGGTGTACTAGTGTGTACCACCGAAATTTCGATTATGAGCCCTCATTTTAGCTTGAAAAGTTGTTGTGACGGTGTATCGGTATGTACCGCTGGAATTTCGATTATGAGCCCTCATCTTACCTTGAAAAGTTGTTGTGACAAAAATTGGCATACCGACAGTGTACCGATTTGTACAGTCGAAATTCCGTTCCAGTACCCAAGTTGTATACTTTCTGATTTTGATTTAAATTCATGAATTTTTCTTACATATTGCTCTAATGTACATGCTATGCCAGTCCACTATGTTGCCTTGTCATGCTTGGTTGGACCCGGTACATGTTCTTATCTAGCTTCTATATAGTGGCCTATTATGGAGCACTCCTGATTTCCTTACATGTCTAGTTCCTTGATAGTGATCCGTCGTGGTGCACTCTTATACATGTCTTTTCCTAGCTTGCTTGATAGTGGCCTGTCATGGCGCACTCTCGATTCCAATACATGTCTAGCTTCTTGATAGTGGCTCGTCATAGCGCACCCTTGTCATGATATTGTCATATCTTGTTGTGGCTTGTTGTAGTGTACAATCTTGTTTTTCTTGTCCAGTCTCATATGTCTCATGTCTAGGATGGATTCTGCAGAATGCCACACCCAGAATCCTAAATGAAAATATTAGGAACTATATAACTAGCTTGATTATCTAGATCATTGGGAGGTAAGACTTTTTCGGTTACCTGCACCCCTTGTTTCCCGATCTTATATATATCTACTAGGGATTTGGAGTTGTCTGTCATGATGATCACTCTTCCAGCACACCATCGAGTGGGGCACTTCCTTAGGACATGTGTATCTTACTATGGTGTGTCTGCTATACTTTTTTTTTGCTTGGATCAATCGGGTAGTCTGCAGGACAAGTAACTAGATCGAATTTCTCAAACTTGCATATGTTAATAATTAGGATTATAACAACCCTAGTTAGCTAAAGTATCAAGCCGTACTCGTTGTTTGGCCGTGATTGATGGATGGAGATCATTTATGTTTAGTCTAGTCTAGTCTTATTCCAGTTTATCTTATTTCAATACCTAGCTTCCTGTTATTTTGTCACATGCTATCATTTCTGCTACAGTCTTGGTTTCACTACATGTCTCATATGCTTGTCCTAACCACTTGTCACGTATGCTCGGTTTCATCATATACTACATGTAACGACCCGCTCTGCCCTAATGGAATGTCGATTCAAACGGCATGTGCAACGACTCAAATGAATCGTTGACTCGAAGAGTTGCGTCGATCCGATGAAGTATCGATGTGAATCGATGCAAGAGTTTAGTTGGTCCTTCAAGAAGAATCGAGACTTAGACTTTCAAATGTGCGCTCGAAGTCTCGTTCGGCCAATGCGTTCATCGCTAAGGTGGGTGGCTCCGATGAACCTGTATTTGCTTAGCCTAGACACATAATAATATAGACAATATTGCTAGATCGCTAGGCGATAACACCGTGCATGCTAATAAAATGACTCAACGCACCTAGCTAAGGAAATAATCCCATCTATGCTTGTGTAAAAAATGGAAATAAACTTGGGAAATTACTCGAACCCTCGTACCGCACTCCACGCTCGTGCCAACGCACAGCTTACGTTTCGAGTAGATTTACTTATGCGTTCAATTATGAATGAAATGCTAGTCACTGGATCATATCCCAACTTCAGACATGAAACAATGAATGGTTTACTAAAATGAGGCAGGAAGACTATCAACATAGTCGTTCCGAGTAGAGTATAAAAATGTCGTAAGACTTCAGGACCAATGGGTCGCCAAGGCGATTCCCGTACAGGGAGCTGCATAATGAATAAATGTATGAACGAATGAATAAGTGAATGAATAGATGAACAAATGAATGAATGAACAAGTGAAAGAAAGAAAAGACAAGAATTAATGAAAGAAAGAAACATAAGAAGAGAAGAATGATTAGTGACAGGTATGACGGGAACGTGCAACGGGCTCGCTACCCACGCTACACGGATGCCACCGCCAACCTAGTCGGTAATCGACTATGGCTCAAAGACAGCCTATGGCTCAAGACAGCCCGTTAAGTTAAAAATGATAAGACAATATGAAATGGTCATGGACAACTCGATGCACGAGAAAAAGAAATGAATAAGGATTCCAAGGCAACGATCAACGACATCGTGGCCGGCCTAGGCGGAATCATGGCTTACGGGCGGCTTGGGTGCGGGCTCGGCCACCCAAGAGGCATAAGTCGGGTATTACGTGGCCTATCAGGGTATACCAACCAACATCGACTGATAGGGAACCACGATACCAAGATGGATAGCCCAAAATGGCTTGTGGTGCCAGCGACCAGTACATATAGATTAAGTTGGCTCGATTGCGACAATCTGCGTGCGAGACCTTGCATTAAAACAAGTAATCCGAGGAAGCTAAACATGCTAAGTAACTGAATGAAACGTTTCTGAACGACGCTTGAGTATAACACATACTGACGGCTTGAGTTAAGCTGAACAACTGAGTGAACATAAACATCTGAACAAAGATTTTGAGTATAACATAACTTGACAAAACATGAATACTTCGCGAATGAACGTCCGAACAAAACCTGAGTGCAAGACATACCGAAAACATGAGTATCTCGTCCACCCGAGACAGGAACACGCGTTCGAACTCTTGAATGCTTATACAATCCGTTAAGTCTTTACGTATAATATGTTGGCTAAACTTGGTTTACCTTGAACAGGAAAGATCAGACAGTAAGTATGGTAAGTTACGCATGTTATTCCTATGCGACACTTGAGATAGATGACACGATATAGGCTTTAAATTGTATGCCATAAAACTGATCCTAAGGTAAGATTAGTAAGACAATCAAATGGTAGATGGTGCACAAAAGTAAAATAAATGTGTTTGGTAATGATAGCAAGTGGACGAACTAGCCTCCCTATCGTGCATAATAATGTACTGATAACTACATAGTCTGCTTGCAGGGTACAAGAGAACCTCGTCGGGTGCGGAGACTTCCCTCGAGCGTGCTAATGTGCGAAGCTAACTTTGGTGCCTTAGAGCAATGCAGAGGAACTGAAGCACCATATACAGGACATAATATATTGAAACATTGCCATGAATCATTCCATCTTGTAAGCCATTCGGCACGCCTTTTATGTTTCAGAGATAGAGAGAGCTTGAGCGAATTGTAATCTCGGCCTAGCGCAGCTTGTAATGCTTCTTGAATATCAATAAAGGGTTTGATTTTGTTTCAATATATTTTTATTTACTTTTCACTACAAATGGGGATACTCTGTACGACTCTATGGCCTAGCTTCCATCGGCCGTTTCTGGACTTGGCCTTGTACGAGCGTAACCTAGGCTCGTGCGGCATCACGCCTTAGCGAGGACGATCGCTCCTTCGGGAGCGGGACGTGACACTACATACCCTGTATATTCACATGTTCATATGCTATTTCCTTACTTATTTTTAGTTTTCTTTCAAATTCTTGTGGTACATTTACATTATTCTTGTCCTGCATTTATTAATTTACTTTACTTTACCTATGAATTGTATGTTGGTTTTAGTTCATAGTTTTGCTTCCTTTGTGGTAATTGCTATTGGGGGTCTGACCACACTGGTTTTGTATTGACCAGATTTACTTGAGGAGCCCGAGGATCTTCCGGACCTTCCACTCGATGGTGACCACCCTGAGCACCAGGGGGCTTGAGTGGGTGTTCTTTCTCTTACCCACTATTTTTTGTACATATTATTTTGAGGCGTTTAGCCACCGAGCACATGTTTAGCTCATGTTTTGGAATTGACTTTTGGCCTACTGGCCTAGACATAGTATGTATATTTCTAGACTGCAGCTAGAGCCGATCATGTATTACTTAGTCTTGCAAGTTCTTCATTTTGTATTACTAGCTTCATGATCATCTATATATTATAGTTTGGGACGCTTTACTGTCTTATATGTCTGATGATCATATCCTTGTACATTTTTGTTTGACTGTGATTGAGATATCTAGGATCATGTGACCTTGGTTTGACGGTTGATTTGTAGTAGTAACCCCCATCTCTACAGCTTATACATTATTTCGGAGTACTAGAGTACTTTGGTATACGTAGATGTCCTGGTCCGTCCATACTTGCCAGTATTTTAGTTATGGGGCGTGATAGAAGTCGGCATAATGCACGAAAGGCATCCAAAGTCGATCGTGCTAGCTTGTGCTGAATTTGTCACAGCATGTACGTTGTTTTGCATCTAGGATTTCGTGTACTTTCTAATATCATCTTTTGATGAAACCAAAACTAATGGAAACATCCTTATGTCTATTTTTATGTCCAATTTGCTACTCATATAGTTCCAAACGATTTGTCCGAGGCATCCATTTTTCTACAAGGTGTCCAGCCAAGACCAATTCTTTTACGTACAAGTTTTCGGCAACTTCCAGACAACTTCAACTCTTATCTTTGGTAAGATTTTAGACATATTATGCTTTCCATTGAATATACTTTTGTATTATTTTATTGAGGTTTGCTATTTTAATAAATTTTGGACATTTTGTCGTAATATCGGAACACTGAAAACTCATAGATTCGATGTGTCATATACTTCGGGACATCATGAGACTTCTCCAAAATAAATTTTGTGCATGTTTGATAAGAAAAACATATTTTTATATATTTTATTCAATTTTTTCAGAATTAATATTTATAGAAAATTTGTCGTTTTGGGAGTGAAACTATAGAACAAGTCTATGTATATTGGAAAAATAATTATTATAGAATATTTATAATTATTTTTCTAATTAAATAAAACATTTTTATGTTATTAAAATATTATTTTATCATATATATTTAATAATATATATGCTAGATTGATATGGTGTTTTGATACTAGTTTCCATATAAATAATGTAGTCTAAATTTTATTATAAATATTTTACAATTTTTCAAAATAATTACTATATGTTTACTTTATAAAAATATTATTTTATTATACTGATTTAATATTATAATATGGATTGGGTCATATATACATAGTAACTGCTAGTTATGTAGATTATGTTTAGTTGGGACTATATATCTAGTTCCGTAGATTATGTGTTAAGGCATAGATACATCATTGATAGATGAAATTATTTATTCTAGGAGTGCAGGGAGGGCGTAGCGAGGATCTCTGAGCCGAACCGTCATATTCACAATTGGAAGTTGCAGGCAAGTGCACTTTGCCAATAGTTTAGTACCTTTATTCTTTCCTTTTTTGTTGCATATTTATCTTCTCGTTTATGATCATTGAGGATGTAGGGTTTGTTGATATTTAGCGTCCAAATTAATTTGGGTGCCGATGTCGTCATATAGATATCGGATATCGATACTAGGTGTGGCGATTATGTTATTCGTACTCATTGACACGATAGACCACAGGACACCGACACAATTCATGATACAGAGTTTACATAAGTATTCGTGGTTATGGATTTCATGATAGGATACTAGATTGATACTTGCAAATATATATATATATATATATATATATATATATATATATATATATATATATATATATATATATGGGACTTGGCCGTTATTCCACTAGTTTAGCCTCGTTTTCATATAGGGACTTGGATGGTATTCTACTAGTATATCTTCGTCTCTGTAGAAGAACTTTGGTGGTTATCTACTTGATCTACTTGTATGTCCTTGGTTCCACGACACTGTGCCTTAGGGCAATAGCCTATTGAGGATCTTATGAGCCTCAATGGCTGAAGCCTGATATCCGAAAAATGTTCACATGCTTATATTACTTAGACTGGTTAGAGTAGTTATCCTTTAGTTTATTTTTTTACTGTTACATTGACATATTTTTCTATACCTTGTTATGTCCCCCGAGTACTTGGTGATCTCTTCAGGTAGTTGGTCATGCAGAGATAGTCTGCTGATCATGGAGGTATTTTTGTATCTGGCTCAGGTATTTTATCATACTGCTACATTTATTCATTTTTTCTACTCTACTATTTATTTTATTTTATAGACCCATATCGTTCTTCAGGTCTAATCGAACAGTGGACCATGGCATATGATGTTCATTCTTGATGTTTCTTATCTTGTGGATTGAGATAGATATATTTATAGTTGATTGGTAGATAGAATTAGAACACCAAGACAGCTTATACGTATACGAGCTAGGCTGGAGTCTACTCGATATATAGCTGGCATGTATACGTACTTCTAATCCTACGTAATTTGGGACTGGAGCGTTACACATATGAACAAAAAGAAAGTATTGTAGCACACGAACTTGGTAGGTCATGGAGCCCACGTTAATTTGGATTGTTTATAGCTCATAGGGCCCTTAGTGATCTGAGTTGCTAATAGTGCGACTATCCTCCCCTCCCAATGTACTAAGTGAATTTAACTAGTATCATGCCCCAGTCTCAAAATATGTAGGCATAGGTTACAAGGCAATGGCTAGCAACGTATCAAGCGGACTTCAGTCCAACTCGAATACGTATACGCTATATGGAGTAGGCTAAATATATCCATAACTAGTCAAACAATCTATATCTAAATGCACATGAAAATGAATATAAAGAATGAATAATATGGTTCATGGTCTGCAGTCCACTAGCATACATGCTCAAATAGACTCGTAAGAAAATATGAGTCTATAAAGCTAGTCTAATAAGCAAAGTGAAAGTAACAAATATAAATATATAATAATGGAAGATACCATAATCCAAAGGAACAACTACCATCACGATCACCCAATAACTCTACAAAACCAACTTAACTGGAAGGAAACCAGGTCCTCAGAAGAGATGTAGCAAGGTACATAATAAATGTGCCAAGTGTATCAAAATATAGCAACTAAATATACATCTAATAAATCTACGCAAACAACTACCTGGAAGAAAATCAGGTCCCCAAAAAAACGTAGCAAAATACATAATATACATGCCAAATGTAACAAAATATAGCAACTAAATATACAAGTGATAAGACAAGAAAAGTAAACTAGGTCATAACCTCTACGACAATCATACACGAATGATAACAACTAACTACACATGAATTATAATATATGGCGGAATACAAATACCAGGTTCCAAAGGCAAATAATCCGGCCTTAGAGGCCACATGGTCACAAATAATGAAAATAGAGGAAGAAACAGTCAATGTATTGATAATCGTTCTCACATTTTTAACACTAACATGGGTACAATCGATCCATTACTATCAAAATCAAGTCTATTATCTATGACAAGTGTGCATACATAATATTGTTTTCAAAAGTAAATTCTAAGGCTAACATCATGAGAATATAATGAAAACAAATAAATACATATCTGAGATAAATAAATGAAATAAATTTAAGCTTGCTATATGAAATTGAAATTTTTTGGCAAGGTATACTTGCCTAGTTTTCGTCCAAATCTATTGAGTCTACCGGTATAAAAGTGACCGACCTAGGTAATCCCAAAGAATAAATGTTATTAACACATTCATATTTAATATTGTTGCTAATCATCCAGTACCTTATTTATTTATTTTAGGTGTCCTTTTCTTCGGGCCGAAGAGCAACGTCAGGGGGATTCGAACCGTGCCCATCATCCAATCCCTTATTAGTTACATATTTATTAAGTATGTTTCCTTATTATATGGTAGTATCATTACATACTAATTATGAGTATTAACCCATAATCCTACGGAAGAAGAAATGGTGTTTATGTAAAATTGGCAACTAATGATTTGTGTGTCCCTTTCACAGAACAGAAGGACGGAGAGGTGGACTTCCATATATATATAATTTAGATTATCTACTATTGCATTCCCTCTTTAACTAAGGAAAAAATAAAAGTATTTTAAGCTATAATACTAAATTTTTCTTTAAAATACTACAATTTATATCTTACCTTAAAGGTTTTATTTACAAACCTTAGAGCATTCACAGTGGAGACACTCCAAACAGATAATCTAAATTATTAGAAATTATGTAAAATATTATTTTGGAGTGTCTCCTTGACATTGGCACACAATGTTACACTCTAAATTAACTTTTTTTTCCTCCCACTTTTCCTTCTTTATTTTTTGTTTATGTTTGGTAAAAAAAAATCTCTATCTTTTTCCTTTTCATTTTTCTTTTGTGTTTGGTAAGAACAATTAATTTTGGTGGGCCCAGGAACTAATGCAGCAGAGCTATGACACTCACCAAATCTAGAGTATCTCTTAGTTGTCTAAGAATTTTCAAGTATGAACAAGTGCTCACTACAGCCTTTAAGTGCTACAAAATTTGACTAAAGTCAAAATGTAGAACTTGAAACCTCTTCCATCGGGGATACTCTTACACAATATACTGCTATACTTCATCTTCCTAAATGAGACAACTGTTATATATATACACTTACCTATTGCTGAAGCTTGCTCTCAACAGAAGGGTCGGTTCTGAGTTTTAGGTTGCTAGCGCTGGAGACGGTGACGAGGTGGAAGTTCATGTTGTATATTTTATTAAAAAACCAACCTCATTGCTCCTATGTTTTTCATTAGTTGGTCTATTAAATTATTACTAAATGATTAAATTATCAGTCCATTGATTTCTATTAAATTTTATTTTAATTGTTGGTTTGAGAGGATGATTATATATATATATATATATATATATATATATATATATATATATATGTGTGTGTGTGTGTGTGTGTGTGTGTGTGTGTGTGTGTGTGTGTGTGTGTGTTCTCTATTTCTTCATTTGGGATAAGCTCCTTCCAAGAAGAAAAAAATGGTGTCTATATAGAAAACTACCATTCTTCCTCCCATTCTTTCAAATTGTTCCTCCTTCAATTTTTTGGGCAAAGCTAAGTTTGGGTCGTTCTCCCGAAACTGTATGCGGTGACGGAAAGCCGGTAGCAAAGGAGTTTTACCTCTAGGAGGATTCGAAACAAAGTCTGCACATAGACCTCGAATATTCTCCTAGGGTAATGCTTCGTGCATGACTTTTCCATAGACCGCTAACTACAACATTTTTATTATTTTGCCATTCTATTTTTCAAGATGGTAAAGGAATATTTATCTAACAATCTAAGAGAATAATCGATTTGGCATGAGATTTGTTTCTTTTTGTCATTGGTTTTGATGTAGAATTTGTAGGTAATTTTCTATATTGTACCGATATAGATAAGGACACAATACATTTTTCAAGTATGGACATTTTCATGTAGGTAATAGTCATCTATGATTGCCCATGGACACTAAAAGTGATACAGATGTCACTCACACCAATTTTTGTGTTCATGCAACATAGCTCAATATTTGTCATACCATATATTGGCACTATGAGATACAAGTACTGATTTAAGTTACATCTGGTTTTGCAATGACAGCTACTATTTGAAAGATCTTATAGTGTGATTAAGATTTCATTAAGTAACTTTTTTGAACTGGAGATTTACATATATTTTTTTACTAGGCATTAAATTTGTTGGTTTTGTCTGGAAAAAGATATAGTATTCCTTTTAGGTTTTGATGGAATAATACTGTGGTAGTATAATTGTTTGTTTGTAGTTTGTACCAATGTGTTATCATTTACAGAAAGGGGAATGCTAAAGCTAGTTGGGTCATGAGAGGTCAAGAGAAATTGATCTATAAATATTTTTGGTAATGTTTTTTAACCGAATCATGTAGAAGTTAAGGGATAGTAAAGTGAAATATCTATCTTTTTTAATGTTACACATGAAAAAGTGGGATCTGTTGTAGCCATTTTGATCATTGCAATTGCCATCTTTACCTCTGTTTTTAGGCTTTGTGAACCCTCCCTTGTTTATGATGTGGGCCTTATATACTAGTACATGTAGGCAACCACTTTGACATTGTTTAGAGTAGTATTACTATTGTGTGTCAAAAAGTTTTTCAAGTTGTGCTTGTATTTCCCCGCTCCGCGAAGGCACCATATCAACAGAGAAATTAGTGCTGGCTCGAGAGGAAGCCTTCACGAAGATGATTAATCTGGATGAGTGGACAAGGACTACGTTTTCTAATTCTTTTCATGCCTAATAAAGAATTTATGATTTTGAATGATGCTTATTGTTAAGAACAAGAACGTCATCATTGAGAATACTAGTATGATGATCCAGTATGCTTTAATAGAGAAATTTCATGTTGATAAATGATCGAACCCATTGCTATGCTAAGACAAAATAAGATGTTGTCATGCTAAAAAGTTAGAATGTTGCTTCAATTAATGAACTGTTGCCATGCTTAATAAGAAGATAAAAGAGAATGTTTGCATGTCCCTAGTTGTATGCTATCAAGAGTAGAGTGCGATGCTTACTGTTATCAAACTATTATCCTGCTTGTAAAAGTTGAATGATTTTATTTTCCTGAATCGTATGTTGTACGAATTAATAAAAGAATGACACTTGTGATTAATTGAATGAATGATATGAAAAGAGAAAAACAGAGTTATGACTTTGTTGTTTAATGAATGAAAAGAAAGGATCTGCTTGATTCGTAATCTGAAAAGAAGAGAGGAGCCACGGGATCTGTATTATGAAAATAAGAGAAAAGACGAAATTATTGTTTACCAATGGACAGTGAATTGAATGGTTTTATCTGATAGAAATTTGCATTCATGTATTGGTCTCGGACAACTTGTGCACAAGGTAATAGTCTTTCGACGGTTTCTGGGGTGCTGGAAATCAATCGGCCTAGGAGAGATTGTAATAGCAGTCCTGAGGTAAATGCTAGACCTCGCGATTAGGGGGATATTATGTCTATTAGCGACAAGCTTAACCAAAGGGTCCCAGCGGCTAATTATGGGAATAGATCCATGGACCATCATGTAAATAGGATGTCGATTAGTGAAGAGCTGAACCCTGAGCCTTAACTGCTAGCGTGTGTGTATATCAGTACAGAACTTGTAGTGCCCCGACCCGCAAAGTCAATCGGAGGAATCGAAACGCCGACGGCGTTGGAACTAAGCCTTGCAACGGCTCGCCCGGAGACATCGTTCAGGTGGGGGAGTTTCGGTGAACTTACTCCATCTTAGCTTGCACATAATAAATCGTGTTTTCAACTCGCACAAGTAGGCTAATATAAAAGCTACGCACCAACATAGCTAAGGGAGTAATCCCGTCGGGTCGGAAGTGTCCTAGAATATGGAGATGGTCCAACGATCAACATAGAAGTCAGCTCAGCGTGCTTTCAAATGACACTCGATCCTTCGATCCCATGGCTTGGGAGAAGGAAGTTGGCCTAAGTTGCTAAATTGCCCCGACACTCGTATTAGCCTAAGTCTTAGGCGTCGCCTGCGTAAATGCTTGCTAAAGCAGGCACGGTCCCGTTGCGCAAGGCTTGGCAGAGCCTTCGCATGTCCCGTTGGTCCCGTCGATTTGGTCCCAACACTCAAATAAGCCTAAGTCATAGGCGTCGCCCGCGTGAATGCTTAACCAAGCATGCATTGTCCCGTCGACTTGTCTCGATACCTGAATAAGCCTAAGTCATAGGCGTCGCCCGCACGAATACTTAACAAAGCATGCACGGTCCAGTCCCGCAAGGCTTGGCATAGCCTTCGCACGTCCCGCAAGTTAAGTCATCTTTGTACGGCTTGTTGGCTTAAGTCTAGACCCCCGAGAACTTGGTTGTTAAGTCGACCCCGTGCCTAGCACGTTCCCTCAAGGCGTAGTTCGGCGTAACCTTCGCTCGTCGAGTCATTGCTCGTACAAGTGAACAAGAGTTGCTCTAGGCTAACGAAGCCATTCCTAGCGCTATTCCTCTCTAGCTGCGGTTGTCAAGTCATGTAGTCCCTTGAGAACAAGGCTCGTCGTATAAGTATATGACTTGAGCGTTAGCGTCGCCTAGAGAACCATGCCTGTCTAAGGCACGAGCCACGGCCGAATACTTGATTAAGCATGCCGGTCCCGCCCGGTCATGTCCTGCCTGAATACTTGATAAGTCTCGCATGAGATCGGTCCCACGGCTTGGGAGTCTCGATAGAATAAAGGAATGCATGGTCATGTTAAGGAAAGAACTGGATAGATTGAATAGATCGAGTCTTGCATGGTCATGGACAACTTGTCGACAAGGTGTAGTCTTCTCGGGTGATCTCCTCCGGGGCACCGGGATCATCCGCCCGGGAGAAGCGAGTGTGGCTCAAAGTAGGATGCTGGATGACCGCATGAAAGTATCGACGCTTCCGGGGCTAGCTACCCTTAGAAGGGTGGACCGATACCCCCGCCGAGCCATGTCCAAGATAGCTTGAAATTGCTAGTGACCACTCATGTAGATGTGTCGGCAATAGCGGCACACCGCGTGTATGCCTTTGGATTTGGGTCTAGTGCTTGAATGCAGGTCCTGTTGGTAACACAAGGTCTGGGCCTAAGACTGGGCTGCAGCATAGGCACCGTGCTTATCACGATAGATTGGCGTCGGGATGTCCATGAGATTAATGCTAGGTTTGGCAAGTCTTGTCTAAAGTTGGTTCATGAGTCGAACAGGAAGGCCGCAAGGCGGTAGCACGATAAGTCTTGATAACTTGCGAGGCGCGGCCTCAATCTTGAAGCACGAGCAAAGTCTAAGTAAAGTCTAAGGCACGACCTGCACGAGTCGTCCCGTTGCCGTCCCTTGGCACTTGAATCGTTAGCACAAGAATTGGTCTAGTGGCGCTTGAGTCTAATCAAAGGTCCTGGCACGGCCGAGTTCACGTGAATTGCCCCTCGACAAAGCACAGTCTTGAACAAGTCTAAGTTTGGAATAGAATGTGGCACGACCCTGCCGTCCCGCCTTGAAGTTTGGTCAAGTACCTAAGCGATGAGGCACTGCCTCGATCAAAACACACGTTGGCAAGATAGCGTGACCCTGTCGTTGCACGACCTTGTCGTTGCATCGCTAGTTATCAACTGAGACGTCCTTGTCCTAAAATGAATCCTAAGGCAAGACTAGAAAGACAATTGAAAGGGTTTAAGCTGCACAAAGTAAATGAAACGTGTCGGTTATGTATGGGTGGGCGAAAAGCTCACTCCACCAGTACAGTGGTACTGACACCCACATAGTATTTCATGTGCAGGCACAGGTAGAAGCTCGTGGCACGGAGCTCGCTTTGATGGGTCGAGGCATGGAGTTCCTTGGCGAGTCGAAGCGTGCGGCCGTGTGACCCGAAGACTTATATAGGACATAATGTATGGACATCGCCTTCCGAAGCTTCCGCTGGATTCAAGTATTGTATCGAGAGAAAGAGAGAGAGAGCAGAGTGACTTGTAACATGAGTGAAAAGTGAGCCTGAGAGACTTGTAATCGGCCTTGCGCCCACAATGTAATCTTGTATTCAATATCAATAAAGAGATTCTTTTGAGTTACTTGTGTCCATGTGTTCTTCTTTAAATTCTGCTGCAATGTTTTCAATGTTTCTGCTTGGGACTTCTGTGCGACGACCCCGTCGCCGCCGATGTAATCGACCGTTATGGAATTGCCTTGCACGAGCGCAATCTAGGCTCGTGCGGCATCACGCCTTAGCGAGGACGATCGCTCCTACGGGAGCGGGGCGTGACAGAACTGAACCATGAGTCACAGCTGCTGGTATATGCACGCGTTAGTGCATAGCTGAGCCTTGAGTCACAACTTCTAATTGATGGCATGCATCGATAGAGTTTATTGCAAGTCTAACAATGCAGAGACGAACATAGAATAGTATTAGAAATGTTATAGTTATATTTAATCCTTGTCTTGTGCAGGGATGGATCATCGACTATGGATAAGAATCATCGAATAAGTGATGTCTGTTAATGCTTATATTTCTATCATGAAATACTTTTCTGAATAATCTAATGCAAATGAAATGTTATTGTCCCAAGAATTGATAAAGTTGTATAATATCTAGAATGCTGCCAATGTCCCTAATGAAATATTATGGCTCACGAGATACACTGCGCACATCAAGATAGATAGAATCTTGCTCATGCATGGAACTGACCCCAATAGTTCTACCCAAAAAAAATGTGAAATATGAACTGTGGCTTTTCGAAATGGTTCAAAAGATGTAAACTGAGTCTGTACTGCATGAAATGAACATAGGTAAAAGTAAAAGGATCATCTCCTAAGAAACATTTTATTGCTAAATTACTTAGTGATCGTTTCAGACGGTGTAGCCTTTGTTCACATCACCAGTACGTTAACGTACTAACCCACCGCCAGCTTGCTTGCAGGTGCAAGGTGGAAGAAATGAATGATTCGAAGCGATAGCCCGAGCCTCATCCTCATGAGCCAAAAATCAGAAGAGATATAAAGATGAATTTTTTGTCCAAGAGATGGTCATCTATTTGAGAGAGTTGGTTTTGTATATAAAGGGATGTAATGTATGGAACGAGATCATTATAATATGTAAAGTTTCTGAGAGATTGTAAGCCAAATATGTCGCATGTATCAGAGAGACAATGAGAGCTTCAATTGTAATATGCAATGTTTCTGCAATGTGTCTGCTGCTGCTTCAATTTTCTGCAATTTATGTTCCATGTGTTAATGTCTATTTTGTCATTGTACAGGTCTTGGCCTTGTGCAAGCGCAACTTAGGCTTGCATGACATCACACCCAAGCAAGGACGAACGGTTTTGCAGTGATCAAAACGAGTACAAATGACCATGCGGGATCGAGGCGTGACAATGCTTCCCTTTGTATTATAGAGTAATAGTCATGTGTTTCAGTTTCTTTTATTGTTAAGAGTTTTCAACCTTGCTTTTATCAAGAAGAGTTTCGTGCCTGGCATTCTTTAGGTAGACTTTATGTTGAGACCATTTAAGACTGTGACACGAAGAAGATTTTAATTCTTCTGACCTAATGAAAGTGTATTATAAGTTGGCTCGGTCTATGTGTACATTGTAGTCATAGAACTTTGCTTGTGCCTTCCATTTTTTAGGATGTATGTCTTGGAATAGTTTGAACAAAGCAGCATACATGTTCATTTAAAAAAAAAAGTATATCTAGCATTTTTTGGATAATACAATCCTGAATCCTCCATAAATATCATGCTAGTTCTGCATATTACAATCATTCACAATCTCCAATATTATAACAAGTTCCTTGTACAACCTTGATATGTGCTCCCACGACATTTCCAATTTGTAGTCTACAACTTTGTTAAGAAGTTTTGGGTGGCTTGCACTCTAGGCAAAAATATATATATATATATATATTTGAAGAACGGGTACTTTATATAATAGGTAAAAGGTGGAAAGATATACAAAACATGATGGAACACTCAACATCCAGTCCTCGCTAAACTACTATCATACATCAGCCATGGAATTGAAGTCACTTTCAATATTCTGCAAAATCCCGTGCACTGACATATATTTTCCCTCAAACACGCGTCTGTTTCTTTCCCTCCATATGTGCCATACCGCCGAAAGAAGCTTAATTCTCGCCCTGTTATAAATTCTGAGCCCCTGGTTTTTCAAAAGCAATATCTCGTTCATTACTAGTTGTAAACCTCCAGTTGCTGTCCTATTCATACCCAGGCTAATCTTACAAATATTCCAAATCTGAGCTGATACTGAACACTGAAAGAAAATATGGTCCCTTGATTCCACATCATTCTCACATAAAGCACAGTTAGATGATGTAATTTGAATACCAAATCGCACCATCCTTTCCCGGGTAAGAAGCCTGTCGCGAACTGCTTTGTATAAACACAACTGCATCTTCGTAGCCGCCTTGTTAATCCATACTATCTCCGCCTAACCCACCTTCTGATGTTGCATACAGGTCAGCTCATAGATGGCTTTAAAGGAGAATTGGCCACTCATGGATCCCTCCTAAACCCAGCGGTCGGCTACCCCCTCCGGGTGTAAAGGCAGCGCTTTAATTTCCTCGGCTAACCACTGACCTACCAACCGAGCCTCTGGCTGCCATCTCCCATCGTGGATCAACACGTCGACCTGCTCATCCCGTCCACAGAGCTCGTACGTCGGCCAGCCCCACCGGTCTACCATACTTTGATGACCCAGCCACGGATCCATCCAAAGGTTCGTTAGTTTACCATCATGCAATTTCCGACTTATTAGTTGCTTCAGAGCAGGCCGAATACGAAGGATATTCTTATATGTAACAGAAAAGTTGTTATTTAAAGGCTGTGTCCAAAAATTCCCTCCTCTCCCATACCTGCTTGCCATCCACTTGGACCATATGGACTCTCCTTCTAGACGGCGACCAGCTAATTTAATTAGCGAGACCCTCCGCAATTCTTGTAGTGACCGGAGTCCAATGGATAATTGTGGCAAATTTGCCTCCACTGGGGCTCGAACTCTGACCACTTGGGCCGCATGCATCTCTCTTAACCACTATACTAGAGATTATTTGCCTATGTGTGTGTATGTGTGAGTGTGCGTGTGTGTGTGCGCGCGCGTGCGCGCGTGCTGCTAAGTGCATGGAATTAAGTGTTAGGTGTTGTTTTATTTAGAATTCTTTTAAAGTGGGTTTTTGTTCACATGAATCTCTTGTATATTCAACTCCTATGCAATTGTCTGGGTGAGTGATTAATTTATGGGATCAATCCTTGGAAACACTAAAACCTCCTGATATGGTGAAGCACATATGGGTTGTATCCATGAATCTTCATGGAAATATTTTCCAAATAGGCTGTTGAAGAGTTCCAGTATTAGTCATTAAGGTTGACAATAACAGTTCACTTCATGTAGTTTCAATTTTATGTGTCCTTCTTGCACCTATGTATCTCCCATCATTGCAGATGAGATCTCTCTTTATATTTATCTCTTATTTAGTCTATTTTTTATGTTGTTGTATTCAACATTCTATTTTTCTTTGTTGTCGTTGTGATCTATTATTAAATAGCAGGTCTCTATGTACATAAATAATTGTCATTTATACAATCGGTTTAAGTCCTATATGTTGATATTTATGTTTGTATGTGTCGTATCCTCGTTAACATAGTTATCCCTATGTGTTCCCGGCATCTATGATGCTACATGATTACAATGTTTTTTTTAATATTCTTATATGAAAATTTTGAAGGCAGGTTTAGCAATATTATTTGTTAAGTCAACATGCTATCAAATAAATCCAATTTTTGAAATTTGGATGATGGTGATTATTCTATCCTTAGATAATCTGCTTTTCCAATGTTACATCTTGTGAGAACATAACTTTAGATTAAGGTGAATATTACACAAGTTCCCACATGTTTCGACATCCAAGCTAGTTTCGAAATCTTGCAACATTCAGAATTTTCTAGGAATTTAAAAATAGATATACCTTGGTTAAATGCTTCATGTAATACTGATAAATGGTGTTATGGATATAAATTCACAAGCTATACCATAGTCATTATAGAATGTTCCTTGGCAAATTATGTTTCATTCAAAAACTTTGTTGGGTGGATTTGGATTAAATTATTAGTTGGTCTATTAAATTATTACTAAATGACTAAATTATTAGGCCATTGATTCCTATTAAATTCTATTTTAATTGTCGTTTCTATTTTAATTGTTGGTTTGAGAGGATGATATATATATATATATATATATATATATATATATATATATATATATATATATATATATATATATAGGAAAATTCTATAATACATCCACCCTTTTGGGATGTATCGATACATCCAAAATATGGACCGTTGGATGTTCATCCAACGGTCCAGATTAAATTCAGATTAAATAATGCAGGATACATCATTTAATGCTGATTTAGACTTTTGACATGTTGGTAACTTGCTTTAGCAGGTCATTCTTCACTTTAATTTTTTTAATGAACACCCTAAATTAACTCATATTTACTCTCTCAAAAGTCCATCCAATTTAATCTGAACCTTAATTTTTTTTTTTTTTTGGTTACAGGCCATGGTAGTGGTGGTGGTGCTAGTGGTGGTGGAAAGAGAAATGGAGATGAAGAAGGAAATAAGAATCGGTTCGGATCGCGTCGAACGTCGTCGAGCCCTCCTAGAACAACGAGGAGTACCAGCTGCGCCGAGAAGAATCGGTCCGCTTCGCGTCGGACGTCGTCGAGACCTCCTCGAACAAGGAGAAGTACCAGCGGCGCCGCTCTAATTTTACTGCCCATGCCATTGTCAGAAATTTTATTTTTCATTTAACAATTTAATATTTTGTTAATAAAGCTATATGTCATGGTGGTGGTGGTGAACTGAGGAAACCTGCTTCTGAGGTCGGGCGGATTATTTTTTTACTTTTCTAATGATAATATTTTTGAAGAGAATATTTTTTTGGACGGAGAATGGCCATTCTCTTTGCTTTTAACACGGAGAATGGCCATTCTCTTTGCTTTTAATACGGCGAATGGACGGAGAATGGTACATTTAGGACGGAGAATGGTACATTTAGGACGGAGAATGGACGGAGAATACGGCGAATGGCCATTCTCTTTGCTTTTAATACGGCAAATGGACGGTGAATACGGCGAATGGACGGAGAATGGCCATTCTCTTTGCTTTT
Source organism: Iris pallida (assembly GCA_029216955.1). Taxonomy (NCBI): domain Eukaryota; kingdom Viridiplantae; phylum Streptophyta; class Magnoliopsida; order Asparagales; family Iridaceae; genus Iris; species Iris pallida. The sequence continues at coordinate 6,747,660 of JANAVB010029815.1, read as the reverse complement.
AACACGGAGAATGGCCATTCTCTTTGCTTTTAATACGGCGAGTGGACGGAGAATGGTACATTTAGGACGGAGAATGGTACATTTAGGACGGAGAATGGTACATTTAGGAAGCCGACAAAAGCTCGTTCTCTCAAATCTCTTCTTTGTGTAAATTAAATCCAAGGAGGACACAATCCCTAATTTTAGTTATTCCTTAGCAGAGTCTGCTTAGTTGTTGTAAAATTGTGGTGTTGCTTCTGTGACACTTTCATCTTTAATCTCATATTTTCTATGAATATGTGTTCTGTTTGATTTTGATTTAGTAATCTTTCCATAATTAGTTTTTTTGTTTCATCTAACAATTTAATATTTTTGTTATAAAGCTACAGGGCATGGTGGTGGTAGTGGAAGGAGAAACGGAGATGAAGAAGAAAAGAAGAAGAAGTTCCGGTTCGCGGCGGACTTCGTCGAGTTCCTCAATCAAGCAGAATTAAACCTCTTATAGAGTTCCTTAATTGAAGTTGATCACGATAACCTTTTGTATTTTTCAAATGGATAGTAGAATCTTCCTCGAGCCCTCCTCAATCAAACGGCTAGTAGATTGTTTGCTAGTCTCAAAATTTATTTGTCTTTCCATCTTCCTCACTTTTTGTACTTCTCTCTTGCTATATATACAATAGTTTTCTTGTTTCATAGTACTATTATTCATTCTGAAATACATAGAATAGTTTTCTGAAATACAATAGTTTTCTTGTTCTCAAGATGTCTACTCGTGTGGGGGGAAATGTAGAAGACGTAGAAGATTGGTTGCCAACTCCAAATGAAACCTTCATTCCGTATATGTTGCGCAGGATTGAACAACAACTGCCGAAGATTTCAGCTGATGTTGCATCGATCAATTCTATGCTTGGTTCAATACAAATTAAACAAATGAATTTATCTCGGCGTTTGGAGAAGATTGAAGAATCTCCAGCTTTGAAGAAGGCATCCTCATCTGGAGTATTCAATAATGTGAAGGTGGTTTCCGTTGTATCTTCTTCCGATGAGGAGGACGTGGAGCTACAGTCTCGTAGTAAAGCATTGGACCGAATGCTCGCATTGTCTCCTACAGAAGAAACTGACTTTAGCAGTTCTTCTAAAAGAATGTGTGGAAATTTACATCCGGTCACACCATCAAAAAATTTAATAAGGGGTTCAACCTCGAAGCCTAGCAATTGTACTAGTGGTTCTTCGAGATATTACGACTATATTTTTGCCGATGATAGACCTGACGAGTAAGTAATATGAGTTTTGATTTAATTCCAACAGTTTTTTTCTCCTAATTTATTCGTTTCTTTTCTTAGAGAAATAATATCATCTTGCAACAAAAACTATGTGTCTCGGTTTGAGATGAAGACCTTACCTCCTTTAACGAAAATTAGCAATGGGGTATGTATAGATAGTATATTTCTTCTTAGATGCCATCTATGTTTACTTCGATTCCATCGCTGACATTTTTAATGATTTATTCAGATTGTAGGTATTGTCTCTGCTCTTCTCACTGCGGAGGAACGGAAAAGAACCTCCAATAAAGCTAATGTATGGTTTTTACCAATAAGGATATCGGTGAGTGAGCATTTTATTCTTCAATGCATATGCATTAACAATTTTCTCGTTTGTTTATCCTTCGTAATGTATTAATTGATGTGTATGTAGAAAGCAACGTTACCTCCATCCGACAAAAAGCCTCATGAAATATGGAAGAAGTGCAAATATTTTTAGGATTACATGGGATCTTTAAGCACTTGTAACGAGGTATTAATGTATTTCTGTTTAAATATTAATCCTAATTTTTTGAAAATTTACTAATTTGTTTTACCTAATTATCCTGATTCAGATATACATACCCATTCATTTGGGCGAACACTATACTCTTGCAAGAGTTTTGGTTAAAAAAAGGACTGTTGAAATTTGGGACTCACTTGCATCTAAAGATGATCCGATTCAAAGCAAAACAGTCATAAAAGAAATAGCAACCTCATATTCATCAATTTTTATGAATTGGGTACAAGATACGCGGTATACTAATACATATTGTATTCTGGTAATTGTAGCTTTCAAATTTGGATCTCTTTCTCCAAGAAGAGATTTTGAAGTTGAGAGATGCTAGGTTCAGTTTTCTACTTTTGCAATAAAACGTCCTTCTTATGTTCCCCGCCAAGGCAATTCTGTTGATTGTGGGATTTTTGTAATATCATTCATGAAAGACCGATGTAGTCTAGACTACCGTTCTATCGATATAAGTCTGAAAATATGTCGTCAAAAACTTCAACTTTTTAGAGCAATATTTTTGATGTTATGTTTGTTATATGCAGTTTGATGCGGGAAAGGAAAGACGCAAAGCTGCTGAATTGATTACAACTTCAGAGCACAATGAAGAGCTAAAAAGAAGTCCAATCTGAAATGATTGAATATGGAAGACGATGATTTTTTTTTCTTCTTTTATATCTAATGTATGGAAACCCCTAATGTATTATGTTCATTTGTTTTGTTGAGCTGTAATAACATTTTTGCCAAACGGCTTTGATTCTTTTTGATTAAGCAGAATCATTTTTGCCCTTCAAATTAATATAATTAAGCAGAAAGGAGTCTTTTGCCCTTCCATCAAATGATATTTTTGCCCTTCTAATTAATTCAAAACACCCCCGAACCCTTTTATTACAAAAAAAAAGAAAAAAGAAAACCGTTTCGAAGCTTCCTCTTCTTCCATACTCCACTCTGTACTCAAACCTAGGTCATTCTCCTCCAAAATATTCAAACCTTCCTCCCCATTCGCAATATTCATACCATGTCGACATCAGCGGCAGAATCATCACCGACAGCATCACCAATTAGAGAAGATGCACCAGTTACAGAAAATCCAAAAGCGATAGACGGAGAACAACCGAAACCCTATTCTAAGAAAGTTGCACAAAGGAAAAAAGAAAAAGTTGCTAAACAAAAAGAAGTGCAAGAAGAAGTGCAAACAGAAGGTATAACTTTGATTTTATGTTCGCAAATTCTGTATATATTACAAAGAAAATGACATTCTCCGTCATAAAACGCATTTGAATGTTAAATTCTATTCGTTGTTTAATTTGGAACGGAGAATGGCATTCTCCGTCTAACTTGAAACGGAGAATGCCGTTTCCAGTGTTAAAACTCATAAGAATGGCCATTCTCCGACCTAATTTTTTATTTTTTTGTTTTTAGAAAAAAAATCTGTCAGGAATAAGGATTCAAGACTTTTCCGTTCTACCTTCAAGCCAATGCTAAATCTTATGGAGGAGGTCAATTGAGATGTTGGCCGTTTACCTGGGCCAGTTATTGGTTCCTTGAAGAATACCGGTTTCTGGAATTTTGTCGAGATTTTCTACCAAAACAGAGTCCACGTCTCCGAAGTGGCCAAGGTAACGGAAGGGCTTGAGAATTTAATTGCAAGTTACACAAAAGAAGAAGATGGCGTCGAGTACTTTGAATTGAGCACCACTGTTAAAATCGCGCCAAGCGTCGAGGATATGGCAGTCATATTCGGTCTACCGCTGAATGAAGAAAGCGATGATGATGTTTCTTACAGAAGATTGATAAAGGAAAAACAACAGCAGCCAACACCACCAGCATCATTGAGCCTGTGTAGAGATCACTTCACAAGATTGATGGCTAATACTAAGGGCAAACACTCAGAAGTCACGAATAAGAAAGTGAGAGACAAGTTCTTTGAATTGTTACGACGGCTTCGTGGCAGAGATAACGCTGTTAATCCAGATGATATTGCCAAGCTAATAATCTTCCACTTATGCCAAACAGTATTCTTCACAAAGTCTGGCGGTTCAAATTTGCCGTACAGATTCTTGGCCTTGGTAGACAGTGTGGACGTCATAAACAGTATATACTGGCCAAGGTTAATCCTGGCATATGTAATGGATAGCATAAAGAGGAGTAGAAGCAAAACTGAACAGGAGGATTACTCAATGGCTTTCCACAAATTGGAAGGTTGCACAATATACTTCCTCTATTGGTTTGCAGAACATAGTAAATTTGTGGAAAGGAAGTTCGCCCCAATTCCTGATTACCCAAGATTTTTCATATGGAATGGGTACGAAATCTCAAACTTCCTCAAGGCCGAATATCACAACAAATGAGATCGAAGATGATATTGGAAGATCTGGTTATACCTGTTGGGGAAGAAGAAAAAGGGCACAAAGAAGATGAGCCACCTATAGAAAAAGTTAAAAAAGAGGGAGAGGAAGAACACCAAGAAGCAGGTGGGGATAATTTTGATGAACAACGAATACCACAGCATCATGAAATGGACGCTGTGATGGACGACTCAGCAAAGAAATTGGAGGATTTGAGAAGACATCATTCTGATATTCTTGTGCAGAATGAAGAACTCAAAGAAAAGTTAAAAGAGATGGAGGCACAAGGAGCGCAGTTACGTGCAGCCAACTTTGAGAATGCCATACTCAAAGAAAAGTTGAAAGAGCTCGAGGCAGAAGAAGCGCAACAACGTGTAGTCAACATTGTGATGGAGGGCTCTGTGCATGAACTAGAGGATTTGAGAAGACATCATTCTGATATTCTTGTGCAGAATGAAGAACTCAAAGGAAAGTTAAAAGAGATGGAGGCACAAGGAGCGCAGTTACGTACAGCCAACCTTGAGAATGCCATACTCAAAGAAAAGCTGAAAGTGCTCGAGGCAGAAGAAGCGCAACAACGTGCAGTCAACGTTGTGATGGAGGGCTCTGTGCATGAACTGGAGGATTTGAGAAAGCAGAATTCTGTTCTTAAATCAGAGCTACATGCACAAGGTAAAATCTTTTCTATGTCAAATTTCTAATTTGTAATCTTCCAGGAGAATGACTATTCTCCGTGTATTATAACACGGAGAATGGCATTATCTATGTTATTTGAAACGGATAATTGCTATTCTCTATCATTTCGAAACTGGAAAGGTTATTCTCCGTATAATTCCAAACGGAGAATGCTATTCTCCGTATTATATTACACGGAGAATGTCATTCTCCGTGTTAGGTTCACATCATACATTTCATTATTGTTTGTTTTATTTCAGTGCGAACAACCGAGCAACTCAGAGAAACAAATGAAAGGCTCGTTGAGGAGAAAAGGGAGCTTCAAATAAGTTGAATCGTTTAATATTGAAGCCAATAAAAAGGATGGGAAAATTGTTGATCTCCAAGCCATGGTTGTAGCATTTCAGCGTGAGGAGATTCAAGCAGCTGTTGAACTTGCTGCTCCAAAAGAAGCCAAAAGAAGAGGAGGATCGGGGGGAAAGAGGTTAATAAAAAGCAATACAGTTGGAGAGGCTAATAAAAAGCGGAAGATTAATGCCGCTCCGAAATCCCGAGGAGACGCCAAAATGGCTGAATTAAAGAAGAACCGTGTCATACTAAGGGAATGCGATGAACTCTTACTTTGGAAACATGCGGATGAAGAGCTGAAGAAGCAATACATCGACATCGTAATTCCCAAAAAGAAGTGTCCAGAGTATGTATCAGAACCCTTTTTTTCTTTTGTTTTTCTAGAATTTTTTCACAATTATGTAATGAGAATCTATCTTTATTAATTTAATCTAAACTAAATTTATGTGCAGTGATATTGTATACTCATTTTTGCCGGAAGAGGGTAAAAATGGAGTCACAGTCGAGCTGTCGGCAATAGACCTGTAAGACATACTCAACTATGAAGACATGGAGGCTGGCATACTGAACCTAATAATAAGAAAGCTGAGAGAAATTCAAGGCATTAAAAGGTGTCCCCCGTCTAGTTCAAAGGACGTGCCATTGATCCAGAAGCAAAAGCCGGCGCCCCAATCATATAAGTGGTCTGCATTCATGATGCCCCACACATTGGTAAGAATCCAAACAGAAAAATCCATATTCATGTGTACACCGATGAAAAATGACAGAAAAAATTACTCATGATATTGTGTTTTGTTTTTGGAAAACAGAACATCGTTGAACGTGCCAATGAACTAGACGCAAAATTCGGCGCCCTTGAAAACTTCTAAACAGATGTAGTAGACTTCGTCATGGGTTTGGAGGACGACATAGAGTTGCTATTCATCCCACTCTTTAATATACCCATCAAACACTACACTCTGCTCACATTCAACTTTATCTCCTACGACTGGACACACTACAACTCTTTGAGGCAAAACACGTATGAAAAGTGCAAGGTGGATGCAGAATTAATGAAGAACACTTTAGAGCCTATCGTCAGGAGAAAAGTTGATAGGATGAGGGAGAGATGCCCGACGAAGATGGAGTATGAGAGCAAAGTGCTGAATTGTTCTCCAAATTGCCCACAACAACTGGCACCCAACTGCCTCTTGTACACGGCGTATTATATGAATATGTTGACAACTACTCCCTTCGAAATACCGGAAGGAAATGATGATGAAACTCACCAGAAGATTACAAAGATGAGGTTGGTATGGGCTAAGAAGTTGCTTAAAAGCAAATATGTAACACGAACCAAGCAATGACATTGTAAAACAACAATGTAATTATGTAATTGGGCAAGGAACTTCTGTCTTTTATAAGCTTTGCTTTTATAATAAAATCATTTTTGAATTACATTTACATTGTCAAAACCAAGAAAAGTTTGAGGATTCTATTCTCCGTTTATCTTGAAACGGAGAATAACTTTCCCGTTTAAATTAAATCGTTTGAGGATTCTATTCACCGTTTATTTCGGAACGGATAATAACATTCTCCGTCTGTCTTGAAACGGAGAATAACATTCCCAGTGGTAAAACACATTAAAATGTTCATTCTCCGTTTTTTTTAAACGGAGAATGACGTTCTCCATGTCTTTTAAAACGGAGAATGTTATTCTCCGTTTAGTTTGAAAAGGAGAACGAAGATGAGCTTGATGAGAATATGACGAGGTTGGTATGGGCTAAGAAGACTACAATGATGAGGTTGGTATGGGCTAAGAATTAGATTTTAAGAGAACTTCTGTCTTTTATAATGTCTGCTCTACTCTGTCTTTTATAATAAAATCATTTTTGAGTTACATTTACATTGTGAAAACCACGAAAAGTTTGACTTTTTGAGTTACATTTACATTATGAAAGTCTGAAATACTACATAAAATCCTACTATCAAGAAAAAAAGTTGAATGTGAGCTGCGTGCGGGCATCGCAGAGCAATGGAACTCCTTGAGGCAAAGGAATTCCTTGAGATAAATCACTTCATCGTGCATCGTCAGAGCAATAGAACTCCCTGAACAAAGGAATACCGTGCATAGTTAGAGCAATGGAACTCCATAAACAAAGGAACTCCGTACATAGTCAGAGCGAATCAAAGTGCGAGCGCTTCGATAGAGTGTGGGTTGGCAATAAATCTAAACCCAGGCACATCTCAGTCTTCTGAACGACTTCACCACCAAAGCTTCTTCAACCAAAACCCTGCGGCTCTTCCAGTAACCAACAGGAAAGAGTCTTGCCAAGGTGGGGGATCGGTAGAGTGCATCTCCAGGATAAAGAAGGATGCCTTTGCATGGTGCTCTGCCTCAAGGAATTCCTTTGCAAGGTCCTTTGCTCTTAAGGAATTCCTTTTCTTCTGTTCCTGTACCTCAAGGAATTCATCTTGCTCTTGCTCTGACGATGTACGATGAAGTGATTTGCCTCAAGGAGTCATCCAAAGGTTCCTATGCTCTGACGAAACACGATAAAGCGATTTGCCTCAAGGAATTCAATTGAAAGCTTCGACTGTGAAGGAGGAGTGTTGTTCTCCGTCGTCTTTCAGTTCGTGTCCATGTGGTAGATGTTCTTCATCGTGCATCGTCAGAGCATAGGAACCGTTGGATGACTTCTTGAGGCAAGTCACTTCATCGTACATCGTCCGAGCAAAGGAACCCACTGAGGCAAAGGAATTCCTTGAGGCAGAGCACCGTGCAAAGGCATCCTTCTTCATCATGGAGATGCACTCTACCGATCCCCCACCTTGGCAAGACTCTTTCCTTGAGGCAAAGGACCTGCAAAGGAATTCACTTTATATTGCATTCTTCCGAGCAATGGAACGCCCTGAGGAAAAGGAATTCCTTAAGGCAAATCACTTCGTCGTGCATCGTCGGACCAATAGAACACGTCGAAGAAATGAACTCCTTACGGCAAAGGAACACCGTGCATAGTCCGAGCCAATCAACATGCGGGCGCTTCGACAGAGCGTGGAACGATAATAAATCCAAACCCAGGCACATCTCAGTCTTCTGAAGGACTTCACCACCGTGCATCGTCGGACCAATGGAACACGTCGAAGAAATGAACTCCTTGCGGCAAAGGAACACCGTACATAGTCTGCGCCAATCAACGTGCAGGCGCTTCGACAGAGCGTGGGTTGGCAATAAATCCAAACCCAGGCACATCTCAGTCTTCTGAAGGACTTCACCACCAAAGCTTCTTCGAACGAGGAGATCGACAACCAAGAGAAAAGCGTCTTGCCAAGGCGGGGGATCGGTAGAGTCCATCTCCACAAGAAAAGCTAAGTGAGACGAGAACAAACTCTCCCTACACTACTGCCATTTATAGGCATGGAACAACTCGGACGCATGCGCCAAATGGTAGCCACTTCGAATTCAATTCAATTAATCTCCATCAATACCAATGCATCTGCCCCTTCTCAAGTGAAGCTAAGTAAGACTAGAACAACTCTGCCAACTATTGCCATTTATATGCCATTAATACCAATGAATCTGTCCCTTCGAATTCTGCCAACTTTGATACCCCCTACTGTATCAAAGTTTTTTTTTGATACAGTAGGGGGTATCAAAGTTTTGATACCCCCTATGTATGACATGTGGGCCCTTCCTGCTTTATAAAATGTGTACACATATATATATACACATAAATTTTGAGAGGGCCCACATGTCATACATAGGGGGTATCAAAACTTTGATACTCCCTACTGTATCAAAGTTTTGATACCCCCTATGTATGACATGTGGGCCCCTCCTGCTTTGTAAAACGTGTAAACATATATATACACATAAATTTTGAGATGGCCCACATGTCATACATAGGGGGTATCAAACTTTGATACCCCCTACTGTATCAAAGTTTCTCTCCTGTATCAAAGTTTTTTCCCTTTTAAATGGGCCCCATACATAACTTACAAAAAAAGTATAAATAAAACAAAATTTTGTTATAGTCAAGATTTGAACCAATGACCTCTTAAATACAAGTCTAGCATTGTAACCACGACACCACAATAGCATTCTCCGTGTTTTATTAAACGGAGAATAGAATTCTCCGTTTTGAATTACACGAAGAAAAGCATTCCCAGTGTTAAAAACACATTAGAATGTTCATTCTCCGTTTTAATTTGAAACGGAGAATTATATTTTCCGTTTCATTTGTAACGGAGAATTATATTCTCCGTTTTGAACTGCACGGAGAATGTCGTTCCCAGTATTAAAACGATTGAGGATTCTATTCGCCGTTTAATTTGGAATGGAGAACGACATTCTCCGTTTAATTTGAAACGGAGAATAAGATTCCCAGTGTTAAAAACACATTAGAATGTTCATTCTCCATTTTAATTTGAAACGGAGAATGATATTCTTCGTGTCATTTGAAACGGAGAATGATATTCTCCGTTTTGAACTGCACGGAGAACATATTTTCTCCATTTTTGATATTCTCCGTTTTGAACTTGGAATTTGATATTCTCCATTTTTATCTAATTGTCTTCTCAAACTTTTGCATTGGAGAACATATTTTTTATCTAATTGTCTCGTATGAATGACATCTTGCCACATAAGAAAGACATTGTCTTAAGTCAATGACGTTTCATTTTATTCCATTTGCTCTTTGTCGCTATTTCGCTTTTGTACTTTACAATTACGAAAATCGTGACCCAATTTTTTACAAACTCTACATACTCTAGGCTTCGGGATAGGCTGACTTTGTGTAGGCTGGCTTGATTTCCCTTGAGAAGGCCTTCCTTTTGTTGCTACCGGATTTGGCTCTTTTAAAGCTTCATGCACTCCATGAACTGCATCAGCTACCATTTGTTCTTCTTCACCAATATCGGTCACCATTTCTTTCAACTCTATCAGAACAGACGACATCAACTCCGTTCCCCTCTCTTGAATTTTGCTTAATTTTTTACAATAGTATGTAAACAGATTAACTTGTTCATTAATACCACTATACCTTCTGCTCTCAATACTGTCTGGGTAGATGAATCTTCTTTCTGAGCCAGGTCCGGAGAGATAACTCTCTTTGCAATCCTTGAGCCAACGAGATTTTATCAAGTTCTTTGGAATATCTCCAATTTGCAATCTCTTCATTGTTGAAAAAATATGCCTACAAGGAATACCCTTGGTCTCCATCCACAAGCATTCACAATTTATGGTGTTGTCGGCCGGATCAAATGTAACCTTCCGGTTGACACTGTTTGACGACATATACTTTTGGACAGTGCAAACTTCTGCCTCTCTTATGATGTGATGATGGAGAACAGTATATGCATCAGAACGTGTGATTTCCTTTCTTACATCTATAAACACCGTTTTAGTATAAATTGCGGCAAATTTACCTTCTATTACGGCCATGCTAGTTTGATTTACAACTGGTGTTGAGAGTTTATCAGTGACATGCTTACCCATCTGGCCGTAACGTAAGGCCGCCAAACCGTAGTCACAATTTTGAAGGGCCTTCCATAGTAACAGCTTCTCATTCAAAAACATTTTCAGAAATGCGTTCATAGATTCACATCTATTTGTTGCAGTAGAACCGCCAAAATAATTTCCACGTAGGAATGTGTCCGCCTATCGCTCCCTCGTTCTGTACAATGCAGTGGTCCACTCATTGTTCTCTACATTATAATCTGTTAGCATCTGCTGCCAACGGTTTTCAAATTCTTCGACTGAATAGTACCTGTTTAGAAAACATGGACAGTAACTAAAGTTGTGATATTGTAACAACAACATACTTCAAAGTAAAGTAGCAAGTGTGCGATGTACCTTTTAATCAGAAGACTCAGTTTATTGTGAAAACCCTCTCGGTGTACATGTTTGGCAGCATTGTTTAGGATATGCCATGAGCACGTTCGATGAACTACGCTGGGCATTAAATCCTCAATTGCTTTATTCATGGATCTGCAACCATCCGTGAGAACTGTCACTGGTAATTTGCCATTCATACACTCTAGGAATTTTTCTAGAACCCAAGAATATGTCTCTGCAGTCTCATTATGGATCATTGCAAACCCAAACACACAAGTCATCGCATGATTGTTTGTACCCACTAGAACCACCAACGGTATTTGACTTCTATTTGTTTTATATGTAGAATCGAATGCTAGTGAATCTCCAAATAATTCGTAATCGAATCGACATGCACCGTCAGTCCAAAGAGATGGGTCAATCTGGAATCTTAGTCTACCTTGTACGCATAAAAAAATCTGGGTCACTGCCCTCCTTAGATTAAAGAAATGTAAGTGTTGTCGTAGCATGAACATCGTCTAGTGCTCTACTAACTTGAGCTAGAGCGTTGTATAAATCCTTTCTCGTCCATCCAACCTTATCCCAGCCACCTTTCTTCTGGACAATTAAATTCCATATTTGTCCAGTCTCCATCCCTGATTGCTTCACAATCTTAATTTCTTCCAACTCTGTGGGTGATATCGTACGATGGGATCTCAAAAAAATTGTTTCATAATCATTCGCCAGGATATGGTTGTGATGTACATAAAATTTTTTGACGAACCACATCTTTGTTTTATCGGTGTACCCAATACGAAAAATTGCTTTATAACCACTTCTGCTTTCACTTCTTGGCTCACGAACCCTGTTAGGAGCTTCCTTGTATTTCTTGTGTCTGAATCCCGCATTCGAACAACACCAACTACGGACCATCACCATCCCAGATTTGTTTTTCTTTACCTCGTTCTTTCTAATACTGAAACCATATGCTTTTGAATATATCCGGTAGAATGTCTCTGCTTCTTCAATAGAGTTGAACTGTAGGCCAACAATATCTTCTTCTAAGAGATGTTTTGGATCTTTATTAATGTTGGCAGACTGCAATATTTTTTTCATCGTCGCTGCATCGAAATCCAATGGAGATTCACCGTCGTCCCTAAGAACAGAATAAAACAAAATAACATGAGAAATAGATGTAAAAATATAATGCATTTCTTAAATCCATTAGAAAGGGTGATGCGAAATAATATTTCGTTGTTTGCGTTGATGTCGTCGTCGTCGTTATGATGCATTCTTCCATTGTTTTCTTCATCTTGTTCTTTACTGTCTCCTAAGTTAACATCTTCCAAACTTTGCTCATCATCCAAATCATCTGACAGTCCTCTTGAAAGGAAGCTTTCTTCATCGACTAAATCTTCTACACGACGATCACTTTCTCCATGTGACGTCGACATTGAAGAAAATAGAGTGTGTTAGAAACCAGCAGAAGAAACGAAGGACAAGAAACAATACAAGAAGAAAGAGTAATGCTATATTCGTACCTCCAAATTGTCCCTCTAATATATAGCCCTCCCATCTGATGTGGCATGTTAAATAATAGTGTGTGTCATCTGACATGACTGATGACATGGCAAATTTTAATCCAAAAAGTTAACTACCCAATTTTCTCCATAATAATTTAACGTTAATATCAATGTTAATTTAATGTTAATATTAATGTTAAGGATAATGTTAATATTAATATTAATATTATTGTTAATGTTAACGATAATATTAATATTAATGTTAATGTTAATATTAATATTAACTTTAATGTTAATTTTTATTTTTAGTTTTATTTAAAAAAATTGCCACGTCAGCTGCCAGATCAACATATCACGTCAGCTGCCACGTAAGGATGGACAGTTTGAAAGTGCAATTTGGAGGTACAAAAAGTATTATTCAGGAAGAAACAACTTCCAGCAAGGCAACAACACAACCTTTTCGTCTTCCTTGTAACTCTGCCACGTGGCCCTCTTTTGATGGCTAATAAAAAATCTTGAGTGATTCTAGGAGCAAGCATAATTTTAAGGAAACAACTTCCAACAACACAACTTTCTCGTCTTCTGGGTACATGTATTATTAAATTGTGTAGCTAATAACGCATGAGGAAGCATGCAACAGCAATCTCCACGTGGCCCTCTTCTGTAGGATAACGCATGCAGCAGCATTTAATGCTACAAAACCCTATTATCTTGTTATGTGTTGTGTATCCTATGTGGCATGAGGCAGAAGACAATAACTTGCATAGGTTCACAAATGACAATAAGTTTAAAAAGTCATCTCCAATGCAAAAAAGTATTGAGAAGACAATACAAAGTAATTTTTTACAACTTCCAAGACAACTTTTACTCTTCTAATGATATGGTATCAGTGTTTATTACTAAATTGTGTAGGATAACGCATGCAGAGCATTTAATGCTACGGGATCTGTTGTGTAAGGAACACAACCTGTGAGAGAGAACCCGAGAGAGAGAGAGAGAAAGAGAGAGTGTGGGAGATGGATAAAGAGGAAGGATCGAGCTCGACTAGATTTTAACTTAAAATTCAATTTTTGGTTATTATTACTAATAACTAGTTCGCACGTACGAGTTTAGACGAACACTAACCGAGCCCCGAGCAACGTGACATCAGCTAGTTAGGTTTCTAATACCGTGGCATTCCTATTAATTTAAAATTTACAATATTATTGAAACTAATATTAATATTAAAATTTAAAATAGTTTTGATTTAACATTTACTTCAAACTAGTTAAAGTTAAAATTGCATTCTTTTTATTTAAAATGTAATTGGAACTACAATTAATATTAACATTCGTTTGTCCCGTAGTTTAAGTCGTATTTCACTGCTTCTTGCTTAAGTCTATGCACCCAAAGAACTTGATTGTTCAAGTCGAACGCGTGCACATCACGTTCCTCGATGCAAGGCTTGACGTAGCCCTTGCTTGTCAAGTCGTTGCACGAACACATTAGAAAAGAGTTTTGTTGGGCTATCGAAGTATAGCAAGCACCGTCCCGTGTCACGTGCATTTGTTAAGCAGTGAAAGGGTGTGAAGGCCACTGGCAATGTCAAGCCATCACGGACTATAGTTGGGTTAGACAACGACCCTTTTGCTGCGGGCCGAATCGATCCCTTGGCCTAGGAATGGATTGGTTGAAGGAGCAATACACAAGAATAGACTGCCATATTAGCAGGATTATTTTTGGTATTCCCGGTGAGGCTGAGTTTTTCACCATCGACTTGATTCCAGGGACGGCACCAGGATCGGAGAGAGGTCTACAGGATGGCACCTTCAAAGTTGGAAATCTTGTACAAGATGATTGAAGAACTCAGAACCAAAGGATTCATTCGTGCTAGTGGATCGCCTTGGGGAGCACCGATGCTTCTTTTGAAGAAGAAGAAGGATGGTACGTCAAGATTATGTGTTGATTATCGTACATTGATGACTTATTTGCTTAAGTCAAGGGAGCGACTGTATTCTCGAATATTGACTTGCGGTCATGAGGGTACCATCAGATCAGAGTCAGAGAGAAAGTCATCCAGAAGACATCATTCAGATCGAGGTATGGACATTGGAATTTTCTTGTTATGCCATTTGGAGCGACCAGTGTGCCAGCCGTATTCATGGACCCCATGAATCGTATCTTCATGCACTATTTGGATCAGTTCGTGATAGTGTTCATAGACGATATCTTAGTCTATAGCTGTAGTGCCCCGTCCCTACATCGTGCCCCGTACTCCGTCCACGGGATGCACGAGAAAGGAACACTGTCGCTCGATTTCGGTCGGGACCGATAGGTCGGGATCGATTGACTCGATCGAATGGGAACGGTTGAATTAAGATCCATTCTCTCGCCTGAAGTAAACTCAAGGTAAGTGGCTGCCCTCCTCTTCTCGACCCCCTTCCTAGTAAATCGATAATGTTGTTGCGAATGAAAGGATAAATACAAGGGCACAAACACGGAAATGGGATTGAGTTTCAAAGATAATATAGGCTATGTCTTAATAACTAAAAAAAAATATGTCTTCGCACGGTTATGGACAACTTGTCGACAAGGCTATAGTTCCTCGATCAGCAACCCGAGGGCCACGGGACCGTTTGACCTAGGAGAAACAGGGTATGTCGTGCATAAGTTTCAGCACAGGTTAAGCGGAGACTTGCATCGGAGCTAGCTACTTGTGTTGAAAGGACCCCGATTAATAAAGCTATACGTCCAGGATGGCTTGTATGCCAGTGACGTCGAAGAGGGACAAGACGAAGGAGGTCAGCCACTCTTAGCGCTTTGCTTCAAGCGAGCGACTGGTTGGTTGCGCGACGTCGCCTACGCGATCACCTGCAACCCGCTGAATATGGGACTTGGTTCCAGAGAGCCATTACATAACGTGAATGGATCTTAATTCAACCGTTCCTTCGATCGACCCGGCCGATTCCGACCTATCGGTCCCAACCGAATCGGTAGCGACATTGTTCCTTTCTCAGCGTACCCTATCATGACCCGCACCCGGAGTAAGGACGATGCGTGACAGCGTCCCAGCCTACACCATAGAAATA
Organism: Iris pallida; assembly: GCA_029216955.1. Taxonomy (NCBI): domain Eukaryota; kingdom Viridiplantae; phylum Streptophyta; class Magnoliopsida; order Asparagales; family Iridaceae; genus Iris; species Iris pallida. The sequence goes on along the minus strand of JANAVB010029815.1, from coordinate 6,732,116 downwards.
ATGTAGAACGCTGTCTAGTTCTACTATCTAACAACAGTTATATATCAAAAACTGTCGAGAACGGTCAACTCCGAATATAGGACAAGCAATGTCAATATATACTCAATAAGCTATGATATTGTTCGACCGTCCCGTGTTGGTATTTATGTAGGGTATTTATGGTGCACATCATCTTAATTCAACGAGTAGTTCAAAGGGGGAATTATGTTATGGTATTTATGGTGCACATCATTAGGATGGGTTGCGACCGTCCAGTGTTTATGATAGCTATGATATCAGTAAGTTTGGGATCCTTCGATATTGGGCTAGCAACCCATATCGAAGCGATCATAGTCTTACACATAAGGATGCCAAAGAGCATTACGGTGCGAAACACCGTGACCTTCATATAGATATGCCGGTGGACTGAGATTAGCGCTGGGTGCAGGCGCAGGGGCCTGCCACCCTTATGCACATGTTTAAGTTTACGGTTGGTTGTTGAGTGAAATGATATGATTTCTTATGTAAAGTTCTAACCTTGCAGGCTAGGCAAAATGGGACATAGATGAGCACGATCACTATGTTTATGTTAAATTATGTCTAACTGTATCTGCTGCAGGGACATAGTGGACAAGTTCAGGATATGTTTCGGCTCGAGGCGGGACTTGGCTTGGACGTGCCGAGGCATGGAGTCCTTACCGTTCAAGAGGAGCTACCGCATTTGCGTTCGGACTTGCGACATGGAGATGTTCAGCCGAAGACTACTTATTGGCTATAAAAGGCATAATGTATGAACAATGTACTCCTTTGTGAGCTAGGAGATCATGAGCGTTGTAGCCAATTGCATGTTAAGTTGGGCTATTCAGAGCCATTGTAACCTTCAGTTCATTATCAATAAAGAGATTCTTGTTGTATACTACGTTTTCCTTCCGCTTTATGCTTATCAATTTGAGCTATAAACACTATGTAATCTTTATCTTGCCTTGCACGAGCGCAACTCCAGGCTCGTGCGGCATTACGCCCCAGCGAGGACTGATTCGGTGAAAACTTGATAATGATGAAGACGGTAACTCGGTCGACAATCGTAATCGAGGTATGATCGAAAAAATTTAACAGTATTATATTAAATCTACATTGGCTTTTCTGTTAATTTAAAATTTACAATATAATTAAAACTAATATTATAAAAATGCTATTTGCTCCCAAAAATTTGGGTGCTACCATCTTCCATTATGTGGCATATGACATGGTTGCTAACATGACAGCTGACATGGCAAATTAACAAAAAATTAATAATTAAAATTAACATTAATAGTAAATAAATAATTTAATATTAAATTAACATTAATTAATATTAACATTCATTATTATATTAACATTAATATTATTAACATTAATTATCATTAGCATTAACATCAACATTATATTAATATTGACATTAACATTAAAAAAATTTAGGTAATTAATTTTTGGGGTTAAATTTGCCATGTTAGCTGTTATGTCATCTGCCATGTCAGATGCCACATAATGGGATGGCATCACCCAAATATTTGGGAGCCCAACGACTAATTGCTAATATTAATACAGTGGCATTACCGTTATTTTCTAATAGATTCGTGCCTTGTTCGGTCACACCCCTCCACGAGCGGGTTACACCCCCCTAAACGAAGGGTTAATAGCCTTTTCCAAAAAGAGAACCCATCCGACTAGAGAAAAACAAGAAGGAAGAAGAAGAACATCGCAATGGAGAGGAGCAAGATCAACTGCAGCGGATGGGCCGTCATCCCTACCGAGATTCTCTCGATGATACTGGTACTGTCGGGGATGCCAGCGACGAGGTAATGTGCAACGTGGCCCCCAGTTTGTTGCCGTTCGTGGTGGAAGGCGTTCAACGTCCCTTACTATGGTCTATTCACGTCGACTTGGTACAGTGGTGTGCCCGGAGGACCCAGCAAACCGCTAAGATTAGTTTGACCGTAATGAAGCTCGTGGCTCGCAGTGGGGGATCTAGGGTTCCTTTTCCGCGTACAAGCTCGACGAAGCGCCTTCTCTTTTGCATGTTTAAGGCCAGTGCAAAATTTTATTGGTCTTATTTTAATACTTTATTTTTTTCTATTACAAAATTTTACGTATACTTTTGTTAATGTCTATTGATGTTTTCCCATTTTTATAATACAGTGGGAAATTTCTAAGGGTGCTGCGCATTCTGAAGTGCGTGAGTGTAAACTTTCGTGAGACACTTGGAGTTTCTAACCTGTGCTGGAAGACTCGCACTAGCTACTACTGCCTCTATATCACGTCGACTGGAATATTTTCTGCGGAAAGTATTGCCACTGTCTGGTCAAGCTGAGTAGGAACTGCCCCCTCCAGATTTCATGTTCAGGAACATGTTCGTGCAGGACACGAAAACGAGACGGAGGAAAGGCCGTGGCTGATTCGATGCGCCTCGAGCACCTACATAGGGGATTCGGCATGTTCAATGGAGACACGCTGCGATCTATCATATGCAACTGCAAGGTCTTCGCATGCTCGACATAACTGGGTGCTTCAACGTGCACTTCGACGACGAACTCTGAAAAATTGTTATTCAATACAGACATTTAAAAAAACCCTTGATAATGTAATCCCAGTACCAGGAAACCTGTATACGAGATGTATAATGATTTAGATATCATCAATCATTCCTGGGGTGAATGGTGAAAACATTAGCATGCAGCATGCATGCATTTCTTTATATTTTTCACTAGTCTACATACAAGTATTTTTTATGAGTTCGCTTCTCCATTTTGATAAAATTTTACTTTTGTCAATACTAATTTTTTTACATGATTAATTTTTTTTATAATAAAATGGACCTGTGATATAATGACGCCTAAGACGCTCACTTTTGATTTCGCGACATTTTCCACACAAATTTTACCATATACACATCTCATGTATCATATTCAAGAGATTTTGCCATTTCCCAACACAGATTTTTACCTTATTCAAAATGAATTCTGGCGGTGCAAATTCCACTCATATTAGTGGTATCAGTGCCATTCACCGTAATTAATGGTGATCGATACGAAAACATTGGTTTCTTTTTCACAACCCTTTAAAATCTATTTATACAGCAAAACAGCCAAACTAATTCATCTTCACGAGCCTTCAAAACCAATTTATATAGATTCAAAACTAAACTAAACACCAACTATTAAATTCACAACCCTACAGAACAGTCCTAAATGTACCATTCTCCGTCTTATATGTACCATTCTCCGCCTACATGTATCATCTCCCGTCCTACCTCCGTCCTA